>WSUB01000103.1:46963-149240 GCA_019633425.1 Tulasnella sp. 424 | reverse complement strand
TGGGCTGCTCCGGAGCTGTTGTACAAAAGGAAAGCTACCCTTGTGAGCGATATCTGGGCATTGGAATGTGTAGTATACGAGGTAAAGTTCAGATCCTACTTATGATCACGATCGAGTCTCAAACATGAGCTCCGGAATAGGTGATGACGAATTCAATTCCGTTCCAAGACGTTGACGTGAGCAACGTCATCGTAATACGGATCGTTACGGGGAATCTCCCTTCCATTACGAATGACGATCGCATGGCATTGATCAGAGCACTGAGTTCCCTCGCACTGGCGTGCTGGAGCTCGGGCCCCCGGAAGCGACCGACTGCCCAGGATTGCCAAAAGTCAATCAATTGGATGGCAAGTAATGCGAGTTATGGGTCAGTCAAATGTAATTGACCAAAGTTGATATAGCCTATGATTAGGCCCGACCCTATACGGACCACGGATGCAACCGCTTCTACGGCTCGTCAACCTGCGCTTCTGCTGCAACTGGGAGGGATGCACGTACATCGGTGTGACTACACTAACGCGCTAGGCTTCTTCAACGACGCCTTGAGGAGCTACGGAGATGTCGGCGACAGCAAAGGGAAGGCGGCGGCGCTGGTTAAGGTTGCGCAGGTGCATCGGTTTCGAAATGATTACAGCCAAGCCGTTATATTCTACTCTGAAGCCCTCCAAATCTTCACCGACATCGGCGACAGGCAAGGGAGAGCCTCCGCTCTTTTCGGTCTCGCTCAGGTGCATCGGCTTCGAAACGATTACAGCGATGCCATTACGTTCTACTCTGAGGCCCTAAAAGCCTCCACGGATATCGGCGACAGGTATGGGAGAGCCAACGCGCTGCAGGGCCTTGCTGCGGTGCATTCGGCTCGAAAGGACTACAGCCAGGCCCTTCCATTCTTCTCTGAGGCCCTCCAAATCCGCACCGACATTGGGGACAATTACGGGAGAGCTATTGCTTTGCAGAATCTTGCCGACGTGCATCAGTCTCAAAAGGGGTATAGCCAAGCCGTCGCTCTCTTTTCAGAGGCCCTGGAAATCTGCACCGATATCGGGGACCGAGACGGCAGAGCTTACTCTCTGGCGGGCCTTGGTGACGTGTATCGCGATCAGGGCAAATACGGGACGCAATTGGCCCTTATGTAGAGGCTGCAGAGGTCTTCGGACAAATCGGAAACGCTCGGAATGCCGCTTACGCTTCCTACCAAGCTTCCGAAGTCCGTCAATTATCCATGCGAGGAGAAGCTACGTGATAGTTACTGGGTGCATTCGAGCTTCCGGGAGGTCGATATTTGATTCGAGACAGAAGCCCAAGTCACGCATGTGGCGCCCGAATTTCATTCCTATATGCTCTGTTGACCGAACCGCCCACTCTCCGTCTCCACCCTCTCTATTCCACCGGTTAATAGAAGTATTATAGCATGCTTTCGTCTCGATTCCAACTCCCTTGGGTTTCTGTTATGTCGTGAACGTCACATATATCGATATAATATTATGATCCTGGCAACGAGAGCAGGAAGTTGGTTCTACAGACTACCCAAGCATTGTCCCAACTCCTTGATCTGGGAAATGAGTCTCATCAGCGTCAACGACTCTCAAGCCCCCCCCCCCTTTGAGCTACTTAATGTGTTTATCCTATCCCTCTGCGGTCTTGCCTACGTTATTACAACTTGCCTTATGTTGTAATTTGGCGACTTGTGGCGGATTCAACTTGTTTCCTGACAAAGGTCGGGGACGTCGTCACCGGTCCGTTCTTACTCCGGATCCGCAATCATTGGTTAAATGCTCCTGATATTCTTTAATCTTAATTTAATCAATGTTGAGGTTCTTGGTAAGATATTCGTCCTCAGGCGTTGGTCGCCATTGCACCTTCCCTTATCTTGTGACGCGTGACCGTGCGAGATATGTATTGCCAGCTTCTTGCGACGATACCTCAACTTCATCGCAAGGACTTGCAAAGAATATTCTGCAGAGGCTGAAAATGCCCACTACAGGACGAATGCGGCGTGCCCACGGTTAGCCTTGCGATGCATCCCCGGTGAAGAGGACTCATATCCGCCTCCCCTGCACGATCCACTACTCCCCCGTAAACACTCCATTAGCTTCCCCCCCCCTTCACCTCTCCACTAAGCCGATCCAAAACGACGATTCTTATCGTCACCTAGCACATTCTCGCTTAAATATCCTATATGCAAAAAGACGATAATCAGGATGCCGGGCCTTCCGCGATGCCTGCCTCACCGTCCGATTCGGACCACGATGCCTCCCCCGGTGCATTCCCGCCGAGCGCTAAGCTGGTACGCCCTTCCTGAGCGTCAAGGAGAATTTCCATGACTCACCAAAACTACTTTTCTCCATAGAGGGATAAACTCAACAAGCTTGCGAATCGTCGACTTGATCTCCCCTCGATTGAATTCGTCAACGGCGCCCCCGGGTTGCATGGAGGTTTTGCAACAGTTTCACGAGCCCTTTTGGTCCCTCCCTCCAGTGGCCTAGACGGAACGAGCCAATCCTATTCGACAAAGGAGGCCGGCCTCGACTTACCTGGTCCTGCTGGAGAAGCGTCTCGGCAGCGGAAGGTCGGTGCTCCTCTGCCTTCCTGGCCATTGACAGTGACGATGAGTAGCTCATCAATTCAACCTTACAGGATGTAGCAGTGAAGAAAATGAACATGTCAGATCCCCCAGCCCGGATATTAGGGGTAAGAAGACTCCGACCAATCACGTAGTGGTTTCAGCGCTAAGGTCTTTCGGTTCAGTTGGCACTGAGGGAAGCAGAATTCCTGGACGGACTTTCCCACGAAAACGTCATTCAGCTCGAAGGGTTCGTCGAGGACTTGTCCAAAGATGTAGTCTGGCTGGTCTTTCCCTGGGCGGAGAACGGAAACTTGAAGAACTTTATCGCGTTAGCAGAATGGGAGATCCCCGAACGAATCTCGCTGGTACGATCTAACTACGTTTCTTCGACCCACCTCTGACACTTTACATTCCAGATTGATGACGTGGCTAATGGAGTCGAATACCTCCATAGTCGGCAACCCCCAATCCGCCACGGCGACCTCAAATCTGTACGTTATGAGAGCAGCAAATTGAACCACTGACAAACATCGCTCCAACTTTGCAGATAAACATATTAGTTAACTCCAAGTACCGCGCGGTAATTACCGACTTTGGATCCGCTCGCTGTCAAACACCCGAGGATCTAGACGAGGGAACAAGTCATTCTGAAAACAAACCGCCACCAGCCTTGTCGCTTGAGCCAGCGCTCTGCGGTGCGACCAACACCATGACCTTAACACTGAAGGGGGATCATTTCACTCTTCGTTGGGCTGCTCCGGAGCTGTTGCACAAAAGGAAAGCTACCCTTGCGACCGATATCTGGGCATTGGGATGTGTAATTTACGAGGTAAAGTTCAGATACTACCTTATGATCACGATCGAGTCTCAAACATGAGCTCCGGAATAGGTGATGACGAATTCAATTCCGTTCCAAGACGTTGACGTGGACAACGCTGTCGTAATACGGATTGTTACGGGAAATCTCCCTTCCATCACGAATAACGTTCGCATGGCATTGATTAGAGCACTGTGCTCTCTCGCACTTGAGTGCTGGAGCTCGGACCCCCGGAAGCGACCGACTGCTGAGGATTGCCGAAAGTCAATCACTTGGATGGCGAGTGATGCTAGTTATGGGTTAATTGAATGCAATTGACAAAAGTTTGATATAGTAGCCTAGGATTAGGCCCGACCCTATACGGACCGCGGATGCAACCGCTTCTAGGGCTCGTCGACCTGCGCTTCTGATGCAACTGGGAGAGATGCACGTACAGCAGGGTGACTACCCTAACGCGCTAGGCTTCTTCAACGACGCCTTGAGGAGCTACGGAGATGTCGGCGACAGCAAAGGAAAGGCGACGGCGATGCTTCAGGTGGCGCAGGTGCATCGGCTTCGAAACGAGTACAGCCAAGCCGTTACATTCTACTCCGAAGCCCTCCAAATCTACACCGACGTCGGCAACAAGCAAGAGAGTGCCCCCGCTCTTTTCGGTCTTGCTGAGGTGCATCGGTTTCAAAACGAGTACAGCCAGGCCGTGACATTCTACTCTGAGGCCCTCCAAATCTACACCGATATCGGCGACAGGCGCACGAGAGCCCTCGTTCTTTTTGGTCTCGGTGAGGTGCATCGGCTTCGAGAGGAGTACAGCCAGGCCATTACGTTCTACTCCGAGGCCCTCAAAACCTCCACGGATATTGGCAACAGGTATGGGAGAACCAAGCCGCTGCAGGGCCTCGGTACGGTGCATTTGGCTCGAAAGGAGTACAGCCAGGCCCTTCCATTCCTCTCTGAGGCCCTCCAAATCTGCACCGATATTGGGGACAATTACGGGAGAGCTTTTACTTTGCGGAGTCTTGCCCGGTTGCATCGGTCTCAAAAGGAGTATAGCCAAGCCGTCACTCTCTATTCGGAGGCCCTGGAAATCTGTACCGATATCGGGGACCGATCCGGCAGAGCTAACTCTCTGTTGGGCCTCGGTGACGTGTATCGCGATCAGGGCAACGACGGGGACGCAATTGGCCCTTATGTAGAGGCTGCAGAGGTCTTCGGACAAATAGGAGCAGCTCAGAGTGCCGCTTACGCTTCCGACCGAGCTGCTAAAGTCCGTCAATTATCCATGCAAGGAGAAGCTACGTGATAGTTGCTGGGAGCATTCGAGCTTCAGGGAGGTCGATGTTTGATTCGAGACAGAAGTCCAAGTCACGCACGTGGCGCCCGAATTTCATTCCTATATACTCTGTTGACCTAACGGTCCACTCTCCGTCTCCACCATTTGTATTCAACCGGTTAATAGAAGTATTCTCGCATGTTTTCGTCTCGATACTAACTACCTTGTGTTTTCGTTATGTCGTGAACGTCACATATACCCTAACCGTTCGATATAATACCATGATTCCGAACAACGAGAGCAGGAAGCTGATTCTACGGCAGCACCGTCGCAACTCCTTGATCTGGGAAATGAGTCTCATCAGCGTCAACGACTCTCAAGCCCCCCCCCCACCTTTTGAGCTACTTAATGTCCCTCTGCCGTCTTGCCTACGTTATTATAAGTTGCTTTATGTTGTAATTTGGCGACTTGTGGCGGTTTCAACTTGTTTCCTTCCAAAGGCCGGGGACGTCGTCACTGGTCCGTTCTTACTCCAGATCCGCAACCATTGACTAAATGCCCCTGGTATTCTTTAATCTTAATTTAATCAATGTTGAGGTTCTTGGTAAGATATTCGTCCTCAGGCGTTGGTCGCCATTGTACCTTCCCTTATCTTGTGACGCGTGACCGTGCGAGATGTGTATTGCCAGCTTCTTGCGACGATACCTCAACTTCAATCGCACGGACTTGCAAAGAATTTCTGCGGAGGCTGAAAATGCCCAGCTACAGGACGAATGCGGCGTGCCCACGGTTAGCCTTGCGATGCATCCCCAGTGGAGGACTCATATCCGCCTCCCTTCAACGATCCACTACTCCCCCGTAAACACTCCATTAGCTCCCCCCCCCCCTTTCACCTCTCCACTAAGCCGGTCCAAAACGGCGATTCTTATCGTCACCTAGCATATTCTCGCTTAAATATCCTATATGCAAAAAGACGATAATCAGGATGCCGGGCCTTCCGCGTTGCCTGCCTCACCGTCCGATTCGGACCACGATACCTCCTCCGGCGCATTCCCGCCGAGCGCTAAGCTGGTACACCCTTCTCGAGCGTCAAGGAGAATTTCCATGACTCACCAAAACTACTTTTCCTCAGAGGGATAAACTCAACAAGCTTGCGAATCGGCGACTTGATTTCTCCTCTATTGAATTCGTCAACGGCGCCCCCGAGTTGCATGGAGGGTTTGCAACAGTTTCACGAGCCCTTTTGGTCTCTCCCTCCAGTGGCCTAGATGTAACGAGCCAATCCGATTCGACAAAAGAGGCCGGCCTCGACTTACCTGGTCCTGCTGGAGAAGCGTCTCGGCAGCGGAAGGTCGGTGCTCCTCTGCCTTCCTGGCCATTGACAGTGACGATGAGTAGCTCATCAATTCAACCTTACAGGATGTAGCAGTGAAGAAAATGAACATGTCAGATCCCCCAGCCCGGATATTAGGGGTAAGAAGACTCCGACCAATCAGGTGGTGGTTTCAGGGCTAAGGTCTTCCGGTTCAGTTGGCACTGAGGGAAGCAGAATTCCTGGTCGGACTTTCTCACGAAAACGTAATTAAGCTCGAAGGATTCGTCGAGGACTTGTCCAAGGATGTAGTCTGGCTGGTCTTTCCCTGGGCGGAGAACGGAAACTTGAAGAACTTTATCGCGTCAGAAGAATGGGAGATCCCCGAACGAATCTCGCTGGTACGGTCGAACTACGTTTCTTCGACCCACCTCTGACGCTTTGCATTCCAGATTAATGACGTGGCTAAAGGAGTCGAGTACCTCCATAGTCGACAACCCCCAATCCGCCACGGCGACCTCAAATCTGTACGTTATGAGAGCAGAAATTTGAACCACTGACAAACATCGCTCCGACTTTGCAGATAAACATATTGGTCAACTCCAAGTACCGTGCGGTAATTACCGACTTTGGATCCGCTCGCTGTCAAAAACCCGAGGACCTAGACGAGGGAACAAGTCATGCTGAAAACAAATCGCCACCAGCCTTGTCGCTTGAGCCAGCGCTCTGCGGTACGACCAATACCATGACCTTAACACTGAAGGGTGATCATTTCACTCTCCGTTGGGCTGCTCCGGAGCTGTTACACAAAAGGAAAGCTACCCTTGCGACCGATATCTGGGCATTGGGATGTGTAATTTACGAGGTAAAGTTCAGATCTTACCTTATGATCATGATCGAGTCTCAAACATGAGCTCCGGAATAGGTGATGACGAATGCAATTCCGTTCCAAGACGTTGACGTGGACAACGCCGTCGTAATACGGATCGTTACGGGAAATCTCCCTTCCATCACGGATGACGTTCGCATGGCATTGATTAAAACACTGTGTTCCCTCGCACTGGAGTGTTGGAGAGAGGACCCCCGGAAGCGACCGGCTGCTGAGGACTGCCGAAAGTCAATCACTTGGATGGCGAGTGATGCTAATTATGGGTCAATCGAAAGCAATTGACCAAAGTTCGATATAGCCTATGATTACCCCCGACCCTATACGGACCGCGGATGCAACCGCTTCTAGGGCTCGTCGACCTGCGCTTCTGATGCAACTGGGGGAGATGCACTTTCAGCAGGGTGACTACTCTAACGCGCTAGGCTTCTTCAACGACGCCATGGGTAGCTACGGAGATGTCGGCGACAGGCAAGGGAAAGCCAACGCTCTTTTCGGTCTCGCTGAGGTGCATCTGTTTCGAAACGAGCACAGCCAGGCCATCACATTCTACACCGATGCCCTCCAAATCTACACCGACACCGGCTACAGGAAAATGAGAGCCCTCACTCTTTTTGCTCTCGCTGAGGTGCATCGGTTTCGAGAGGAGTACAGCCAGGCCATTACGCTCTACTCCGAGGCCCTAAAAACCTCCACGGATATTGGCGAAAAGTATGGGAGAGCCAAGGCGCTGCGTGGCCTCGCTGAGGTGCATTCGGCTCGAAAGGAGTACAGCCAGGCCCTTCCATTCCTCTCCGAGGCCCTTCAAATCCGCACCGACATTGGGGACAATTACGGGAGAGCTGTTACTTTGCGGAGTCTTGCCCACGTGCATCGGTTTCAAAAGGAGTATAGCCAAGCCGTCGCTCTCTTTTCAGAGGCCCTGGAAATCTGTACCGATATCGGGGACCGATTCGGCAGAGCTGTCTCTCTGGTGGGCCTTGGTAACGTGTATCACGATCAGGGCAACGACGGGGACGCAATTGGCCCTTATGTAGAGGCTGCAGAGATCTTCGGACAAATCGGACAAGCTCAGAATGCCGCTAGCGTTTCCGACCAAGTTGCTAAAGTTCGTCAATTACTCGTGCGAGGAGAAGCTACGTGATAGTTGCTGGGGGCATTCGAGCTTCGTGGAGGTGGATATTTGATTCGAGATCGAAGTCCAATTCACGCACGTGGCGCCCAAATTTCATTCCTGTATGCTCTGTTGACCTAATGATCCACTCTCCGTCTCCACTTTCTGTGTTCTACCGGTTAATAGAAGTAGTTCTAGCATGGTTTCGCCTTGATCCCAACCCCGTTGTGTTTCCGTTATGTCGTAAACGTCACGGATATCCTCCTAGCCGTTCAATATGGTATTATGATTCTGAACAGCGAGAGTAGGAAACTGATTCTAAGGCAGCACCGTAGCAACTCCTTGATTTGGGAAATGAGTCTCATCAAGCGTCAGCGACTCTCAGCCCCCCCCCCCCCTTTGAGTTACTTAATGTGATTGCCCTATCCCTTTGCGGTCTTCCCTACGTCATTATACCTTGCTTTATGTTGTAATTTGGCGACTTGTGGCGGATTCACCTTGCCTTACAATGGCCCATTCGTCACCGGCTGATGCTGACAAATACGCGTAAAAATCGCCGTGCTCTCCGCGAGTTTCGAAATTCGCACCTCCTTCACCACCACTACCATCGCCGCTGCTGCACCTAATCCTCCTCGCATTCGCCCCTAAAATGTTCCGCACAGCTATCTCAAAATCTGCTGCGACCGCACTCCGCAGAGTTCCCGCAACGCCCTCACTTTTCGCTCGGAGCAGTCGTCTCAAGCTCGCCTCGCCGATCCACCCTTCGGCCTCCCTAGCACGAAGCTACTCTTCATCTCTACCTGCCAGGCTCCATTCGACCACTTCCGCGGCCCAAGAGCCAGTAAAGCAACAACAATTGAACATCGAGCCTCGACTGTCACTTACGTTCACCTGCGCTGTGCCGGATTGCAACCACCGATCGACGCATGAATTCACCAAACGCGCGTACACGCGTGGGTTGGTCATCATTCAATGTCCATCGTGCAAGAACAGGTGAGGACAATGTCTTCAACTGCAAACGTTCAAGAGCTGAATGGGTCGTCCGTCTAGACACTTGATCGCGGACAATATTGGCTGGTTTAAAGACTCGGAAGAGACTCAGGGCGGTAAATTGCGGACGGTGGAAGATTTCGTCAAAGCGAAAGGAGAGACGGTTAGAAGGGGGAAGCAGCTGAAAGTTTTGCAGGATGGGGAGACGGTAGAGTACGTGGTAGAGGATGAAGCGGCAGAGGGCGTTCCGTTAGTCGAGAGTGGCAAGAGTGCACCGTAGAGCATGTCGTCCAAGACGATAGATATGTATTATTGGATATTATTATGCGGAAGATGGCTTGGGAGACGCTGCCTCTGGTGCAGCTGGTTCTACGATGTCTTCTTTAGTGAAGAGGGACTCGAGTTCGCCGTTTTGGTGCACTGTACAAAAAAGTCGCCGATGAGCGAAAGACTCCCCGAGTTGCGCACGAAAACCAGCACGACGTACTGCTCATAATGATATCACATCCACCGATGAACTCTCCCTTGACATACAGTTGTGGAATCGTAGGCCAGTTCCTGTGTGTGCCACGGTCCACGGGAGGTCAGCCTCCACAATTCCCAAAAAGTGGTTGGGTGGGTGGGATGTGTGCTTACGAATACTCTTTGATTCCACTTCGGAGTTCGGGATCAGCCAAGACGTTGTAAGTTTGAAGCTTAGATGGCGGCACGCTATGGAGATCGAGGATTTGGATGACGGCGCGAGAGAATCCGCATTGGGGTTTGTCGGGGGTGCCTTTCATGAATAACACGACCGGCTGAGCCTTGACCGCCTGCGACAGACAGAGTCAGTGGGAGATAGGTGGGTGTATGACAGAGGTTGCTGACCTTGTCGATGATGGACCTAGCTTCATCTGAAAGATAGCGGCGGTATGCCAGGGCAGCTAGCTGAGTCCCTGTGCTAGCGGCGGATGCTCTCGAGAACGACCGGAGAGGAGTGTGAAGCTGACGAACGAACATCGGTTAGAGTGACGTTGAGAGTATCGAGGGGGGTATTTTCAACTTACTGCAGCGCGTAATAGGGACATTGGGATTGGAAGGTCTAAGAGGACGAGTTAATAGTTGAGATTTGAATTTCCTTGGGTGTGTGCTGACGTAAAGCGTGTGATCGGTGGAAGTCGCCACCGATTGCCGAGAAGCGGTGGAGGATCACCCGCCGCGATGGCCCGACCGGCCGAGGGTTAGTGTACGGCGGAGCAATAATGAAGCCCTGGGAAGGCTGAGCATTTGGGTGTTGAAAACGCTGAGTGCACGATGTTTGTATTGTTATTTGGGTTCTTTGTTTGGTCAGCCCTTTGTTACTGACCGGAAAGAGAGACAAAGGGGAGTGTGAAATGCTCACTTACCCTTGCAATTCCCTCCAGCCCTCACCTGGGTCTACCATTCCCTTTTCAAGCTCCAATGGGCTCTCACTCACAAATATAAGACACAGGAAGGGGGGAGCAGGCGGTATTCTCATCCGACCCCATTCCACCTCCTCTCCTCATACATACATCCCCTTGTTTTTGTTTCCTTTTTTCTTTACTATTCACTCTCTCAACTCCACTTATATATCTCAGGCCCGGAGCTCATCCATCAACACCACCAACTCCACCACCACCACCAACCTCATCCCTTTGATCAACCATGCTCCGCCGTCAAGAAACTCTCATCGCCGCGGACTTCTACCAACACTTTTACCAAGAAAAGCAACCACGCCTTCAAAGGCACCAATCCGTTCGATCCTTCCCCCAAGACGTCCCAATCCTCCCTCCACGCACTCCCTCTCCAGGCGAAGTGTCAAGCTCCTGCTCATCAGGCGGCAATGTAGAGTTCTACGACGTCGACGATGAGGACTTTTGCGTCGACATCAAATCCCCAGAAATCTCTTTCACAACACGCGACAAGCACTACGAGTTCTGGGACCCCAAACCTTGGTACGTCAACTTTACCTCGCCCCTTCTTCTTTTTTCCCTGTGGCGCCTCACCGCTACCTCGCCCCCTCCGGCTCCCAATCCCCATTTTGACCATTCCCAACTGACTTCTCCGTCGCTCTCTCGTCTTCTCTGAAACAGCGACAGCCTCCTCTTCGTTAGCGGCTCTCTCCGCCTCCCACAAGACAGAATCACCGTCCCACATACCGGCGACTCCCTCTCCTTCTCTCACTTTGAACTTGAACTCAAAACGCACGGTCATCAAGGCCGTCACTCTCGCGAAAACATCTGGAGTCCTTCGTACATCGACTACGCTTCCACTCCAATCCACTCTCCTCAAGCTCAACACCTCGCTCGAACCCGCGCTAGATCTTACATCACTTTCATGCCCCACCGCATGTCCAAAGAAGGCGAAGTCTACTTGGATTACAAGATCGGCTTGCCTCAACACTTGTTCTGGTCAATGAGGACCAGGAACTTGAGGTTGACGGCGAGGGCAATCTTCTTAGAATGGAGACGTAACCAGGTCGTTGAGACTGAAGTCGTCGAAGCAGACCCACTGATCATCTCGGTCAGCCTGCTTCGGATGGCCGATTACGTCTTTGACTGCTAAGATGGAGGGTCCCTTCCGCTTTTGTGCGCCTCTGAGTTTCTTTTCTCTCTCGCTTTTCTTCGGATTTCCTTTATCCCCCCTCTGTGCATTCAACCTCCTTTCATTCGTTCTCCTCCTGATTTCCCCGGCCTGCTGCCCTCTTTACCGCTCCTTCGTTCCTGCCTCATTCATCCCTGCTCTGGTATCCCCCCTGTATCACTAGCTTCTTCTCGCAATCGCCTCGCTACTGTATCATCTACAGAAGAGACGTCATGGAGCGCACCGCCCTCCTGCGTCCTTCCCTCACTCGATCCATTCTTCGCATAAACAGAAGTACTTTGCCCGCATCCCAAAGAAACCAATAACCTATCTAGATTTTCTCTTTTTTTGTTTCCTTTTACTTTCCGGTACAATATAAAATGAACCATATTATCTATTTTCATTCATTCAGGTTTTTAATGGACCTCGATCGGCGTTTCCAATTCATTCCCACTGAACCAATACGAACTCCTCCCTCCAGCAATCATTTACTTCCTCCTTCGACTCTCCTCCGATCCGGCAATCCCCTAAACACGAAAACACCATACACGTGCCCCACTCCATTCCAGTCTTGACCCCATCGCTTCCACCATCAGCTCCAGCAGCACCACCGGGATTCTGCTTCAACAACACCCTGGCCAACTCGTTCCTCCTCTCCACGTCGCTCTGCTTCCCCTTCTTCGCTTCGTCCTCGGCGCGCTTCAGCACCGTGATCAAACTCGGCATCAACTGACACTCGAACGTCCGAGGACCCCCACAAGTGGGGCATTTCGGGATCCAGCTCGGATCGTACGTCCGTCCCGTCGTGACGTTTTGAGAGGGCCGGGTAACGTTGTACGCCGTTGAGGGCGTTGGGGCGAAGAGCTTCTTGTACACCGAGTCGTTGTGATATGGTAATGGAACACCAGAAAGCTCGTATCTGCTCATTAAGTCCCCGGAAAGATCAAAAACAGCAGGAGTATCATGAGGCCCTTTGATGCACATGAAACGATCAAGATCAAGCTCTCTCACCTGAGACACTGCTTCCCTTCATGCACGACCCGCTTCGAGAATCTACTGAAGATCTCGTCCATTGCCGTATCCTTTTCGTACGTCTCGGTCTTCCACTTTCCTCCTACTCCTGCAGCATCAGAATCGTCCAGCCCATCAGACACCTTGAGGTTTTTGAGAAGCTGTTTGGGCTTGGCTTCGGGGACGAGGTACTCGGACGTGCTCGACAGGTATAGAGGTTTGAAGGAAGGCACGGCGGCCCATGCTGCCGCGTTGGCGCTGCTCGTAGCTGCAGATTGACTGTCGATGGTCGTGGACTCGAGTGCTTCGGCTAATTCGTTGATCTCTTCCTCTGTCGCTGGGGGCTCGTCGTCGTCCGAATCGTCATCCTCTTCCTCCTCCTTTGATTTGGCCGTCGGTGGCGGAGCAGAAGGCGCAGCGAACAGATTCCCGCTTCCAAAGGGCGAAGAAAACGAAGGGTTCGCAGTACCGGACGCAGCAGAAGACAACTGTATTCATAATACCGAAAGATTATATACATGAGCAGACTACCGGTGAAAAGAGAGACGGAATTGCTCAAAGTACGCAGCTGACATACAGAGAAAGGATTCGGCTTGGCTGCGTTCGTAGCGTTTGGTGCTTTCTTCTTCTTAGCTTCCTCTTCGGCTGCACGCCGCTTTGCGTCCTCCTGCTCTTTCGTCTTTTCTTTCTGTCTCTCGAGCTTTGCAGCGAACCGGGCGTTGAACTTGACTGATCGGTACGCCCGCACACTGGAGAAAGAGAAAGAAGTAAGAGTCGAACTCTACTGGTCGGAGTTCTCGTTCCTACCTTCCATCTTTTCGTTGACAGCCTGCTCGCGAGCATCCCCAGAGGTACAGCACCCGGTCCATAGGGCTTTGCTCAAACGGACACCAGACTTGTATCAACAGTTCCATGGGCCCGTGGCACGATTTACAGTGAGATATGTCCGGTGATGGGATGGACGTTGACGGGAGAAAGGTCTAAAACCCCGTTTGCTAGTCAAAACTCAACTAGGACGTTCGAGTGAAGAGCTGATCGAATGAAAGGCTTACCGGTATTCCTCCCATACGAGAAACTGCTGGGTCGAATAGATCGGTTTTGGACGTCACAGCGCCATCGGGAAGACCGAGAAGGACGCCCGTCTCGAGCTCCTCATGGATGCTCTCGTCGTCCGAGTCTGAATAGTCAGGTTGATGAGGCATGTCTTACGATATATATCTACCAAAACAGAATCAAAGTCAGCTTAGAGTCCCCTAAGGCAATAGTGTCAAGGAGAGGCGAGGGATTTCAGAATTGCATGAATGGTAATTATAAAAAGACTCGTCATGGAATGACGGACGTCGAGAAAGACTCTCGAGTCGCGCCAGAGTTCAGACTCGTCATCTAAAGAGTTCATCATATCAAAGAAAGGAGATCACTCGTACTGTAAACTCACCTTTAGGAGTGTCGCCGGTGGACTTCAGTCAGCCAGTCAAATTTGAGAGGGTATTGAGATGATGCTGACAAAGCCAACTCCTATCTCACGCCTTTGCCTTTCCCTTGACTTCATCACCCACTTTAAACCAATCCCCGAGAAGCTTAGTCTCATAATAATGGACGCGGCTCCTTCCTCTCCCTCTTCTTCTCCATTAGTCTCGGGACCGGCATCCCAGCGCATTGTGCCACCTTACGTGTCTTCAGGCGATCAGGGGAAAGACCGGTTGTACTTCTTCCATTTGCTGGAACGGTTAAAGGTAAGTTAGGACTCCTACAGCCTCCTTTCAATAAATCGCGATCCCTGCGCTCATGGCCGATCCCGAAAGAAAAGACACAGAAGAGAACCGGATGGGTCAACAACGGGGTAAGGTTGTTTTTCTTTTGTTCCATCTACGTCGATCTTCGGGCTGACCCCAATCTATAAATCAATACCAGATCCCCAACCCTGAAAGGTGTTTTGATGAGGCTTTGTTGACGAGTTCGAGATCAGCTTTTCCCTGATGATAGGGGTTTCCTAGCATCAGTGACCACATGCATCGCATGGCAATTTTAGCGCTGTGCTCCTCCGACCAAAACTTGGATGTTGGAAAGTCGGTGTTGGTCCGCTTCAGCGACACGCCAGTCCCAATTGAATAGAACCCGCTTCAGATGCGCTCTGCTCGCCGTCGTCCACGACCTCGCGGAAGCACAAGTCGGGGATATCGCTCCGTCAGACGGTATCTCCAAGCAGGACAAACGGAAACTTGAAGCTGCAGCGATGGACAACATCATCAACGAAATGCTCGGAGGCGGGGTTGCAGCGCAACGGATCAGATCACTGTGGGATGTGCGTCTCGCGTAATGCGGATAACATCTGCCCATACCTCGTCTAACTGCGCCAAACCTCGTCAGGAATACGAGGCCCAAGAAACCGCAGAAGCCAAGTTTGTTAAAGGTGGGCCTCTAATGGTTAGGTTATGCAGGGCTCGAGGCTTGTGGCTGATTGGACATACGTCACGTCGTAGACCTGGATTTGTTCGAAATGGCGTTGCAAGGTCCGTCCCTCTCTCGCATGTTATGAACGCCGCTCACCCTGACTAAAGCATGATAACCCCAAAGCCACAGAATATGAGAAGTCGTCCCAAGATCAGAAGCGGCTTGATCCGTTTCTAGAGAGCAGTATTCCACGGATTAGGCATCCCGAAGTTAAATCATGGGGGAATGATCTGACCGAGGAGCGACAGCAGTTCTGGGACCATAGATCTACAAAGGAATCGGCATAGACATGAATTAACGTATGTAAAGCGGATCTTTGTCATTACAAAAACTGGATAACGAATGGGGTTCGGCAACGTTGGACAACAGGAAAGCACGTAACAATAAAGCCCTGAAAGGAAAGACACTGATAAAGGAATGGTGGCGTATCCGTTTGAACCGAATAGCGTTAGTCGACTACGATGAATCGTTCGAATGGTGTGGTGTCATGCAGGGAGGGCTATGAAAGTACGACGTCAATGGAAGGCCGCTTTGTCGGTGGGTCATCGTCAGACTCACGATGCATTTCTCAGCGCGTCGAAATAGCACTTCGTCTTGGTTACCTCTGCTTCAGCTCGCCTTTTGCATGCTGCCCGCGCTGCACACTCGATCAAGCCAGAAAACCGAGCGTTACTTTCTGGAGTCGGATCTTCCTCGAGCACTGGGAACGGGTCTGCGATTTCGGCATCTTCTTCGTCAATCTCCTCGAGATACAAACCCGCGGTGCGAGGACGTCCTAGCGCCGCAGCGATACGCTCCATAGACTCTTGAAGATCTTCAGCCGTCGCGAAGATGGACTCTCCCCTGCGAAAGGCGGGCCGCAAAGACAGTGAGATTGTTATCAAGACTGGCAAAATCTTTCACTCACTGAGGCCCTGCATGGACTTGTGCCTGGGGGCAGGTGCGGCTGCGAGGCGCAATCCTTAGAGGAGATACATCTGCGATGAAGCTCAAGCCTGCCGAGCTAGAACCGTCGAAATCCATGTCGTCGTCCGTCCCCGACTCCCTGGACACGCTTCCACGGTCTGCTGGGGATGATTGGAAGGCAAGTTCGTCGATTCGACTCAGGTCTCGACTGGAGGGTGAGTTCTCGGCGAGGAACGACAGGATAAAGTCGACGGCTCGCCCCGAAGTCGGGAGAGGGGGCCCAGTGTATGAGTGCTCGTCGTCGTATACGCTTGGAGCCGAGTACAAGGATCTTCCTTCTGACATCACCGAAGCAAGCGAGGGAGATGGGGAAATATCATCATCGAGCAATGCCGAGCCAATGTTTTCAAGGGCAAAAAGCACATCTCCGTGGTTTTTGGGTAATGGGGAGGGAGAGGATATCCTGAAATTGGGATCGAGCTTGCGAAGAGCTTCCAGAGGCCCTTGAGGTCCCTGCATTTCAGACGCGCTGGTATCGGCGCTGATGTTGCCCATGGACTCCAGGAGCAGCTCCCCGTGCTCGCTTGCATCGTGAGCGGTCTGCCGCCAGAGAGACTGACCCTCTGCATCTAATATCGCGGCAACGGTTTCCAAGGTCTTGATCCTCTCTTCAAGTTGTGCCTTCTCAGAAAGCCATGCGTGTTCTGCCTCCAGCTTCTCTTCCAGAATCTCAACAAGACGCCTAGTTGCCATAACCGCGTCGCATTTCTCCTTTGTGACATTCTTGATCAACGTGCTGGAGGCAGACAGGGCGAGCTTGAGAGCCGCTATCTCTGCCTCGGCATTGGCCAAAGACAACGCTGGATGTTGATGAGGAGGAGTCGTAGGCGTCAAAGGCGAGGTGCAGGACGACCAGCGGATCGAGGAACAACTCGGCGTAGGGGGTTCAGAGAAGGATGAATGGAAACCCTAATATGTTGGGAGGATTGCGCGTGTCAGATCACTTGCTATAGCACCAGGATGCGTGCTGCAGCTAAACGTACATCGAGACCAAGAGACGGTGTACTGTGGGCGATGCAAGTTCCGAGGAGGAGACGCCGTGGTCCAGCCTGAAGTACCTAGGCAGCATATTCATCATATGATTCTAAAGTGTACCTTTGTCTCTGACTCACGCTCGGTGGTCTGCTGGGCATTACCAATAGATCGTCCAATTGTTCACGGGTCGTTCCATTTGCCAGCTTCGATTTCGTCACCAAAATCTCATCTGCACCTGTGAATCCAAGACCTACATTGGCACCCTACGGCAAAAAAAAAAGGAATCAGTCCGTACGTAATTATGTAACTGGGGTAATGGCGGATTTGACTCTCACTTCCAATGCCGACCTTCTGAGCCACGCCGGGTATCCGTCGTCCGATCGCATATTCAGGCTCAGTTGGGTAAGCCCGGTATCGGCTATAAAGAGTTGAACCAGTGACACTCCGAACTCGTTTGATCTTAAGGAACATACCTCGCTTTGGAACGATACGCAAGATTCGCGGGGGAGGTAAGGTCAGGGATTTCACTGGCGGTTCCGAACCAGTCTGGTGTTTGCGGGGAGAAACACTGCGCCTCCCAAACGACACCCGTCTTGAATTCATGGTATCAGCCTGTGGGCTAAATAAGGTCCAGTGTGTCTTGGCGTCGCCGTTGAGGGTGGTAGGATCTAGTAAAGAGCGGACGTCTAGAGCGAGACTTCGTAAAGGAAGGAGCGGAAAGGAGGAAGGAAATCGAGATCTCAATCGACGTCCTGAAGGTGGCTTGGGCAGAGTTGTTATTATCACGGCTGATGTTGGTCGACATGGGGATCAAGGTACGTTGGGCCGACGGCTCGAACGGAAACGTTTAAACGTCCTCACCGCGTCCGCAGACGTTGCCTTGCAAGAATAGCACCGGTGAATGGTTCAGAAAAAGACTCGTTTGCCGTTATATTATGCACTGAACTGTCGGCGTTTTCGTTGTCCGCTAATGTGTATTGCCTTCGACCGGCCAATATGCACTCGAGCGTACCTAGCGTCTGATAACAGAAAATCTTGGGAGCTAGCGGAGAAGTGATACCACCCAGTTTCAGATCTCCCGGATTTTATATACAGATACAACTAGGAGCGTCCAAGTTCGAGAATTCGAGAATAAATACCCGGGCTTTCCATGTGTAGTCCCAATTACTTTGTTCAATCGATTCCATCTTTCATCATGGTCAATGATTGCTCGCTGCAGAGGCGGAGCGAAGGCGTCGTCCTTCTCCTTGTTTCGGCATTAGCCGATTGGTTTCGCCAGCCAAAGTCGCCTTGCGAATCGCCTCGCGGAAAGGCCTCGGGGGCATTTCAAGCGCCTCCTGCAGCGAAACCCGGCTGTGAGGCGCACTGCTAGCGTGTGGTTGTAGGTTTGTCGACGAGCCTTGAGCTTCCTTCTCTTGAACGGAGGCTTCTTGTCCATCAACATCCTCGGTCCGTCTGCGTTTTGAAGACGACGCAGCTGGAACGCCGTCCGCTTTAGGTCCGCCCGTGACCAGCATAGGAGTTATTATTCTTTTGCTTCTCGCTCCGGCGAAAGGTCCGAAAGGGGCAGGCGAGAAACTATTTACACTGGTCCGGCGACTGGAGGGCGACCCTTCATGGACCGAGCTGACACGCGCAGCGCCTCTGACAGGTGTTCCGTGTTTTGAGCTTCGTCGGATTATACTACCCCCACCTTCGGCTAGATGGTAGATGAGTACGGATTCCGCAATTTCTTTTTGCCTTGATGGACCAGCGACCTCCCCAGTCTGAGATACCTGTTCGATTTTAAAGCCCTTTGGCTTTCGGGATTGACGAGTCTGCTTTCCATTTCGTTGAGAAAGTGGAGCCGATGTTGCCTGCTTCTTCCTAGGACGACCAGCGGGTTTCTTGATCACGGGAAGAGGAACAGGATGGTTCCCATCGGATGCTTCGAGGAGTTCGTTTTCGAGCAAAAGATGCTGGTCCGCTTGTAGATTCCCTCCGGGAGGATTAGGAGTGGCCGTTTCCGCAATGAGCTGAATGGTGGTTGTAGAGCCGGTGGGGGGAGACGATTCGGCGTGGCGAGGTAGACTTGTTTGATTGATTTCAGGAACGGGACTCGGACTTCGGGCCTTTTCGAAGGGAGTGGACGTGTCTACTCGGGTCGAGGTCGGAGGATGATGAGTCGGATGCGATTTTCTTTGCGGCGAGCGAGCGGTGACGGGAACACTATTTTGGGCCTGAAGATCCATGACTCTCTGACGGAAATCTTCTGCCGAGTTTTGGTACTGGCGATGATTAAGGGGTGGTGAATGCGGGTGACTGGTTCTCTGGGGGGTGGAGACCCTGGCCTCTTGGTCCGCTGCTTCTTCTTGTTGGTCTTCCTCCTCCTCTACTTCGTTATCTTGAGCGAGCAGCAAATCTCGGGCAATCCTTGGAGAGGATGGCTGGGAAGGATGAGAGGGATTAGGAGGGGCCATGACGTCTTCCTCATCACTACTGTTTATTAGCCAAGATTCATTACCACCTCTTGTCGAGCGGAAGTGGTCCCTTTCGGCCTGTCGAAGTGCACGCTGTACAGTTGGTCTTGCTGTTGGAATGCCCGCCCTGAAATGGTGTCTATAAGAAACCAACGCACGGACGAAAGTCTTAATGCTTACTGAGAACCGTTAGGCTGAGCCTGAGCTGGGTGAGAAGGCGACCTCCGCGATTGGGTCCCAGCCGTACGATCAGCCACTCGTGCGGGAGGCCATTGATTCCTCGTAGCGGGGGAGCCATTTGGCGCGCGAGAAATTACGCGACCGTGTTCTTCTTGGGCCAGTTCATCTTCAAAAGCCCCTGGTTCGTCCGCAAAGTCCTCGACGAGCCGTTCCGCAAGTTCATTCAGGAGCCACGGATTCTCCTCGACATAGCATTGAATCCAGAAGTCATACTGAGCTTGATTCCGGGTGTACTGCCCGCGGAATCCTTGCCACGAACGATTCCTAGCCCAAGGACGACCCTGCAGTAATGTCAGTGGGCGGAACCCAATGCAACTATATTTCGGCACCCACGCTTTCACAGAGCTCTTGCCAAATGCGGTTCCCCGCTCGTGAAACGTGGTTATGGTAGGGTCGGTCGGTTTCAGACGGAACAAACTGCCATTTTTGCGTTGGGGGCATGTAAGGCGAGCGATGTGCCAAATAATACACGATATGCTCTTGTTCGGAAACTGTGAAGGGGCGATGCCTATAAGCAACACATAATGAGCAGTGAACGGAATCAAACAGTGGTTCGTGATACTTACTTTTCCCCATGCTTTCTGCCTCCTCGCGACCTCCGCTCGCGAGTGAACCGAAGCTTCCCCATGATAACGCATGTTTCAACCCAATCGAGAGGCTCCACATGCTTCTGCGAGGTTGTACCTGTTATCCGTTGATAGAGATCCGTGAATGACGGGCTTTTGTCATCAGCTAAGATGATATCCGCATTGGCCTCTTCTTCAAGCACGACCCCTCCGTTTTCCTGTAGGGGTGGGGCGACATCAGAAAAAGCATAGTGCCAAGGGAATCGGAGCATAGATATACTTGAATGAGTTGACTAATCTCGTCTCGTTCTTGGGGAAAGTGGTGGAGGCTTGAATGGAAGCTGAACGCGTATGGGGTATTGTTGGCGGTGTTGGTAAAAAGGTTGTTTTCGTCATCTATCCATTCTTCATCTTCTAGCTCGTCGATATCTTCATTACTCGTTCTAGTATTTGATTCGGTGATATTGTGACGTGCGATTGGTGGGGGAGTACGAGCCATACTAGGAGCGCTAAGGAGTGGGATGTCGTTCGAACCTCCCAGTCGCGACGGCTACCCAACAAACAAACACGCCACATGGTTGCGGGTTTTCCCAATTGTGGGATCCCGATTGCTCGGCGGATCGAGCCACGAGGTTTCAGATTCCTCGATACGCTTAAGCACTACTCTGTGCGGTCAGCACGTTCTCGAAAATCTATTTGAGGGAGAGCCAGGGCAGTTGCTTCACAAGGAAAAAGAAGGGTAACCTAGAGCATGAATTTGGACTCAGCCCCATAAAAGCAATTACAGACAGGATCACAAGTAAAACAGTTTTCTAATCCTCCTATCGCTCGGGGTTTTGCGAAAGTCACGGACGTGGATCTGCACGAGCAGCGGAGGGGATTCGCGCTTGCTCCTGTTTATCTATCGACACGCGGGTGCCAGTCTGCTCCTAAATCTCTTCCTCCGCTCGCCGCGACGCGTCTTTCTACACATCGTACTATTATAAACACCCTCCAATTGTCATACAAATGGCGTCGAAGAGTAAAGGGGCGTTTGCGCAACTCAGAGCCAGTCGCGCCGGTCAGAAGCGTACTGACCAGTACAAGGTAAAGCTGGCAATGCTTCCCACCTCTTTACTGGCGCGTCGCCCACTCACCTCGTTGGCCTTGTAGGTTAACACGGACGACAAGATATTTGACGTGGTCGATGAAGGGGTCTACAGGAAGGTGGTTGCTAATCGAATGCTGGAAGATGATTTCGTCGAGGAAGACGGCGACCATGGTTATGCGGACAACGGGGAGGAGGGTTGGGATGGTTACGATGACGAGAGGATGGAAGTGGATAGTGAGGAGGAAAGGGAAGGTTGGCACTCTTCATCTGTGATTCAGCTGGAACCCACTAAGTGCGACGGCCTCCCTCCTCTACAGCACGTAGGCGCGCAAAGCAAGCCAAAGCGTCCTCGTCATCGAAATCTAAGAAGCCCTCTAAGCCGAAACCAAAGTCTAAGGCCTCTAGCGATGGGGAAGAGGATGACGATGCCCCAGCAGTCTCGATCGACGCCTACCGCAAACCCATCGCACCTGAAAAGGAGAGCGACTTCCTCAACTCGCTCTTGAACGACCTCGACACGAAGACTGCAGTGTTGCCCTCAGCATCATCAGCTCCGAAACGCAATGGAACTACACACACTACCAAGAGCGTTGCTCGGAAACGGAAGCCAAGCATGTCGGATAGCTCGGACGGGTATGGCTTCGAGAACTTCAACAACCCTCGAGAGTCCGCTGGCCTGGGGCCCTCTTCTGACGCGGGGCCACAAAGCTCGCCGCTGAAGCCAGCCAAAAAGGCAAAACTTGAAGAAGTGGAGCCGAGACTGGGCGACGTGACCTCGTCAGATGGGGATTTCGATGCAATTCTAACAGACGAAGATGATGCCGCTTTTGCCGACTTGGACTTCAACGACCTCCAGTTTGAGGAAACAAAGCCCAAACCCACGACTATCACGAAACCAGAGCCTGTTAAGCAACCTGCTAAACCGCTAGCTATTAAGCCCGAGCCCGAGGACGAGAAACCGCTGCACACATCCACATCCAAATCGAAGCCTGTTTTGACAACCGACCGGGAAGTGAAGGACCTCGACTTAGAAGTACCATCATGGCTTCAAATCAACGACATCTCCAGTACAAAGGCCAAGGGTGGTGACGAGGAGGGTCTTGGCCCTTTGAATTCATCCACGAATGGAGCAACTTCCTCAACTACAGTGAATGCCCTTGAGGAGGACGGAAGTCTGCGCTTTTTCTGGTTGGACTATCTTGAGCTGGACGGGAAGCTCTATTTTGTCGGAAAGGTTTTGGATCGTGGCGCTGATGGAAAGAAGAAGAATTGGGTCTCCTGCTGCGTCACCGTGGACGGAATTGAGAGGAATTTGTTCGTTCGTCCGAGGGAGTTTCAGCTAGGTACGTTAAAAGCATTCTCGCGTCTCATCCTCGTCCTATTACTGACAATAGCGACCTTCTCTCTTCGGAGCAGATAAAGATGGCCTCGAGACCGACGAGGAGGTTGATCAGGACGACGTTTATGCAGACTTTG
Organism: Tulasnella sp. 424; assembly: GCA_019633425.1. Taxonomy (NCBI): domain Eukaryota; kingdom Fungi; phylum Basidiomycota; class Agaricomycetes; order Cantharellales; family Tulasnellaceae; genus Tulasnella; species Tulasnella sp. 424. The sequence continues at coordinate 126,468 of WSUB01000103.1, read as the reverse complement.
ACGCCATTCGGCGGTCATTCGGGGTCAAGTCATGGGCAGGGAAGTGGGTCAAACGCAAGTACGTCTTTGACGACGTCGAAGAGGGTATGGAAGCGGAGCAGGACTACTTGAAAGTCGTATACTCCTTCGGAGGTCAGTTCCTCCGCTCTTGTATCGGTATCTGAGAACGGTTTTGCTCAACAAGCCTTGTCTCTCAGAGCCTCTGATTTCAGAAGAAGCTAAGAGTCCAAACATTGAACGAATCTACGGCACCAAAACGAGCGCGTTTGAGCTGTTTGTTTTGAAGCGGAAGATTATGGGACCGTGTTGGCTGAACATCCAAAGCCCGAAGATCAGCAGTCGAGGGGTCAGTTTCTCTTCGTTCACGTCGTCACCTCGGGTGCACCCGGCTTATTATTCGTATTTCCGTGCTAGGTGTCCTGGTGCAAGCTTGAGGTCGAAGTAGACAACCCAAAGGTCGTCAGCCCATTCTCCGAATCAGACGACAATGCTCCACGGGAAGTTCCTCCCTTGACAGTCATGTCAGTATCAGTCCGGACAATCGTTAACCACCAGACCAGCCAACGAGAAATTGTTTCCGCCGCAGCACGGTTCTGGAAAGACAGTGAGTGTCTGAACGCTAAGCCAGAAACAATAGACCACTAACCGGTGTCGAACGATCCAGTGAACATCGAGGATCCGACTCCGCCGGAGAAGCAGGAGAGTTCAGCACACATTGTTGTACGGTGCCTAGACAAATATCCCTCGAATTTTGAAGACACCGCGAGACGACAGACACCGGTTATCAATGCCGTCAAGAACGAGAAGGCTCTGCTATCGAGCTTGCTCAGTGAGTTCAAATGCACTCCTCATACTCTCAACAATGGAACTCATCGTACTATGATTAGCTGTCATCAAGACGCGCGACCCAGACGTCATAGTTGGACACGAATTCCTCGGTGTTTATCTCGATGTGATCCTTATGCGCTTAAAGCAGCTGAAAGTCGAGCCTTGGTCCTGCATCGGACGATTCCGAAGATCGAAATGGCCTCACATCGGGAGACAAGGAAGCAACATAAGGTTCTTGCAAGGACGCTTGTTATGTGACCTAGCCAGCGATGCAGCCAAGGTATGTTGAATTGATCCCCGCGGACTTGCCCAGCCGCATCTGAGCCCGATTCCTGATAGAGCATGATCACTTCGACTACCTGGTCTCTGTCGGAGATGTGCGGCGCTCATTTGAGCTTCAATCGGCAAGATATTGATCCAGAAGACACCGCAATGTATTTCGACAGCACCGTCGGCTCTCCAGATCGATTGCTCGGCTTCGTGCGGCATTGCGAAGTGGACGCTTTCTTGCAGATGGCTCTTAGCGGAAAGGTGCAGATGCTTCCCTTGACAAAGCAGCTTACTTCGCTCGCAGGAAACTCTTGGTGCGTCGCTGGTTTAGTGGATGGGTTTTGCTGCTTCGCTGACCCCGAACTCAGGAACAAAACTCTAAACGGCGGTCGTGCTGAACGGAACGAGTACATTCTGCTCCACGAATTCCATCGTCTGAAGTACATATGCCCAGACAAAAGCTGGACAAAGAAGGGGCCTGCCACAAATGTCAAGGCGGAGGTGAAGGAGGAGGTGGAAGATGGAGAAAATCCAACCGGAGGAGCCCAGAACGCAGCTAAACCCAAGAAAGACAAGTACAAAGGTGGTCTCGTGTTCGAGCCGAAACGAGGGCTCTGGGATACCTTCGTCCTGGTCATGGACTTCAACAGCTTGTACCCAAGTATCATCCAGGAGTTCAACATTGATTTCACAACTGTCCTGAAAGCAGAAATCTACGAGGTAAGTACGAGGTTCCCTATGCAAATATCCCATCTTTGTTCAAACTTGACCGCCCAGGGTGACGAAGAGAAGATCCCGGATGTACCTGCGGATGGAACCCCTCAAGGCGTCCTTCCTCGTCTCATTGCGACTTTGGTTAACAGACGAAAACAAGTCAAGAACCTCATGAAGGACCCCAGAGCTACAGAGTCCCAACAGATGCAGGTAGGGTCGCCTTTCTTGGCCAGTCCGTTCCTTCAGCCATCTAACAGCTTGCAACTCAGTGGGACATCAAACAAAAGGCCCTGAAGCTTACCGCGAACAGCATGTACGGATGTTTGGGTTTCGAAGGGTCCAGGTTCTACGCTCGTCCCCTTGCTGCCTTGACGACTTCAAAAGGCCGAGAGATTCTGACGAATACCAAGGCCTTAGCTGAAAGCCTTCAGCTTGATGTAAGCCCATTACAGGTTTGAGCGAAACTCGTGAACTAACAACAGCATCATAGGTTGTTTATGGCGATACGGATTCGGTCTTCGTTGACTCGAAAGCAGGTACCTTGGCGGACGCATTGAAAGTGGCCAGTGTTTTCAAGAAGCACGTCAATGAGCGGTACAGACTCCTAGAGATCGACCTGGACGCCGTCTTCCAGAGGGTGCTGCTTCTCCAGAAGAAAAAATACGCTGCCGTCAAGGTGGAAACCTCCGGCCAGACATCAATCGAGATCAAAGGCTTGGACATGAAGCGACGAGAATATTGTGCCCTCTCCAAAAACGTATCGAAGTTCGTCCTAATGCCATTTTGTCCGAATCTTTCGGTTATGTTTGCTCATCATACCATTTTTGATCTCAGACAAGTGCTTGATTACATATTGTCTGGCCAGCCTACCGATGTCGTTCTTGAGCAAATCCACGACTATCTTAGTACCGTCGGGGAAGACGTTAGATCCGGCAAGATTAGCCTGGAGGACATGACGATATTCAAGGTATCAGGTTCTTCTTGATTGCTGTTAGCCCTTAATAACCCGACCCCAAATAGCGTCTTGGCAAAAATCCTGAAGATTACGATGCTAAAGGTCAGCCTCACGTCCAAGTTGCGCTTCGAATGAAAGCTCGTGGCGGTACCGCCAAAGCTGGAGATGTCATCCCATACCTGTTCTGCCAAGGAGAACATGGCGAAAGTTCCAAGACAGGTCAAGCGGAACGAGCAATGCACCCAGACGAGGTGCGACGCGGAGAAGGTCTCAAGATCGGTATGTCATTTTGACGGGCGAAGGTTAGGCCGTGTCCCACTGAAAAACCATAGATTTCGAGTATTATCTTAGTCAGCAAGTGTTACCCCCCGTTGAACGTCTCTGCGACCCTATCGAGGGCACCGATCGCGCACGGATTGCGGAATGTCTTGGTTTGTTTATTACCTGTGTAATGTTCTTCATGGAGGCTAACGAACGAGTTGGTCGTTGTAGGACTTGATGCATCCAAGTTCCAAAGTGCACCTGTCGCTGGCTCTCAAGAACGTGACTTCGTCTCTTTCGCCTCCCTTATCTCGGACAAGGACAGGTTTAGGGATGCAGAACCATTCCTTCTGGAGTGTAAAGCCTGTCATGGCACCTTCGAATTTACCAACATGAGATTCGGGAAGGCAAGTTGACTTCGTCGTTGTCCGCCGCGAACGATTATTCTAAGTGATTGATCTCTAGCTCCCATCCTTGACGCCTACTGGCCTTGCTTGCCCTTCTGAATCCTGCTCAGCGGTTCAAATCAAGTCTAGGATCCAGGCCTCTCTCCACACCCAGATTCGAAAGTGCATAGCTCGCTATTATGAAGGTTGGACCGTTTGCGATGAGGAAATCTGCCAAAATCGGACACGGAGTGTTGGCATGCATAACCGGAAGTGCTCCCGCCCCGAGTGTACTGGGACGGTGAGAGTTGAGGTACGCAAAGTCCCCAAATCCGATAGTATTACTCATCGCTCACTGCTCTATCTTTATCCAGTACTCTGACGCTCAAGTATATAATCAGCTGCTTTATTTCCGTTCACTGTTTGACGGAGCGAAGGCACTTGAGCATGCTCAAGGCTCACTATCTCAAGGTTTGTTCCCTGTTCGATTGAAATCCACCACACCCTGATCCTCCTTCGCAGGCGATATCGCCGCTTTTGCACACGTCAATCAAGACTTCCTCAATTCCACCATGCGCCTAGTTGACGGGTATCTCAACCAATGTGGCCGAGGATGGGTCGAACTCACCACGCTTTTTGCGTCTTTATGAACTGCGAGGGTCTCTGTGTAAACTATCTTGTTTCCGTGCTTTCATACTTTGTTTTGATATAACTGTGCAAATGCGATTGTTTCCTGTTGGTACCGTCCCAGAGGAATAGTATAGCTTCAGCATACAGATAGATATTCTAAAACAACGTATGAGAGTGTGATAACACAAAACCAAAATAAGAAATCAGACTTGAAGACAACGCAGTAGAATCCTTTCACGAGGCCATGATAGCCCGGGTTTTCTGAGCGGCCTCCTCCAATGCGTGTTGGAACCCTTCCAACTGCTCCTGAACGAGTTTCCGGCCATCAACTCTCCTCGACAGGAGCTTCGGACCGGAAGCGATCTCTGGAGTCTCGGGTCCCACTGAAGTGTCCCGTGAGGAGGGTGAGGAGAAGGATAACTCTGGTGAACTATCCTCCGAAAGATCTGGCGCCGTCAAGTCGTCAATCAGGCCGGATTCCCATCGCTCAATCTTGGCCCGGCTGCGGTCTGCACTATCCCAATCAGCTTTGAGCTCAACGATCTTGTTTTTTAGTGCACGAAGCTTGCGCCCCGCTTCCGTGGTATTGACGCCGTTGACTTGAGCATGCTCGGATAGGGAGGTGAGCGAGTGGGAGAGCGACTGTGTTAGAGTGCGGACGTAAGAGAAGTGTGGTAATGTCGATGATGGTGTTGGTACTTCGGCAGCAGGTGGCGCTGGAGGCAGGTCCATATGTTTGCGGGACTTGCCAGGTGAGGGGATGTCGTAGTCGTAGTGGTCATTGTCGTATGTCGGATCGTCTCCCAAGACGCCCTGCTCCCCTTCATCTTCCTCCTCCACCTGGTATAAGCCTCGCCTTCCAGACCGACGACGGGATGGTACATTGGAACCTTCGCTGTAATCAGCTGTCCTCTTGCCCCTTGGGGTCCGAGACTGGTCCTCCTCAGTTTGAGGATCCTTGACCTTCTCAGAGGGATCCAATAGGTCCTCTACATTCTCCAGAGGGTCCAACTGACCCAAAGCGTCATGCCAACCAACGTCCTCTACCATCTTCTTCAACTCGCGATCGTACTCTTGGATTGTACGGACTTGGGTCTCCCTCTCCCGAGCAAGGTCATTAAGCCGGCCAATCATTGAGGCCGCTGCTCTTTCAAGTGGTGGCTCGCTTGCGGAGGCTGCTGATTGCTCCGCGTCCACATGTTTTAACTGAGTTATAAATAGGTCGGTTGCTTTGAGGTTTTGTGCCAACAACTCAAGTGGATCTTGCTTGGCTTGAGGTGAGGCGAAGCCATTCGCTGCTCGGGATGATGATCCGAACGTCGTCTGGTATTCATCCATTTCATCCATCATACTACCACCATAGGTATCCCCCCCTTGTCCAAAGTCCGTCGTCCCTTCTCCAAAATGGTCCAGCGTCTGTGTCGGTGGGGTAGTCGGTTGTTCGTGGCTTATATAGGGGTCATCCACTTGCTCGCCCGAGGTTGCGGCGAACGCGTCAATTTCCTCCTCCTCTCCATCTCCTCCGTCGTCGAATTCGATTCCAAACTCCTCTGCCAGCATTTGAGAGGTTACGTTTGGTTCTGGCATCATTGCAGCCGCCAGCTCGTGCGCGAGGGATACGCGATGAGGGCCTCCATTATCCAGGCTCTCCGAATTACGAAGCGAGTTTGCGGATCTCTTTAACGATAGTGAATGATGTGCGGGAGGCTTGAGAGAGCTGCGGTGGCCTGGAGGTGCGAGAGAGTCCATTGTGTACTAGTAGAAGGTTGGGTAGGTTAAGCGGTAACGGTGGTCGTGAAGGAGTTTGTCGCGATCTTGACTGAAGCTCCCGCGCGTCTAGTCCCCTGCTGACATGAGCACGGAAATTACGACAAACTGATAAATCCATTTTGTCATAACCTGTACAGTCTAATACACCCGCAAAAGCTTCTCAAAATCGCCCCCATTCTGTGTGAGTCTCTGTAGGTTGGGAGAGAGCATTCGCCTGCTCGAATCCTTCATTCAGGAAGCGAGCAATGTCCCGTCTTGTCAACAAGCCATTGAGGAAGCCGCCGTTGGATGTGAATAAAATGTAACGCAGGTTCTGGTTACCAATGATTTCAGTATGAAACTCGATGCCTGGCTGGCTTTTGCTTACAAGTCTCTGGAAAGTGGTCACGACAACGTGAAGCGGCATTTCTTTCCGCATTTGCATCGGGGCCTTGTCCGTGACAGACGAAAAGTCTAAAGAGTCGGACAAAACGGAGGATCGCACAAACGCACAAACTCTTGATGACTCGGCGGGAGAAGACAAGAGTGGATCTGTATAATATTTGCAGTCAGGCACAGCCAAGGCTTTCATTTACCAGCACCATACCGATGGCTTGACGGAGCTTATATCTCGACGCGTAACCCAAGAGTTTTCCTGAGCCTCCGTCTAATACAGGGAATCCAGAATAGGTGCTGTCGTTGAGAAGAGCATCTGTGAACCTCGATTTAGCCCCCACCCCCACACTGGGAATAATAATCACTAACCAAGCTCGGATGGAGTGCTCTGATTGTTGTACAATATCACCAATTTATCCGTAGATGTCATAACCGATGCCGCAGTTTCCCCTCTGTCGCGGAAATCCGACGGCGGGAGGTAAGGGTAACCTAGAGAGAAGTGATCATCAGTCCGCGAATACCTTCGACTCTCGAAAGGCGCCCTACCATGCATAGCAATCCACGTGTCATAGATTCCTTTCCCAAGATAGTCACCAACAAACTTACTGCTCATCACAGCAAGCATGATAGGTAAAACATGCGAAAGTGCGCCAGTAAGCTACGAGAATCGGAACACAAAGTCACGTTTCCATCCATAAACCATCAGATCTTTGGCATACTCACCTCAAAGAGTATCACGACGAGTGAGACGGTCATCCTGAAAACCGATGCGACCTTTCAGAGCCGCAAACGATATACAAAGCAACATAACTGCTTGCCTCGTCACCCCTCCTAACAAAGCGGCAGCACCGATGACAGCATAAAATCCAGGGTAGATGCAAGTGCCCTCGGGAGGACATGAAGAGAAGATCCATGATCGTGGGCTAGCTTTGTGCCATTCCTGTCTGAATAAATATTCTACGTGAGGTCGGGCCGGCTTTTATATTTCAGAACATCTTACAGGAAAATTCCCAGCGACCTCCCAAGAGATGCGCCTATCGCAATCGTTGGCAGAAATATACCTGCGGGGAGCTTTACGTGTATCCATCGTCAGAGAGTCGTCTCCGAGCGGAGCAAGTTGGATATGGCGCACATGCATCCCAAACGTCCATGCAGTGAGTAGAACCTTGAGTCCGGCAGTCAATAAGAGAAGAAACATATTCTGCCACGTGTATGCTTGACTGAAATTGGATGAGTCTGTCGTCTCCTATGTTACTCGGGTTCGCGCTCACTTGCAGAGTCCGTGATAGTCCTTCGAAGGTTCGCATTCCTGAAACAAGTTGGAGACAAGAGTTGATGTCTGGTCCCTACGATGTCACAATGCCAAAAATCAGTCCGACCCAAAGTTTCAGGAGAAGGGTCAGACTACCTCATGAAAACCACCTGATAACAGTCAACTATCAGCAAACGATTCGTGCCAAATCCAGGTAACCACATACCGGCCAGCTGATGATCGCAGTAATAGCTGTAACTACCAGCACCTCGAAGACGCGCATGTTCCGTAGAGGGCTATTGTTCCGGTAAAGAGCAACCCGGACGTTTAACTTAATCAAAACAGCACCGAGAACTCCCTGGTGTGACACCAATCATCAGCGAAGTCGAGCACCACTCAAATGTCAAATACCAACCCCAAGCACACCGAGTCCAAGCCAAGGTATCTAAAAGCGCGATGGATGGATCGTGAATTTCGATCGCAGCCCTCTTTAGAAACCACATACTAGCTCAAACTGCCTCCACTGCTGACTAGCCGTAACCTGCATTGAATGGAAGGTCATAACGATGCTGAAGCTGTTGGACCACGTTGGCTTACCTGGAACAGCACAAGCTTCCCAATTCCAAAAGGATCTATGTAGGCCAGAGTGGTAGCAGCTACTACGCTTGTAACAAAGGCTCTCCACATGAGCTGCTGGTTGCTGAATAAGGCACTGTCAAGCTCCTCCAGACCGAACAGGACGCCGCCAAGCGGTGAGCCGAACGCCACGGCCACCCCGGCGGTCGCAGCAGCGGCGAGCAACTTCCTCCGTTGAGACTGACTTTGATTTTGGAAGTAGTTTCCGAAAGAAGGAGAAGTAAAGGATAGAATAGTTGACCACAGGGATGCCATACAGCAACTGACATGAACCAGGGGTCCCTGTGGAACAGTTAAAATCAAAGCCCAGTATGAGAGCCGACCAAGCGACCAACCTCTTTACCCAGGGAGAGTCCTGAAGCGACAGATAGAGCGAGTCCGAGGGCTTTGATTAACAATGTCCACGCACTGAGGAACTCGTCGAGTACTAGACCGCCAAGAATCTGTGTGAGATCGTCCTGTCAGAGCGTGCATTCCCTAGGAAATCATCATTCATACCGCCTTGATTTCCGGGACTTGATGGAATAAAGGGACAGTGAGTGGCCATTGGGAGCTGATATGACTTCATCCAACTTACTACCAGTGTGGAATGCGTAAGGAGCATATGATTGAACCAAGAAAGCAGCGCTGCCGGCAAAGCAAACGGCCAGGCCAACATAAACGACACTTTGAAGAATGGATTGTCCAGCAATCGACGTCACGCCGAAGTAAGCACTCCATGTAACCCATTCGTAACAAACCTCGCCAGCTGGACGACATCAATGGTTGTAAGTTAAGTCCGCAGCTCCGTGGATGATATTTAAATACACTTACGATCGAGACCGTTGCAACATGCGCTTTGGTTGTAGGTTAATCCGGACATGCAACGACCAGTTCGGAGGTCAGAAAGCCTGTCCAGGAAAGGTAAGCACCGAGCGTGTGTTGCAAATTGTCGCAGAGAACATACCAAGCAACCAAAAGGTCCAACATTCCTCCGGTATATCCTATTGACACGCCGGTCAAGATCAAGACAGCCCACATTCTCCAGGAATCGAGCACGGGAAGCACCAAACCCCGAAGTCCTAGTTGCGAGCGTAAAAGCTGTTTTCGCGCCCGTTCTGCACTTTCCTCGTGCATCCAGTCTATAAATTGAATTACCGAAACTATCAGACCTACTTGTATTTCTCCTGAGCGGCGCGGTGCAAAACTTGGACGCACCGATTGTGCTGCCTTGTTTGTATTCTCGGATGTTGTGAGGTGACGGATCGTCCCATAGCTGTAGCTCTTCTTCTACAGAACCGTCATGGTAATGTCCTCCTTGAGGGGTCGCTGAATTGTTTGCTTCCACTCTCACCCAAGCATCAGGGGATCGAGCTCCGTTGCGTAGACTAGGATGCACATCAGCGCAGAGAGCATGTCAAGGAGATAGACTATGCTTACGCTCCAGTCGTAGCATTCTGAGTTCCAGTGCCCCAGTCGGCCCAGGGGGAGTCGTCTATCAAGGTTCGACCTGGAGCAGCCATTGCGGACGTTTGAATCTTGGCTGGTGCTTGCGTAACCAGTCACGTGGGAGTATAGATCCTGAGACGGTAGATCCTTACAACAGAAGCCAGCGCACTAAAGTAGAAACACTTTTAAGTATCGTACGTAGAAAGAAAGTGGGGAATCCATTCTACCTTGTACTTGGGATATTCCTTCTATCCTTGGTGTAGGAAAGTCGGCTGTCACAGCATCACGAAGACCAGTCACAACTACTTTCCCGGTAGCATCTTCCTTCCAATTTACATGACGCGCAGGCCAATGATGTCTACCCCATTGTTCTCAGGTCTTTGGAGAGGTGCCTCGTCGAGGATTTTGGCCGGTAGATCAATTTAGCCGCCCAGAGATGAGTGTGTATGACAGCGCGCCAAACCATTCCAATCGACCGGACCTATATATACCCAAGCCACACGCAGTACTTCAACCACTTTGTGATCGATCCCTTCCCAAAAACAACCAGCTCCTATGGCGCCCACACTAATAACCAGCGAGACTATTTTCAGCATTGCAGAAATGGCAGCAAGCTTCGCTCCTGTGCCCGGTTTAGAGGTTGCTGTTCGACTCGTCGAAATGGTGGGCACATGGCTTCTCTCCCGAGGTCGACCGCTCTCATCACGAGCTGTAATTCACTTGAAACTATTTCAGATCTACAGATCAGCAGAAGAAGTTCCACTTCATAAGTGAGTCAGAGACATATTCGAAGCTGTTTGATATGCTCAAGCAGCCGTGCGCAGGGGCAAGTGCCGTGACTTGGCGGCTGACGCCGTCGAGGTAATGACGATTATCCGGGACAACGCCGGCAAGGCCGAGCAAAGCAACCTCGATGCAGCGGTGAAAAACACGACCAAGTATGCAAATTGTCAAGTTCAAAATGTTGTCTCTGACATCCCTTCAGGGCCCTTGAAGCCGTCAAGGGAGACGTTGACCATTGGAGTCAGCTCAGTGTTTGGCGAAGCGTCAGTACTTGCAGCCCTACTATCCGAACAACTATTAACACATATGTAGTGGTATCTCCGCCACGACATCGAGAAGGCCATAAACAGGCACGAAAAGATATTGAGAGACTGCGTACCGCGCCTTGGGGTATGTTCGATGGAAAACACTGAAGCCACTCATGACTCACTTTGTCTTGTGACCATGGTAGCTTGCTGGCGTGCTGCAAATCAACACCGCTACGCAAGCCCTAAAGGAAGGTCGTGAGCAGGACACCCTCAAACTTGACGAGTTGGCCAAATCCCAAAAGCTTCTTCAGGAAACCGTCAACAAATTACACGAGGTATCGAAGTCGCCTGCACGGCCGTTGCCCAGATTTCCAGTCGGGCTTGCTTGAGTCGTCATCTGCTGACACGTATTCCACAGGACCTCATAAATCAACCACCAGGGAGTGCTAAACGGCAAGAGTTTGAGACTGAGCTGTTCAAGCTGCGTCAGGAGGAAGTCGTAACAGGTCAGCTGGGCATTTCTCCAGCAGAGCTCAAAGGAGAATGCGTGAAAGTTGGCAATAAGGCGGCCCGGGCTGGTCATGTGTATGATATCTGGAAAGGACTCTGGCTGGGCCGCATCGTCGTTGCGCTCAAATTCTACCGGGACTTTAGAGAGCCGGACCACCACGACGAGAAGCATGTCGAGGTTAATGCTTCAAATGATCTGGGCTTGCCGAGGGTATCTAACTCGTAAATGTATAATAGAGATTCGAACGTCAAGTCAACCTCTGGAGGACCTTAAACCATCCAAACATTCTGCAGCTTTACGGCTGGTGCTATATCGACGAAGATATGTGAGTCTTCCAAGCCACCTCTTGCTGCTGCATGCGTTTAGCGACCTGTTGTATCCAGATATCTCGTCTCACCTTGGCTCAACAACATGGATGTTAGGTTGTTCCTCAGCACGAACCATCTGTCTGACCAGCAGAAGCTTAGAATAGTGGGTTATAGAGACCTTGATAGACCTCACTACCTCGATTGACAGAGCGATACTCAGACCTTAGACGTCGCTCAGGGTATTCAATACCTACACAGTATACAGGTGTTTCACGGTGACATACAACCTTCCAACGTTCTCATAAGCGACGATGGACACGGAGTTCTTGGCGATTTTGCCCTTGCAAAGGCCCTCGAAGCCAAGGACGATCTTCCCCTTAACACGCAGAGTAATAGCGATATTCAAAGCATGCGCTATCAAGCCCCGGAAATCACAGATAACATCGGTATGACGCCAGCGGTCGACATCTACTCGTGGGCCATGTCAACTCTTGAGATCGTCTCTGGAAGTGAGTATTTACGTTTCCAGTGCAACAGTGTGGATGAAGCTTATCAAACCCACCAGAACCACCATACCCCAAATGCAGGACTGTTGGCGCATTGACCATAGCAATTGTAGCCAAAAAAGAGCTGCCTAAAATCTCTGAGCACCCTTGTTCTGCTTTCACGACGTATCCCCAGCTCTGGCCACTCTTCCAGACATGCTGGAAGAGTAACCCCGCCGCAAGGCCTACAGCAGGAGCTCTCATCCAGTCTCTACAGAGCATGATAAACCAATAGTAGTAAAATCTGTATGTGCTGCCACAATGTAGCTCACCCATTGGACGCCGAGTGCTGGAGTGGTCGCTCCTTCGCGTTTCCTGAGAGATCACGTGGCACTGATCGCTTGTTTGTCGAACTCGACCACCACCACCACCACCATGGCAGACGAGGATCCTCCAGTCGAAGTCAACGAAACGGAACAGGACCCGGAATACGAAGGCACTAGCATAAGGTGGAAACATTTTAGCACCAGCTATAAGTTGGCCGCGAAGAAGATCAGCATGGGATGGTCGTGAGTTGACGTAGCCCGAACCGCTTTCATCTCAAACGTGACGTGATTAACCTGGTCTTGACTCAGGTACGATGACTTCGCCCAGTGTATTCCGGGATGGTCCGGCGCACAACCTCTCCAAGCCAGCGATGTGTGTAAGCAGATGTCTGAATTTATTCATGATTCGGTGAATGTAGGTTTTAGCTCATCCCCTACCCTAACTTGACCTTCACTCACATATGGTTGCAATATACAGGAAGAAGGAGATCGAATTTTTCGACAGTACCATGCCGCTGAAGGAATCGACGCATTACAGCAAGTGGTTTCTGAAGGGAAAGCGCGGAAAGCCGCAGGAGAACCACCAGGAAAGGATGCATGGACACGCGTTTTAGAGCCAAAGGAAGCTATCCGGGCTCGTGTTGTACCAGTTCTACGCGGCGAAAAGGCAAGGCTCGAAGCCGTGCTGGCCGAGGTTGGTCGTTTAAGCTGTCATATTTCCCTTCGGATCCTAACACCTTCAACATTTCAGCTGGAAGCGGAGAATGACAAGCTTACCGATATATTGAAGGCTAACAAAGCCAAACGCGCTGAGCAGAACGCTCTGGCCAACCAATGGCTTGACGCTTTGGAGGAGGTACGGCCAAACTTTTCGAGCCCTCACTAGTTGCTAAGCTTCTCCTAACCGAAACCTGATCTCCACAACCTCGTAGGCTGCTTCTGCTTTCGGCAAGTTACCTGAGTCAGAGGCGCAACAATGGAGCATCGAGGCTCAGGAAACGCGACCACAGTCGTAAGCAGTCTCCGGGGTATTGCTGTCACTTTTCCCAATGATCATGACCAGATATTTATTTGTACTCGCCATTTGATCTCATAATTGTGCTCATATGTACTTTAATTTACTGTGAGAGAACCTTTTTGAACGATCCTGGATCGTATGAATTTTGAGGTGTAGCAATGGCTTCTCTTGATATGCGAACGGAGTCCCTAACCCGTAATAACCTTAGAAGCCAAGGTGATATTTTATGGGGGAATAAGTGCCACTGTGCCTCCAGGCATTGCTTGCAACCGGTTCCTCTACGACCCAAGGAAACGTAGTAGAGACCTAGAAGTTCCGCTTTCCATGGCACTTCTTACCCCCATTTACTTGCATATGGTGCATGATACACTCTCGAGGATACGCGACCAAACCTGGCAATGCTCTCAATAAAACGCTCGGCTGGGGGGGAATGTAGAATTTCAGGGTCGTGGCGTCGAACAGCGTGTTCCCGCGGTGCGCACATCATCAGATTTCAATCCCACCTACCCCCTCCGTCGACAACGTCCTCCCAACACAATCATGGTACGATAGATGGCCTTAGATTCACGGCAGCCATACTAATCCAAGTATTTGATACCATCAGGCTGATATTACCGACCCCGAGCGCGCCGCTGAGCTCAAGAAGAAGCGCAACTTCCGCTCATTCTCTTACCGTGGAATCGAGCTCGAGAAACTCCTTGACCTTCCCAATGAAGAGGTAAGCTGGCGGTGTAGACCTTTATTATCCAGTGATACTAATTTGGATCTTCGATTAGTTCGTTGAAGTACGTGCCCATGGAAGTCATGTAATTGGAAGTGGATCATTAACCGGATTTGGCGTCTCATCCAGCTCGTTACATGCCGCGCACGGAGACGTTTCCAGCGAGGTTTGAAGCGGAAGCCCATGGGTCTCATTCGCAAGCTTCGGAAGGCTAAGAAGGAGGCACCACCAAACGAAAAACCACGGATGGTGAAGACGCACCTCCGTGACATGATTGTCGTTCCGGAGATGATTGGAAGCGTCATCGGCATCTACAACGGCAAAGTACGTCGCGGTCTCGAAGACTTGTTCTCCAGCGGCCATCTTATTGATCTTCTGCTCGCAGGTTTTCAACAGCGTCGAAGTCAAGCCCGAGATGGTTGGTCACTACATTGGAGAGTTCTCAATCACCTACAAGCCTGTGCGACACGGTCGTCCCGGTATCGGTGCCACCCACTCTTCACGATTGTAAGTGACCGAGCTAGCCATAGATCAGAGTGCTGCAGACCTGATCGTTCTATTTTCGCAGCATCCCTCTCAAGTAAAGGTTGTTTTCATCTACTTTCATCGCTTACTTTTTGTCGTCTGTTGCATTTTATCACACTGTATGACTTCACAAGACGTATCATGCCACCTATGGTACCACCGAAAACCATTCTAGAGTGACGTATGCAATGTCCAGGGATACTCAAGATTGTCTATGCTTTCCGCAAACGTTCTCAGCCTAGTCTCGCCTTCTTCGTCTGTCGAGGATCTCCCTCAACCTCAACGGGGGTCGTTTTACCTGACCCACCACCTGACGAGTTATCGACCTTGCCGACGTTGGGAGAAAGACCTATCGCGGTGGCGGATGTAATCGCCTCCTGATCACTCTCCATGGTTCCTTTTCGTAACCGTTCAACCCAGGGCCCACCTTCAGCCCCTTCGAAAAGCCACACGGAGCTGGCAAACAAGTTAGATCCAGCGATTATACGAAAGCCAAAGGTTTACCTACCTGTCCGCCACGCGCTCAGGCTCTGGTGGCAGTCCTTCGTTGTTGGTAGGAAGACCAGGCAACTTCCACCGCAGACGAGAGCAAAGGTACTTTACAACTGCGTCTGCGTCACCGAGCAATACAATCTTGAAGGTAATCAAGAATGAGGAGAAATCCAGGAAAATCATGGAACCTGCAGCAGACTCACATCGGGATTTACATGTGGCACCGGTGTCTTGTTGATCAAGATCTGTGACAGGGGTCAGAATAACAATAAGATGAGGTGACAGCAAGTCATGCCTGGGGGACCGAGTGCGGGAGATGCGCTGAAGGGGATTAATGTTAGGCTGACCCATGACGGGGTGGCTTTGAAGCTCACGCACTGAGGAGTTCGGAGACCGGAGCCACTTTCAACGAGGTACCAATAACCAGAAGCAAATCCGCCTTGCCGCGGTCTTCGAGCAAGCACTTGTCAAAGTCGTCCGTTACTGCCTCACCAAAGAATGTGATGTCTATGGAGGAAACGGGAAGTTCCGCCCCGTCAGCGGCTTATCTTATCACGAATCGCGCTTCGGATGTATTACCTGGCTGAAGATCACATTGATTAGTCAAAAGGTTGATTTGAGTTTGTTCCCCAGAATACACCTACTTTCATGATAGCCGTCGGCTTTGGCGGAATCGCCGCCGGGAGGTCATCCCCAGAACTGTCACCATCCCATGGTCGCTTTCCTTTCTTTTTGCCACCACTCTTTCGTCTTTTGATCGGTGGAGGTGCCGGGGGTGCCGCTTTACACACTGAGCAGAGAGGAATTTCCTTTGCGAAAATAGCCTCCTCAATTTCAGTTCCAGGGACCTTTCGACGGCACTGGAGACAGGATGCCGTTGCGAAGCTTCCATGGCATCGGAGGACCTTCTGTACCCCCAATTTAGATTCTAGGGTATCAATGTTCTGCGAATTGAAGAGTTGATTACCACCGGAGACCCTTGGAATTGCACGTTGATCGCTCACCTGGGTATAGTTGCGAAGAAGCTAGAAAAGCGGAATACCTGGCTAAGCTTGCTTCCGAAACGTAGTAGGCGAGTCGCTTACCACAGATCTGTCTTCCAAAAGCTTAATAAACCGATGACACGGAGATGGGATGAAGTTGGATGGGTAAATTTGACTAAAACGTGAAGGATGGTGAGGAATTCTGCTCTGCTGACGAGCTGGTGGATTATACCTAGCAAATGAACTGGTTGTGCCCGTCAATTACCATACCAACAGCGGAGATGTTTTCTTGGACTTACTAAAATACTTCGGGGTGCTCTTTAAAGTAGTGAATGTCGAACCTTGGAGGGTGGGGAATAAATGGCCTTTAATTTCCCAGTACGGCGTTGACTTTCTTGCGACTCACATCTGCTGTGGATCATCCAGTTCGTACTTTCCCTCACGATTAAGGGTCGCGTAGAGACCATTGGCGGACCTGAAGTCGGCTACGGGAGAAGACGTGTATGCTCAGCTCCAAGCCCCAAATATCCAGACCGAAGGCAGGGCCGCACGTATGCCACACGAGACTGAGATACCAGCTCCCGTTAGAACGACGATGCGCTTCGAAGTTCGAAGCAAGGAAAGCACATCATCGACGGTATTATATTGCGGTAGCTTGATTCTTCGCCGCAAACTACCGGTCAAACCACCGACAGGTCAGTTTCCCCCGCCAATGGAACGTGGGTGGACGGGATCGCTCACATTCTCGTCAAGGTTACTTTGAGCAAAGGAAGAAGCGTCATGTCATCGATATCTGCCTTAGGGGGTTGGGTCTGTCCATAGGACGAGTTGCGGTGGTCAGAAAAAGGGGCGACCAGTCCGGATGGGGCACAAGGGCTCCACTTGCCAGCAAGACACCAAGTCCAAGGAGAAGCTGTCGAATAGGGATTGCACGGCGAATAACGTATTCCTTGAGCCATGCGACCATTCCTGTGAAGCCAATAAACTAAGCGAACCGAAAACGTTCGAAAGAGACGTCTGATGCAACCGCGCCTTACCGTCTTCTTTTAGATTGTTGATCATTCGTTCGACTTCCTCGTCAGGAAACATGTTCAAAGCTATAGATTTTGAGCACTCGGCATTAGATGGGGAGAACCGCAACGCAATAGAGAGCCTGCTTTGCCTTGTTCGAGCTGCTGCTTCATTTCGTCACTCATCTCCAGTTCTTCGCTCTCGCTGTCCAGGTCCTGCTCATCGTAGCCTTCGCTGTCTATGTCGTATGAGAAGTCGATAGGAATCCGTTTCTTGGCAGTAATAGAGGGAGTGGACGCTTTAGAGGACGATCGAGACGACGCCGGGGCTGGCCTCATGGTTGACCAGGTGGTTGTCAGAAAACTGGGCTAGAAGCGCAGACGAGCCACACATCAAATTACTAGCAACCACTACCCATCGGTATGTATCGGAATCCCCGCTGACCGGTTCACCCTCAGCCGTCTTTCCGAATTACACCAGATATAATGTATCATTTGACTAAGCTACACGGACTGCAACGAATAATACGAGCACAAAGAACCGGCGTTCAGCAACACCTAACGTGAGCTGAATGGCATGGACGCGTTGCGAAGGGGATCAAGGTTAGTAAACACTCGGCCGGTTGCATCAGACGGACTTCGCGCGCTTCAATCGGACTTGTGAACACCTTGGTTCGGCTGACCAAGCGCCGAGTCCGCGAAACTTCGAGAACGAGATTGGTTCGTAAACGGAGGAGCTGTGAGCAAGACATCCTTTCCAATATCGCACATTGCTGAGAACATTTGAGGGAGCTCGGGCTCGGTGCTAACCTCCCCCTCTTGGACGATTCTTTGCGAAGGACCACCAAGTAGTGATGACGGACTGAAGGGCGATTGTCGGGAGTTCGCGGTCCGAGAGATGGTCCCGAAGAGCGTATCCGAGGGGCTGATCTCCCAACTCATGGTCGGACTGCGTAACGGAGTTTTAGGGAGTTCTTTTCGCTGCTTGGAAGGCGTTTTCGGCGTCGGATCTGCAGTCAGTCTATCGCGGAGCTCGCTTTCGGACATCCTCTGTGAAGAGACCTGATGGGGTAGAAGGTTCCGTGGAACACGATGTACGTCCGGCTTTCTAGTTTCTGAGAAGGGCAAGGGGTTCGCATACTCGTCCGGGGTGGCTATCCAATCGACAGCGTCGAGTTCAGCGGAGAAAGGAGCTGCAGAGTCGAGAACTTTCTTGTGATTGAGCGCCTGCGGTCCAGACCGACGGCGGTTAGCCGAAGCCTTCGCAAAGGATGCTCTTGCTGAGGGACGGCCGACAGATGCGCGACGTGTGGATGTTTCGAAGCGGGAAGAGAGTCGGCGGCGAGGGGCGCCGTTCGGCTTGAATGAGGGTTTTAGAATGGAAGCTTCAGAGCCCATACGAAGAGGTGAGGCTAGTATCAATCGCTTAGAGGAGTTGCGTCTGTACTTCGTAGATGAGCTTTGTTGCGGTGCTTCCCTGAGAAGCCCGGAGGAGTCGGCTGGCTGGCTATCATACTTATCGGGTATCCGCAGACTGACACGCCTGGTTCCGCGATGGCCACTCCGGCCAGGGAGTTTGGAGGGGTCTGTTCATCCGAACATTCTCTCAATGGGACTTCTGCGGAACAAACTGATTCGAAGGAGACAACTGACCAGGTCCAACAAAGTCGATTCTTCTGCGTTTCATAGCCTCGCTCTGCTGCTCGTTCGCTCGAGGGTCCCGAGGGCCGGCCAAAGCCAATACCTCGACGGCGATATCTCCGTTGGTTGGGCTGGGATGGGACCGTTTCATGACGACTAAGGTGGTGGATGCGGTCCAACCCGAAAGTCAGGTCGACTTTGTTTGTTTACCGTCTCTCTCATGCACGTGCCCTTGAGAGCGGAGTTTCAGCGTCCACCCGCGGGGAGGGGATTCGAGCGGAAGGTCTCGTCAATTGGAATCCGCAAAATACCAATGGAATGTGAGGATAACAGGAGACATATCAGCTACTACAAGGATGGAGACATGGAGAATGCAAATGAAGGGAGGATCGAGAGAGGAAAATTAATGGATGCCAATGAAGGAGAGTATCCGAGACTTGGATAGGTAATAGCTACAGGAGAAGATATGAAAGGAAAATGCGAGATCTACGGGGCCCTATACAGGGCCTACATGACTAGACACTTGCTCTCCGAGGCACCATATCCGGTGGTTCCCTTGGGGCGAGCGCCTATTGACACTCGTGCCGCTTCGTAAAAGACTTCATTGACGCCTCGATTGTGCTTTGCGGAGCATTCTAAAGGGGTTAAGGCGAGGAATGAGTTGCAGATTTAACACTCGGCCACGAAGTCAGCCTACCAAGGTAACGAGATGCGCGTATTCGGCGTGCGACGGCCAGTCCTTCGTCATACTAGTATGCGACAAGATCTTTAGTCGGATGTCCGTTTGATCGAAAGGCGGTGTCATGCTTACCTCCACAGGTCGCATACTAGTCCTTCCTAAGCGTTCAAGGGTCGCGGGGTCTTCGCGCATGTCACATTTCAATGCTACAGAACAGAATCAGACCGGCGCTCAATGTTCATTTGAAATGATTCTATGCTTACCGACGAGAACGACCTGATCGGGCGAGGGAAGGCAAATAGTTTAGTCTCCCGACAACAATATGACGTACTTCCAGGGACCCACCTTAACGCCTGGACAGAACTTGAGATAAAAAGGGAAATGAGACCAGAGATCATCGATGTGCGAAGGACGATGAAATACGTACTTCGAGGATTTCGTCGACCCACTTGCCTTCAATATTTTCCAATGATGTCGGGTTGTCAACCTGTGTTGGAAGTCTTCAGTCTTGATCTCAATCAGCTGAGAAGTCCGAGACAGCACCCACCGAGAAGCACATCATGACCACATGCGTTTCAGCATAGCTTAGAGATCGTAACCTGTCAAAGTCTTCCTGACCTAAAATACGTCGGACGAGCCTAATTTCAGTTTCGCCCGAGCATGCAGGGTCCTCGGCGTTGCGAAGTCTTACCGGCCGTATCCCATAACGACAGTTCCACTAGCTGGTCGTCGACTTGGATGTCATGCACGTAGTTCTCGAATACGGTAGGCTCGCTGATTGAACGGGGACAAGAGTCATAAGTGGCTGAAGCTGTACAGGAGGTGGTTGAAAGGAGCTCCTCGGCTCCGGAACGCACTAGACTTGAATGAAGGTGCCTCGAGTAAAGACGTTGCAGAGAGAGGTCTAGAGAATGGACAGCCCGATGTCAGCAGTTGAAGAGGATGCGAAGTGACGTCGTGGGGATATGAGCGCGAAGACTAAGTATTGCTTCGCTCGAATCGAACGTCCAAATGGCCGAGAATAGAACCGACCTTTCCAACGGCACCGTCCCCAACGACTACGAGCTTTCTGCTGACCTATAGCAGCGAGCGTGGAGCGCGTCGTCCGAGTGGTTAGAAATGCACCATTGCTGATTAGATTCTCCGCAACTCACTGGCTTTCGATCCCTTCCAAAGGCAACAGCTCCGTCGCCACTGCGTCGTCGGCTTTCTCCACAAAGGGACGGCATTGCGATGAAGTTGCGCGTCGAGTGAGAGAGAGGTAAGTTGGGGAGGTAGAGGAGGTGGTGGTTGTGGGCGGAGGATTTAAACAAGGAGGAAATGGAAATGGGCAGTGCTCGTGTAAGGGGGAATTGGAGTCTCGCGTCCGGTTCCGGAGTTCCGATATCGCCGTCTCAGTCTAACACCGTATTCTTCTGTGCACCAACGACTTATCACAAAAGACATGGCATCTCCTTTCCCCCAAGACAGTCAGCAAATTGCAGGAACTCCCCAGAATCAAGTCGGAGAAGGCTCAGCAACTCAGCCAGGCTCCTCAGCGGTC
This sequence comes from Tulasnella sp. 424, assembly GCA_019633425.1. Taxonomy (NCBI): domain Eukaryota; kingdom Fungi; phylum Basidiomycota; class Agaricomycetes; order Cantharellales; family Tulasnellaceae; genus Tulasnella; species Tulasnella sp. 424. The sequence goes on along the minus strand of WSUB01000103.1, from coordinate 105,690 downwards.
CCGGCTCCAACTCGGAGAGCGGACGAGCTTGCTCGAAAGGATCGGACTTTGGCAGAATTTATGCTTATGTTGGACGATTATGAACCTTTGGTAGGTGGTTGTGCGTTGTAAAGGGCAGTCATTTTACTGACTCATGCGCCCCTTAGATACCCAACGAAGTCACAGAATACTACCTCCAACGGGTTGGATTCGAATGTGACGATGTCCGCTTGTGAGGAACAAATGGCCAGAGCTTTACATCCCACCACTCATTCCATTCTTCGTCAGGAAGCGATTGCTGTCACTGGCCGCTCAGAAGTTCGTGTCTGACATTGCATCTGATGCTTACCAGCACGCTCGGATTCGCACAAATGCCCAACCTTCCGCGAGAGGACGACCTACTGGCGGAGACAAGGCCGGTGGCGCTGCCGGACCTTCCGTCTCAGCGAAGGCATGCCGCTAGCTCAGGATACTCTCTTTCCTTCGTTGCTGACATGCTCGGTGGTTTTCAGGATAAGACAAAGACTGTCCTCACCATGGACGACCTTAGCGCTGCTCTCGGGGAATACGGCATCAACGCTCGCAAACCTGAATTTTACTTATGATTCACTGGATTCTTCGACTTTACAATATTGCTCGTTCACCGCAACTCGTCTCGTCATCAAGCAACCACTTTCTCTACGCCAGGAGGGAGCACGTATCCGCCTTGTTTTCGCACCTATCCACATGATTGTATCAGTACCACCTGTTCAGCCAAAATCACATCCGCTCTCACCTCGTCAAAGATCTTCATCTCGAGTGATGTTTTGTCCAGCCCCCATAGGTCGCTCTCGAGTTTACCATCCCGAACACATCTTGCCACCTCATCCGCTTGGAAGTGCCATCCTCCACCAACCAACTTGGACTTGAACTCGTACTCCTTCTCTTCTGCGACGTCATTTGATCCCTCTTTGGCGAGCTTCTGGACTTTGAAACTGTCTGGACGGTAGATCGGCTAACCGTGTTGCCTGAGTAAAGGTAGCTGTGGTGAAAAGACGACGAATAGAACTCTTACTCGTGGAACGATGATATTTCCTTTGCTGAATCGCATGATCAACGCGTTTTCGGGGGATGAGATAGTGATTCCACATGATAGGATGGCTTGGGCATCCAAATGCTCAAAGTCGAGGACGAACACCGTGCTACTGTCCACGCCAGTTAGTTTAGTCTTGATCATGTTTCCGGTGATGCGAGTTGGATGTCGCTTCTCGTTTCGCGGATCTTCGTACAGAGCTAGGATTGCCCAGATGAGAGGGTACGGTCCGAGGTCGAGCAATGCACCACCGCCAAGCATAGGGTCGAGGATACGATGAGTCTTGGGGATATCTGGATGGATTTGTTAGTTCCTCAGCATAACCTACGAGCGCTCGACTGACTATTGATGTCGAAATTTCCTGCAAGGTCTGCATGCCTGGAGAGAAGCTATCAGCACCGATTCGACGCTGAGCGTAGCTAACTGCGGACAGGACTCGAAGCTCGCCTAGCTCTCCGCTCGTGATCACCTCCTTCATGGCTTTGGTCACAGGTAAAAACCGGGTCCACATTGCCTCCATTAAGAATACCTTTTTCTCCCTGGAAAGCTGGACAAGTGCTTCCCATTCCGCTAGATTTGACGTCGCCGGCTTCTCTACGAGGACGTGCTTGCCCGCATTGATGGACGCAACCGCGCAGTCGTAATGGTGAGTGTGAGGAGTTCCTATATTGGTTTATGCGTTAGCTTGGAGTTTGGGAGTCGCCTTAAACCTGCTGACCGATGTAAATCGCGTCGACGTCCTAAGGGAGCCCCCATAACGTCAGGATCCCCGTGGCGCCTACATACAAACAAAAACGTTCATACCGAAGCATTTGCCACTTCCTCGTAGCTACCATAAGCTTTGGCCTCGCCATGTGCCTCCCCCGTTATATTCTTGTCTATCCACTCCTGAGCTTTCTTGGCGTCCCGAGAGCCGACTCCTGTGACTTTGTGTGCGACATCATGGACATCGCGACTTAAAGGCGACAGAGTCAGAGACAACTCCTTGGATTGCAATATACGCTATATCACTTACGTGGATGGATCTAACAAGGCGTCCTAATCACGTTGTTCAAGTAAGCTTGACTACAACTTCGCATACATGCGTGAAGCTTTGAGACCTCACCTTGACGAAGGAAGACGAAATCCCTCCAGCGCCCATTATTCCCCATCGCAAAGTGTAAGCCATATTGGATATTTTACTCAAGAGTGGTGCAACAAGAAAAGAAAGGAGGATGTAAAGTACTTATAGTCCCATCAAGGCGGAATAATGATGACACGAATGGGGATTTAATCGAGAATTCTCCGAAACCTCCACTTTCGCTCACGATTCGTCCATCCTCTCCAAGCCTACCAAGCCAGCTTCAGCTTTAGGAGCTTTGTCATCTTTGCCGGAGTGGAGGTTGTTTAAAAGTGTGTCGATGTCCGGCGAAACGATGAAGCGTCGCTCCACATTTCCAAAGACAGACATCCGTTGCTTCTGCAGGTCGACGTGAACGATCTGTTGGAGGAAAGCAGGCTGTGTCGCGGCCGTAATCTGACGAGATTGACACAGAATAGATGAGCAACAACTATCGTAAACGCGCTGGGGAATACGCACATCCATAACAATGTCCTTCCCAAAGCGCATCTTGACCGCTCCACTCTTGTAAACTTCAATCTCGCCTGCGACGCCTTCCGACCCGCCAGGAAATGTCTTTTGCTTCTCTGTCTCAGCCGCATCGGCATCTGCATCTTCTTTGACTTTGACGTCCGCTGCCCAGGTGACGCTCTTGGACTTGGCCTTATCGTCATCGTTGGCCTTCTTCGACTCGCCATCGACTTGCATAGCCTCATCTTTGGTCATATCAATATCAGGAACGAAAGAGGGGAACGGGTGAGGGAATTGAAAGAAGTATAGAGGCTCTGCAGTTTCGTCAACCTAGGAAGGTGAAAGCTTTTAAACATCTGCGTTTAGTCTGTCACGGGCGAAGCGTACCTCGACACCAAGAAAAGCGGTTTTGCGTGCGAAGTGTTCTGCCAAGTCCTCTACTTCTTCTTCTTCTTCGCTTTCACTTAGATCTAGAGCGTTCTTCATGTCTTTGCCTTCTGTCTCGTCGGTGTCCATGATCATGCTGTCGTTCCGAGCTGACAACGAAAAGTAGTTTAGAGAAACAGTGCAATAGCTCTGTTTAACTTCAAGCTACGTACCGGACTCTTTCTTCTTATGACGTCTTTCTTCTTTTCTAGTTGCCTCCAAGCGACTCTTAAGTGCAACTGGTGCGTTGTAGTCGAGAGTCCCAACTCGTTGCATGTCCACCTTTCCCGGTCCGCCTTCGTCCTCTGAAATAGCATATTCGTCGTCTTCCGGTTCCTTCTTTGCGGCTCTTCCTCCTCCGATGTCGGGTGCGGCAGTCTGCGAAAGCCCTGAACCTCCCACGGGCAGATGTGCGGGGCCCATCAAGCCAACAGCGGCCCCAGCGTTGGCAGGTTTTCTGTACGATCCGGAACTTGCTGCTGGTCCAAGAGCGAAGGGTCCGCTTGCAACCATTTCCACATCTCCTCGACCCCGGCCAGCACCTGGGGCGCCACCACGACCCCGACCACGTCCTCCACGAGCGGCACCGTCGCCCGACGTAGACGGGCCCGCCACAGGCTCAGACTAGCAACAAAAGAGTCAATAATTCAAGACTCCTCTCAGGATCTGTGAGCCATTGATACCTGTGTTTCAGCTCTGCCATTGAAATCAAAGTTCAGGCGACTCGGGTTCACGTATAGGGCCGGGGTGACTCACTGTTGAGCCCGCCGCCTTACGGGAACAGTAGGCAAAAAAGTCATTTTGGGTGCCCCAGTTCTCGTAAGAGTTGGACCACCCATGGTCCCGCCAGCCGGAGCAGCAGTATTCCCGATTGCACGGGAGCCAAGTGTCGGCGTGGTACCTAATGGCCTGATACTGCCAAGGGGTCTATTGAGGCCTGAAGGACCTGGTACTGGCTGCGCAGGTGTAGCCTTTTTGTCTCCAGAGTGTGTTTTGCTATTGTCGTCATTTGCAGACATTGCTGGTTCTCGTCGAGAGTGAATCCAGCGCTACCTACTCGGCGAGGGAAGTTGTAATGCTGACATAATCGTCGTTCTGATCTTCTACATTGTACCTGTCATTAAGGTCGAATATCCACGGCACCTTTTGGAAATGCCAGGATACCGTTTGCCTGAAGTCTAACAGCGTAAATACACGGTATGTATGGAACTTTGATAATGCGGAAACCACTGGAGGGCTTCCAGACGTCGGGCGCTTATGAGAGCTTTGTACGTGTTTATCAGACATTCCAGTTTCGGCCAAACCCATCCTTCACGGCCTGCCTGGCACAGGCAGTCTCGGCAGCTCTTATTTCTTGGATCTATACCAACCATCGCGACAATACACGCTACATATCTCTTAACAGGCTGAAAGCATTAGAAAATGACGACTATCTCCACGAGCCTCCGGACCTATAAGGATCCATCGAAGGAAGACCAGACACGACTCTTCTTCGCTTTGCCCTCAGAAGAGAAAGCTGGAGAAGTCGGAGCTGGAATGGGCGGAGAGAAGATGGAGATCAATGCTGTATTGACGTTGCAGCATCAGGAGGATTCGTTCGTGCGTCGACCTGGTGGCCCCCAACCATGCGTCGAATACTGACAGACCCCGTTCTCTAGGCAGGAAAGCTCTACCTCTTTCCTCCATTCCTTTGCTTTATCTCCTTGGATCGCAAATCGGTTCGGTTTACGATACCTCTATCCACCATCCGTCGGGTCGAACGACTGAATTCGCGAGCCGGTGTATTCGCGCTCAGCTTGGTGCTATGGCATGGAATGAAGATAGTGAGTTCTGTCTTGAGACCTTTTCTTCGGCTGGCGCGTGTAAACATCTGTATTGCCCAGGTTATTCAACTAACTTCTATGCGCTCGACGGCCGAGACATTCTGTGACCGCCTGCGTGACGGTCTGAAGGTCCAGCTCCAGCTTGGGCAAATGAAGCAAGTGAAACCATTTGCTAAAACACTATACTCGGAAACATTGTGCTCCGAACCTCTACCAGCAGAAAAGGGCAGAGATGGGGAGACTTCGCCGCTTGTCGATGTTAGCACCACAGCCGCGGCAGCAAAGGTCGGAGTTGAAGATGCCGACGAAGGCGGTGATTATCACAGAGGTCTTGGCTCGGAGTTCAAGTTTCCTGGAGATGCGAAGAAGTGAGTGCTGAGCCTTATCAAAACCGGTGACAGGGATACTGAAGGCTTGCCAGACTTCGAGAAGCCTCTAAGATCAAGCTCTGGACAGCATATCTTCGGTGTCAGTTCCATGCCCGTGTTCCCTATCCTTACAATACAGCTGAACCTGTTCCCCGTAGCTCATGGGCGCCACCTCACACTTGCGCGGTACCCTCAATGTACGCGACTCATACAGGTTGGCCTGCCGAACCGACTGCGAGGGGAGATGTGGGAGACCCTATCCGGTTCACTTTACCTGCGGTTTGCGAACCCGGATGTGTACCATTCTATTCTGAAGGAGCACGATGGCAAGACGTCAATGAGTACAGAGGAGATCGAGAAAGACCTGAACCGCAGTCTACCCGAGTACGCTGCTTATCAATCTGACAAGGGCATTTCGAGTTTGCGGAGAGTCTTGACCGCATACAGCTGGAAGAACCCAGAACTAGGTTACTGCCAGGTGGGAGCCAATAAAGCGCGGACTACGGGTGATCCATCTCTAACGGCACGTTCTTTATCAAGGCCATGAATATCTTAACAGCCGCGCTTCTGATGTGAGCGGAAACGTGCTCTCCAATAGACGAGTTCTGACATGGCTGCTCTAGCTATATGTCCGAGGAGCAGGCATTCTGGCTCCTTGAAGTTCTTTGTGACAGGCTTCTTCCTGGGTATTATAGGTGAGGTTGCAGAGATTTTCACGTTGGAGCGACACTGACCATACGGTAGTCCCTCCATGCACGGCACCCTCTTGGACCAACGAGTCTTTGAGGCTCTCGTTCAGCGATGTCTTCCCCTCATTCACGATCACTTTACGAGCGTGGACGTTCAGCTCTCAGTGGCGTCTCTGCCGTGGTTCCTTAGCCTGTACGACGTTTTGAGGGTCTTCATTGAGGAAGAGACTGATTTCGAGCACGTCTCCAGGTTCATCAATAGCATGCCCTTGATTTTTGCTTTCCGGGTGATTGATTGCTTCTTTGCTATGGGTCCCAAAGTGCTGTTCCAAGTGGGGTAAGTTTGTTTGTTATGATGCTGCCCAAAATGTCTCTAACTCCTCCTCACTTCAGTCTAGGTAGGTACTGGTAAGGTGACCTGTCGGACGCCCGCTGACCAAGGACAATACAGCAATTCTCAAAATCAACGGAGAGAAGCTTCTCGAGATTCAAGATGATGGCGCGTTTATTAAGTACGGCGGGAAAATCGTGGCCGTCGACGCTGGCTGACCTGAGGCCCTCTAGCCTGATGCGCGACTACTTCAGCTCCTTGGGTGACTCCGCCCACCCCAATTCCTCCGATCCTCGCGCCAAGAACATAACCAACTTCCAAGAACTCCTCCTGGTCGCTTTCAGAGAATTCTCGGTTATTACCGACGATACTATCCTCTCCGAACGCAAGAAGTTCAGAGCTGGAGTGACTACGACGCTCGAGTCGTTTTCGAAGCGAGCTGCGATCCGGAATCTCAAATTCATTGGACGCTTTAGCAAGGAACAGGTCGGCGCGATATACGATTTGCTTTTCAAGGCGATTTATGAGGAGCCCCCGAGAGGGACTGGAGTTACCGGGAGTGTGGATGCGACGGGCCGACCAGAAACAAGGATTAGCATGAACACATTCAAACGGTTCTTGGCCTTCGTTGCCTCGTGGGCAAGAGATGAGATGGTTGTCTCCAATGGCTTCCAGGTACCGAGATGCATGTAGATGAAATCGGAGGGTGCGTCGACTAACCCACTTGTTCTTTCAAGCAACGGGTTCAACGAGATGTTGTAGACCAGTTCGTCCTCTCCCTTCGCTCTGTGTCTATCTCGCTAAGCTAACCCATCTTAGTGCGCTCATCCATCGATTGTTCTACTCTTGGGACTATAGCTCACGAGGAGCCCTATCACTTCAGGTGCGTAAACTGCTGAACCAGCGTTTCGGTTTGCCTGAAATATTTTGATAGGACATTGTCATGGGCCTTGAAGGGGTCATGTTTAACGACCTCATGTCAAATATTGAATGGTTCTTCACCCTGCACGACAAGGACAAGGATGGCTCGTTGTCGAAGGACGAAGTGTTGCAGCTTTCTGAGTCGTTGCTGGTGAGGGGTGCCCTATCGACTGTCTTCACAACGAGGCTGAACACATGCGATCTAGTTCATCTTCCGTAATGAGCCTGGTGATGCTTATTTGGGAGCTGTCAGCAGATTCATGACCAACGCTTTCGAGTATGGCGACTCTTTGTTGGAAAAAGCAGACGACACGGAACCAAGCCCCGAAAATAATAAGCCGTATTTGACTTTACCAACGTGAGGCACCGAATACCTTGGCCTCCTCTCTCTCTCTCTCTCTCGGGTTTTGACCAAAACTTTTTAGATTCCGAATGGTTGTCCTTGCCGACGAGATCCTCGAGTCCTTCTTTGATTCGGATTTGTCTGCGTCTTTCAGATTCGACGAACCCGCAGTGCCTGTAGTCGAAGAGCCATCAGGTCTTCTGGGAGGTCTAATGTCTACAATCCTGACCAAGGAAAACAAGAATCTATTCAATAGGGTTGCAGATGAAATCGGGAAGTCGATTGGCAAGCATCAGGTACTGGTTTACTCTCTAACGTCCGATGCGCTTGGTTGCTCATCTCGTGAATCTATCCAGGTTGACCATAAGCCTGCTATCGGGAAGCCCGGAAGAGAGTTCTCTCTTCAAGAACCTAAGCCTCGGGAGTCGTTGGTTTCACCCCGTCAACGCTCTGCATCATCAGGGACAGGCCCGTCGGCATCTTCACCGGAGCTATCGACGGCTACATCGCAATCTCTGCCTAACGTATCACAGCTTTCCTTGTCTTCTGAGAAATCATCTGTCCCGCCCATTACTCCATTAATCCCAACAACAATGGTGATGGAGAGGCAGACATTCGCAATCGATGCTGCCAGAGATGACGAAGAAGAAGAAGACTCCATGTATGCAATTGGTGGAGATGATGATGTGATGGATGAGGTCGACGCATTCCTCGAAGCTCACGATTCTGGTTTGACGGACGCGCAGAAGGCGGAAGCCCAGGGTAAGACGAGGGTGTTTCTGAGATTCAGGGCGGTATCTGACATGCTCTTCATGTAGGATTACTGAGTGCGTCTCCTGTGAGACCGAAGTAACTTGGTGGTGGTGGATTTAGATAAAGATGACGTCCTCAGATGTAGAAAATGCAACGTTGTGGATTATGTGGAGATTGTTGTTTGGTACCAAACGGGGTTCGACGGACTTCGATGCTGTGTGAGACGGTTTTGCTTTCAGAGTCTCCAACAATCGAACCGACCCCAACTCCACTACTCCCCTCCCCTTATACCCCCCACCACCTCTCGCTCTTAAGAATCATTCACGACAAGTAACGACTCGCATGATGTTCGACTTCACCTTTCGTGTCCCATTCTCATTCCGCAATCCGTTCGCAAATAATTCCAACTTCGACCACTGGCAAGACGAACATCCCAGATTGCCGCGACCAAATCTCAGCACTCGTCCGCGACCAATCCCTCGACCAGAAATGCTAAGTCGAGCTTCAGAAATGGACTCTGTACTGTCACAGAAACGTCGACGGGGTTGGCAGCCGACGGATACCTCAGGAGGAGTCGCCCAGCCGCAATTGAGCCGAAGTGTATCGCGAGGCGAACTCGAACGGCTGGGTTCCAGTGGCTGCATAGGGCTGGCAGATGACGACCAAGGTAAGCTGCAGTTCACATTCTACGCAACGCGACCTCCTCCTTCATTCGGGACTATTCCTGACGCGAGAGGCTTCACGTGCGCACCGCGAGGCGGCCCACGATGATCAGACCACCAGCGATTGTTCCTCCTTTTACCTCTACCCTCACCGCTGTCCTCCGCTGCCTCACTACTTGGCCACTACAACCAACGCACCCGCTACTACGAAGCTCTGCGTTCCTCCACTCGTTGACAGTTGATCGTATTCGGTGGTGAAGGTGCTAATTGCTGCGTTCGTTTATGTCTGAACTAGACTTTCCGCCTTCCAAGCGTCGCCGGACGACGCTCACGGACACACTCCTCACCTCGGCCCTCAACATTGCCCTTATATCCGGTGCTGTTGGCATGACGGCATACCGAATGTGCGCAACCATTCTCTCCGCTTTTGAAACGAACCTATTCTTACGGCGTGTTTGATTGCAGGTGGAAGGGAGAACCTAACAGTGCAGAAGAGGGTGACGAGTCTGGCGCATATGAAGAAGATTCATGGGTAGGGGCATGAGTCTACGAATATGACGTCTCGAACAGGCTGACCAACCTATATCTTTGCAGCAGGCCGCCGCAAGGGCCACAAGGTCCTGTCCAATGTCGCCCTCTGCGTCTTCAAGTTCAACCAAAGTCACATCATCCTCTTCTTCGTCTGGTCATAGACGGATACGGTCGCATGTAGCCTCCCGTCGCCGCCCGGCATTTATTGCACCTCCTAGACCGGCGTCAACCTTGGCAAGCTCCGTGCAGTATTCCGGTTCACAAGATCCCACACCCCTCCCTGTTCCCGCCAGTTCAGAGCCGACCGACGAAACGGACGAAATGGACGAGCAGATGGATTGGATGTCAGCTCAGTTACAGCAACTCATTGCTGAAGGGCAAAAGGCGCTGGGCAAAGAAATTGTTGTTTCCTCAGACGACGTTGTCGGCGAGGAAGAGGGGATTGTAGACGACGGAGACGAATGCTGGCAAGATGATGAGCCCTATGACAGTCGGGGGCGTCAATCTGGCTCTCGCCACGCTCGAACATCGTCAGCCTCTGGACGAATCTCGCCTCTGAAACGCCGCCATCCGTCGCCCCGCAAACCAGCCAACCTCGCCACGCCTGATTCATCATACCTTTCACGAACGGTTTCACTTTCACGATCCTCGGCACGACAATCTCTTACTTCAACGTACACCCCACATTCAGACTTTTCCCCATTACAACCAAGTTTCAACCTTTCTTCCTCTGTACCGACACAATCCTCATTTGAAGGGCTGTATCAATCAACCCAGGTTCAACCCACTTTGGGACAAGCTAGCTTTTCTCAGAACAATTCCCCAGACCTAGTTTCTGCTATGCAGCGCGTTCGTCAAGCCTACGGTCTGGGAGCATAGAGTTCGTGTTCTGAGGACATCTTGTACTTTTTGTTCTCATGGCCGTCGTTTCATATTGTTGTCATTTTGGCATTTTGGTTATTATGTCGTACTTTTTTCGTTGGATAATTATTAATGACACCCAAGATTATTTGAGTTCCAGGGTGTTCTCGATTATTCCGTAGACTACCGTAAAGCACTGGCCGACACATCGGCATCAACGAAGCAAGTTCTGCCGACGATGTCTCCAATAGCGAGGCCGTCGGCTGATCTATTCCTCTATCGGACCTGACTAGTAAAGAAATTTGACATTTCGGTAGTAATCTAATAGTGGGTTGTCTCCATTCCGAAGCCGGGTCCCGTCGAGGTTGGCATACTGTTGCATGAATTCTTGATGGGTGCAGATCGTTGACCTGGCCTCTCCCATTGCCAGGCTAATCCCTGATGACTGCCCTGCTCTGGGTGGTCTCCGACCCTTGGGCGTGAAGAAGTTGGCACCGAGGCGTCCGCTAACTGTCGGAGCCGTTGGCGAAGGCCGAAGGCTATCAGCTTCTGCGGTCCCTGTAGGAGTAGACTTGGCCGCATCCGCCTTTTCAGGCAGACGTAGGGCCGAGACGGGCTTGCTCATCACGAGTTCATACATGTCCCTGAGCAATTCAAATGAGGTAGGGAAGAAAATATCGAAATAGCCCGGCTGAACCATGAAAGTTTCAACGGGAACCATGGTATCTCGGAACCGGGTTTGAACGACTGGCGCGTTGTAGCCTGGCATAGTATCAGGGAGCGAGGAAAAATCGGACAGGAGGAGACGGTGAAGGGGGAAGTTCTGGCGGAGGATCTTGAGGAAGGTGAGGATGCGAGTGGGGATGAATTCAGGTTTGGACGTCACGTTGGGGGCGAAAGGAGCGGAACGGTACATTGAACGGAGTGAAGGGTATTTGAGCCAGGGTGAGGTCAGTGCTGGGGATTCATGTCCGATTTCCGAGCGGAACTGGAGGAACTGGCGGATGAGAGGGTCATGAATCGGCTCATAGAGCTCCGTGAAATCCCCTTGTTCGTCAATGGAAACGATCCCTTGGTACGGCCGGAGGTCTTCCAAGTCGTAGCGGATGACGTCGTGCGGGAAGTTGTCCTGAAATCGAGAACTGTGAGTGTTGCACGAATGACATGGGGATTAAGACGAACGTACAATGACTTCCAAAGCCAAGAAGAAACATGGAGCTGGGACGTATGTGTCCCACTCGAACACGTTCTTGTTGAAGATTTCAACGCAGGGGTGATCAGGCAGGAGCCGTTGCCGCTGGGCTTCCGCAAGAGGCTTCGAAATTTCGATTATTCGGTACTGAGTCCGTTCGTAGACTTCTGGATAGTGGTCTCGAATGTAATCCAGGATATTTTGTGCCAGAGTTCCGTTTCCTGCTCCCATCTCGTACACGATGAAGTCTTCGTAAGGGAAGTGCCGCACCATGTACTCAGAGACTAGATTCTGAGCAATGGCCTGACCGTACCAAGGCTAGCAAGACGTTCCGAACGATCAACATTTGCAGAGAGCACGGTTCAATTATGAGCCTTGACATACCTTGAAAAGTTCGGTGGGCGTGTGCCAGACTTGTCTTCCTGGACCCTCTCCGGGGGCGGGTACAATTCCGTACTCCACGTATCTCCTGGCTACCTGATCTTGGAAATGTGCCAGGTCATGCAGCTGAGTGAAGTCGAAGGGAGTGTCTGACGAAAAGATTGTCGCATTTTTTGGGAAGTACCCGTAATGCGGGTTGTATAAAGAATCGTGGATAAAGTCCCGAGCGAGCATCTTTACTTTTCTTGGAGGCGTTCGATACGAGGCTAGCTCTCGAGCTGTCACTCTTTTGTAGGTTGTATGTTGCTGGTCATCCTCGAACGAAATGACCGACGAGCGGTTGTAGTTGTACCGATCCTTGTGCTTTGCCTGTGCAGCATTAGACGAAGCAGCTGGGCTGGACTTGAATCGTTTCGCTATATTGGCCGCTATGAGCCTCCCATGGTTGGTTCTGGTTGTAGCGAGGATCATGGAAAGGGAGGATGCACTCGGCCGGGACGTGACGCGCGCGAAATTCGAAGTCTAACTGCAACGACCTCCTCCTCAGACATGGCCGTCAGTGAGAGCAACTCAGGGAGACCGCATCGCTTCTACTAACACTCGCCTTTCAGCCAACACAAGGATCCAACGGAATTCAGACTTTACTTGAAGCTGAAAAGGACGCCGCTAAGATCGTCCAGGAGGCAAGGGGCTGTATGTCCCATAACCCAGGACCGGCTTCGGCGCGGACCACTGACTTGATGCAACTTTAGATCGCACCCAGAAGCTAAAGGACGCCCGATCTCAGGCTGAGAAGGAGATTGCCAAGTACAAGGGCCAGAAGGAAGAGGAGTTCAAGACATACGAAGCCGAGGTATGCCCCCAGGTCATGCCTATCACTGGATCTCCCCTGTCCTGACTGGTCTTCATTATGGTGTAGCACGCAGGAAAGACTCAGGTCTCCCAAGCTGCGGTAGACAAGGAGACTGAGGCTTCACTTGCCAAGATCACGGAATCGTTCGAGGCCAATAAGGAGAAGGTCGTCCAGAAACTGCTGGATCGCGTCATCCTCATTAACCCGGAGCTGCATCCAAACCTTAAGAAAGTGGAGAGCTAAGCGTGTCTTTCGTCTACGACTTTCTGTTCCTCTCGCTACCTGTTCCAGTTGTGAATGGATTCGAAATGTGGACTACTACTTTACATTATCGCATAAGAGCGTGATCGCCTCCGTTGAGGAAGGCTTATTGTACATGACACAACTGGGAATGCAGATAAATAGAGTCCTCTGAATTAGATGCATCCCGAGAGCGGCAGTTTTTTTACAAGTCCTTAATCCCGTTGGGAAAGAGAGACGAAGGTGGAAGGTGGTCTCCTAACTCGACGGACCTTCCTCCCGCCCTAGCGAGCTGGGAGGAGGCAGCTGCCTTGGATGACTATCGGGCGGTAAAGAATTAAGCAATCCAACTGAGTGGATAGATGGTAAGGAAGTTCCCCCTGGTTTCGCTCGAGGAATGAAGTTGTTTTCTCCATCTGCGCTGGCGTATTTGAGCGGTAACGGAGGAAGCTGGATGGTTTCTCGATCGTCGTATTCCCTGACCGTTCCTTCGCGGGAGCTTCCAATGGAATTCTTGTGTTCGTGACTGGGCCCTGCTGGTGCTGTTGGGTACGTCCGGCTGCGCATCAAATTGCTGCTCCCTCCCTGCTGCGATGAAGAATTGAAGTCCGGTATTCCCCGTTCTCGAGGTGATGCGGAGGAGTAATTGGCGGAAAGAGGTGTTGGGACTCCCTTGTACGAGGCTTGAGACGAGGAAGTCGGACTCGGGCTCCGTGGTGGACCGCGCCACCAAGGAGGTCGATCGCGTCCTTCTCCTGATCCCCAAGCGGGCTCTGGGGGTTCTTTGGCTGATGAGGACCAGTAGGCCTCAGTGGTAGCGCGGGGACTGGAGCTCGTAGGGGAGTCACCTTCTGCGGCTGTCGTCGTCGGCGCACCACCGACACGGTTTGGCATTATCGACCTTCCTCCATAAATCCAATCCCTCTCATGAGTTGTCGAGGAAGAGGAACCACTGGCCTTGCGAGGAGCCGTGAGACGGTCCTGCGGCCAGTCAGGGACCCATTGTTTTCTGAATTCGAGGGACGTGAGTTGCTCGTAGTTTATTCCCCACACTGCCTCGTAGTCGGAGCAATACCCCGTCAGGACAGGATCTGGTCGACCTCGAGTGGCGATGAGCGTGTGTCGTGTAGCCGCCTGCAAGCTCAGGTGCGTTAGATCGCAGAAACTGAGTTCGAAACCGAACTGCCTTACCTCTAGAATGCAACCCACTGTTTAAACGCCGTTCGTAAGCCTCCCGAATCTACCAGTTTTCGACAGGAGAACTTACTCATTATGCACTTGCGTTCTCGAGGGCCCAGCGCTTGTAGCACGGTCTTCAAATTCTCCAAAGCATGTTCCCGAGTTTGAGCCGGACTCTTGGACCGATTGGCTGACCTCGTTGTGTCGAGTTCTGCCGCCTGGATTGTTGGGAAGACGTTCAACGATCAGGACACAGCCAATACGAACTGCCCGGACAAACCTCTTGGAGCGCCAAGACGCAACATTCCGCAACAATGTGCATGTAGCAATAACACCACCCCGAAATGCTGGCACCCGCTTCCAAATTACCCAGATGATGCTGTAAATTTCGCTCATTGAAAGCGAGGTTCTCGGGCAGGGAGCTTTCCCAGGTCTGAATTTAAAATAGACCCCAGAACAGGGTTAGCAACAAATGAGGGGGGTGTTCGTTACTACCAGGGGTGCGAACCTTTAGGGCATTTTCCCCATCCCGAATGACTTCTGCTACGTTCGGCTTGGCATGAGGAGGGGCATCCTCGTCCATCGCATGCTTGCAGGCGAAAATATTGTCGCTAATCCGGGTGTAGACCGCGACAATGCGGATCAAGTACCCAAACTCGGAGGCCTTGGATCTGGAGCCATCCGGAGGTGCAAGCGGGAGGAGATATTCTTGGAGCACGTCAGGAACAAGGTTGGCCGGCAGCATTAGCGGGAGGAGACGAAAGAAACATACCTCGTGATAGGGGTACATCCACCAGCGTCAAATCATAGTACGCCTCAGGCGCCGGTAGGAAAATCCTCAAATCCTGCTCCCTGTGCGCGATCGGTCGATGCGTAAAGATGGATGCCAGAAGTTCCACCACGTAAATGAGGTAAAATAGCCGGCGCGACGTCTCCCGACGGATCCATTCATCTCGGGCGAGTGGGGAAAAGGGTGTGGGCGGTACAACATCAAATGAATGGACGCCGATATCGACGAGGATGTCGAGCGCTAATTCTGGGGTGGGTGATGGTAAGGTTGATGGAGAAAGGCAGGGAGGGGAGGACGAGGGGTGGAAGGAAAGCGACGTACGCTGGAAGTAGTCAGTACGCCGGCCAGCTTGGCGTCCAATGCAATCGTGCATCGTGATGAAAGTCAATGCCTATATTTACCATAAATTAGTGTCCCGTATTGGTTAGGGCGGCTGTTCTTTGCTGACCTGGGCTACTTCCAGGCAGGGACGCTCCTTGAGCTGCCCCCCAGGCTCGAACAGCAGCGCTTTGGCGGCATTGGCATATTTCTCCCCGGACCAGTGGTTGGGGTTCGTCTTGACGTCTGGATGGTTCGACAGCGGCGCAGCGAGCGCCAACACGGAGAGCAACAGATAACTGCGGCAGAGTCCGACTTTTGGTTAAAAACGTTGGGCTCCCAGAGAAACGGCGATTACGTTGAGTTGGGCGAACGGATCAACTCACTGTGGCACACGGCCGTCACCGAGGTCGTTGAGAAATGAAGGTCGGTGAATTGCAAGGTTGTACGGATGCCTAGCCGAATTATTACATCCGAATTAGCGTGCAGAGTTCAGGCTGTGAGCAATCTAAAGTTATGGGAGATAGAGGGAGGGGGGTATGATACTCACATGTGTGAAAAGAACACTATTCCGAGATAGGCAGGCACGGGGCACGGGGGGTTTGGTGATATGAGGAAGAAAAGAGGTGCATGTTAGATCCCAGGTGATCTCCGAACCGCACGGCATGCCCGAGAAACCGACGGCTCCTAACCGTCCAATAAACTCTGCGATTAGGGGAACTGACCACTCACAATTTACGAGTTCGTGTACAACCGCCGGATCGACTCGAGGCCCTGATTGTTGTTGGGCGTGATACTGTGGGGAACGCTCTCCGGGGAACATGGAGTGAGACTCGCTGCTACGTGTAAGTCCAGAGCTTGACCGATTTGGGTCTGAATGGTAAAATGGCGGTGCGGCTGCATCAGGAGGTGGTGGTGGTGGGTAATTTGAATTGGCCGGTCGGCTGTGGTTATCGGAGACAGCGGGAGGGGGTTGGGTGGCTTTGCGTTTCCGAGGTTCGGACGGAGTGTTGACATCCGATGAACCGACGCCGTTGAGCAGACCACTTCCGTTTGATGATGATGCCGTACGTTCGATGGGTGGGGGGACGGCTTGACCGCTTGAATCGGTATAGACACAAATCTTGCCAGCAAAGTCGCTGTTAGAACGCCGATAAATGTGGCGTTGATCGGGCAGGAGGCGACCAGAAAAAAAAAGCCAGCGAGGATGGGCGGTTACACTTGGCGGTTCTCGGAGCCGACGGAAGGAAGCACGAACCAATTTGCGCAGGGAGCTACGAAAAGCGTTGGCCACGTTAGCCGACGTATCCCTCCGCCGCTGGGGGGTGGGGAGGAGCGCTCACCAGTTCCATCGCAGCGTCGCTTGGATTTATGGCAGGCGTCGCATGCCTTTGGAAAGTTCGGAAGCCGGCGGCAAGTCAGCGAGGGAAAGCGCCCACGGGAGATATGTTAATCCGCCTCGAGAACCCAAGTGATGACGCCATACCTTTGCAAGACGCTTTCGCTTTGGCTTTTGGGACTCCTGAGGGGCGGGAGGAGCAGAAGACATGGGATGGCAAAGGGGGGGAAAGGAGAGGGGGGGGAGAGGAGGTAATGGTGGGGGAGGGGGAGGTTAAAGGAAAAAAGAGGGGGGGGAAGGGGGAAAGCAACGGGAAGAAAGATGTGCGAAAGGATCGCAATTCACTGCCCCGAACCAACAACATCTGCGGACACCCTTCTCACCGCCGGCCTGTAATCACCAAATTCGCCGCATTCGAATGCCGGTGCCTTAGATCCAATGCAATGGATGTTACAAAAATAATAATTTGCAATTCTTTCTCACTTTTTCTTTTTTATCTAATTTATGTCTCGGCAGATCGCGTACATTTTCGCGTTTGTGTACGATAAATCCCTCTGACGTCTTCTCCGAATTATGATGACGGAACGGCTAAAATAAGGCAACGGGCTTCACACACATCACATCCTTTTTCGTTTTTTTTCCTGGGGTCACGGCACAAGCGCCCCCAGAACAGAAATGTATTGGATACAACACAAAACATAAAAAAAGGAAAGAAATGCCGTTTTTTAATCGAACAAGCCAAAGCCCTGCACGCAATCAAAAAAGCACATCAGTCGCGAGGAAGCCTTGAGCAATAACCTCTCCGCAACTCACCATGTCGTCGTCCGATTCCTCTGCGACGCACCAGGGTTACACATTGTCAGCTCTCTCTCCGGCCAATTCGGCGTCGGGCAAAAATAGAGCCGCCGGGACTCACCCTTGGCTTCTTCCTTCTTCTCCTCCTCCTTGGCGGCTTCGGGAGCGGCACCACCACCTCCAGCGGCTGCACCTCCGCTCGACGCCACCGCGGCACCTCCTCCAGACGGAACCTGCAGCCCGCGCACACGCGACAGCGCACGCACACATCCCCGAAGGGAGCGGAGAAAAAAAAACCAAGGTTTTCGGTCAGTTGACAGCCCTCCCCATAAGTGTTGCCAAATCAAGGGTCGACGGAGCCGCTCTCGATCACCCACCGATGATAGCTTGGATGAGCCAGCTGCGACGAGCTCATCGATGGACTTGCCCTCAACTTCGGACAAAAACTTGGTCAAGCGCTCTTCATCAACATCAACGCCACCAGCCGACAGGACTTTCTTGATATCGGCAGCTTTGGGGCTGGCGTTTCCGCCAGTCTGGAGGAGAAGGTAGGCAGCAATGTAACGCATCTTCGCAACAGCCCAAAACCGAGTCAGCAACGCCGTCCCAAGCTCAAAAGCGCCAGGATGAGATCGCTTACGGTGGTAGATGATACAGGTAGTTACACAAACGACGGGGATATTCAAAGGTGGTGCGACTTGCCGCAAATCGCTACCAAGTCGAGAGAGAGACGCTGTGAGCAAAGACGGCTCCGTTACTCTGAACTTTGCATGTCCCCTACTTTTAATCCTTGTTGGAAGACTTGCTGGTCTCTGGGTCGCAGAATTAATTAGCAATTGAAATCGGTTGAGAGTGAAATCTATGCGTGGGGACGACTAGCCTGTCCGTGCATCGCCGTCTTTGTAATCCCCCGTTCGACGAAAAACATTCTATGGGAGCCAGCAGGAAGTCGGTTCCAGTCTCAACCACAACCACCAAAAATACCGCCGAGTTGCAATCATGGACGGTATGGGCGCAGCTGAATTCTCTCCTCAAGCATATCTCTCTGATGCTTACTTATCCATAGCTGACTCTTTTCTCGACAATGTCATGAAGACCGATGATTCTCGAGGTGAGTGCGAAACCATACACCCTGGTGGATGACCTCTCCCCCCGCTTGTCTTTTTTTCCTCCCTGCAGCTAGCAGCGCAGCGACCCTCTGGCCCAGTCCTTCCCTCCCCTTTTCTAGCGTCTTTTTTTAGCTACTGCTACTAGTTCAAGAAGCTGCATCCTAACCTTGCCTATCTACCACTTCTCCGTTTTTCTTTTTTAGCCTCCTCCCACAAATCTTCTCGAGAAGACCGATACCACGACGACCGACATGACCGACATCGTTCTTCCCGCTACGAAGACCGGGACAGAGATTACCGCAGGGACAGGGATCGTGGTGACCGAGACGACCGGTATCGCCGGGATGATTACAGGGATTCGCGTAGAAGGGACTACGACGACCGGGGGGACAGGGAACGAGGAGACAGAAGACCACGCTACGAGGATCGACGGGGAGGTGGGAGGGGCGAAGATTTTCACAGAGGTGGATCTCATGGCGGCGAACACGATGAACACAGAGGCGGAGGCGGAGGAGGACGTGGACGAGATCGACATCGTGGAGAGGAATCCCGCGAACGAAGGTCGCCTACTCCCGCGGATGCTATCCCCTTGTCTCAGCGAAAGCGAAAGGCTTCTGGATGGGACGTAAAGCCTCCTGGGTATGAGCAATTCACTGCTGCTCAAGCGAAATTGACAGGTGCGTACGATTCATTCCTAAATGGCTTTGCCCCCTCGCTGATTTCGGATGCAGGTTTATTCAACCTCCCAGGCTCCAACCGCTCTCAACCTACACCAACCGTCATCGGTGTCCCGCCAGTCCAATTCCCCTCGTTCGGGTCTTTCCCTCCTCCAGGCGCACCCGGAAGCGTCCCCGCTCCCAACTTGGCCAGGCAATCCCGTCGTCTTTATGTCGGCAACATCACGTACGAAGCCAACGAAGAGAACTTGCATCAATTCTTCTCTGCCAAGATGACCGAGATGGGCTTCACGACGAGTGGACCTGGCGATCCGATCCTCGCCGTTCAAGTCAACCACGAGAAGAGCTATGCGTTTGTTGAGGTGCGCGGGTTGAATTTCCTTCTGAACGTGATGACTCGTTCTTTGGAATGCTGACACCCAGCCTTCACAGTTCCGCAATGCTGAAGATGCTACGTCTGCTATGGCCTTTGATGGTATCATTTTCCAGTCCGGCCCCCTCAAGATTCGGCGACCCAAGGATTACGCCGGCCCCGACCTTGCGCCTCAAGGCGTTCACGTTCCAGGCGTGGTGTCAACGATCGTTCCAGATTCTCCTAACAAGATTTTCGTCGGCGGTCTTCCGACGTACCTCAACGATGAGCAGGTCATGGAACTTCTCAAGAGTTTCGGTGAACTCAAAGCATTCAATCTCGTTAAGGATAGTTCTACAGGTCTTTCTAAGGTACGTTGCTGAAAATGTCGATGTTGTCTTGCAAGACTGACGTGGGCCTGGATGCAACGTTAGGGCTTTGCTTTCTTCGAATACGTCGATTCTTCCGCCACCGATTTAGCCATTCAAGGTTTGAACGGTATGGAACTCGGCGATCGGTACTTAGTCGTACAGCGCGCATCCGTCGGAGCCAAAGGAATTGCCAGCACACCAGGCATGCCGTCAGCCGAAGAGTACAGTCAAGGAATGGGCGTTGCAGTCGTGCCTCGACCGTTCATCCCAGCGACCGTCGACCTCAGCGATCAGCCTGCAGCTCGAATCCTTCTCATGCTCAACATGGTTACACCTGAAGATCTCACAGATGATTCAGAATACGAAGAGATTCTCGAGGACATTCGAGCCGAATGCGGTAATTACGGTGAAGTGGACGGATTGGTGGTTCCCCGGCCGCCCAAGAAGGACAAGACAGGTTGGCAACCTGGGAGCGTCAATCAGGATAGGGAGGCTGCTTTGGCTGCGGCGAACGAAGGTGTGGGACGTGTGTATGTACGGTATGCCGATGCTGGTGGGGCTGCGAATGCTCTCAAGGCTCTTGCAGGGAGATCGTTTGCAGGGCGTTCGATCATCGCTACTTTGCTTGGCGATGAAGCGAATCATATCTTTGAACAGGTTGTCCCAGCTTCCTCTGCAATGGACGAAGAGTAGGTCCGCGCGGTGTGCTGCATTACTCTCTCTCCCCTCTGTTTTTAGCTTTAGGAACTGTTTTGAGGATGTCTCTTTTTTCTTTTTGTCTCAGAGTTGATCTATTTACTGTCCCATTTACAGCGTAGCGGTAGGCAACCATATGCTTCGTCCATCGTGTGCGTGTCCGTAGCAATTGTGCGACTATCAACTCGAGGCATCTGGCTCGTCCACCCATTTATCTCCATCCACATCCCATCTCTTCATCTTGCCGCTTATACGTCCAATGACACGTTGAAAGAGGTGTGGAGGGATGAACCCCTCGTCGTTGCCCGAGCTCAGGATTACGCCGTTGGCGGAAACACCAAATTGAATGCCTTCCGCCATTGCCGCTTCGACATTGATGAAAATGAATACCGTAGCAGTTTTTCGCATGCCTGGGAGGGATGATCGAACTTTAGTCCTTCGATCGCGGTGCCGACGTGATGAACAGAACACCAACCGCTAATAACGGCCTTGTCTTCGCTCAGGCCTTTGGCCATGTGAATGTGGTTCCTTGCCATTTTAGACAGACCCTCTTTTTCTATATTGTCCAAAGTACGTAATTTCATGAGATTTTTTTCCCCTGATTTTCTTGGGCTAATCTTCGAGGAGCACCCACTTATGTGATTCCAGGCAGACATGTCGGTGCCGTGCACCGCAATCGGTATTTCCGCGGCAGAAGCCACTGGGGTAAGCTCCAATTCTTCCACCTGCATTAGGAGCGAAAAGTATTCAGGAAAGGTCTCGGCGAAACGGGGTTAATTTGGTATTCATGTTTTACGAACTTTTAGCGAATGGCCTTGGTTGGCGCGAATCCACCAGGTTCCGTTATTGGATCCAAGATTTGAAGTTGAAGGCTCGGTGACATTCTGGATGGCCGCGGTAGTGGCTTGTTCGGCGTCTTGTCCACCGGCGGGTTCGAACATGAGCGTGAAGCGCTGCTTATCGTTATTCGCTACGATTGCTCGAAGCGTGTCAAAGTCACATTCGAGTTTGGCAATCTTGGGCCGAGCAAGCTTTTCAAAGGGTTCAAGTGAGAGGAACGGTTTGCTTTCAGGCCTAGGGTTGAACAGCGTGTTGCTCCTCAGAGAAACTCACAAGGTCGGTAACTTTGATGTAGCCATCGGGTCGCATCGATAACCCCTCCTTTTCGGCACCGTGGCGAAGGATGTAGGAGCATGCCTTGGATATTAAAACTTCCCTAGATTCATTTGCCCTGGAGTTAGGTCCCTTCTTTGGACGAGGCTTGGAAGATTCGGGCGCTCCGTCTTTGCGGCGGCTCATGCGTGAAACGGACTCTGAGATTGTGCGTAATGAACGCGTCGAGGGAGTGGAACGTAGAATTGAAGATATTTTGAAGGTTTTAAGTAGACCTGCGCTGCCGTGGAGTCCGGCAAGTCACAAGGCGGGCTTGGGAAGCTGGTAAGCTCGAGTGCAAATTAGTCTGATGTGGTTGGCTCCCGTGACTCCACCCGCACATGTCCGTCGTCTCCGTCCATCTTTTTCTCTTCCTCATGGACATCGACCCGACGGAACAACAACTCACTCCGGTAGAACGCTGTGAGAGGGCTGTAACAGCCTGGTTAGCCAACAGCGGCGACGAGCACCTCGCGAGGCTCATCCAAGGTGAGTTGGACCGAGTGCTCTAATGACGATTAGAGTGCGTGATCCCCCTTGGTGTTATTAGGCGTGACGGAAAAGGACTTTACTCTGCTAAATGTGATCAAGGTGCTTGGACCGTCATTAACAGCCGAGGAAGGAGATCACCGATCAAGAGGTAAGCTTTATTCCGGTGACCCGTGGGGTTTTCATGCTGAGGCAATTCTTTCAGGGGTCGAATTGCTCTCTTCCATACTGGAGAAATGCCCACCGGAACGACTTGACAAGCACTCCAGTACGCCTTTCATCTCCCTGCCTGTAGATTTATGAGCTAATTCGAGCTTAGCCCACGTACTATTGACCTTCTACGAACAGAAGCTGGACGACTCAGACACCGTCATCCCAGCACTTCATGGTTTACTGACCCTAGTGTCCCTGCCAACCTTTGCATCCTCAGATGCGGTGTCCCTGTTCCAAGCGTACGTCTCCGGGATTTGGCTGCCGACGGACTACTAAAACATCAATGCAGACTAGTCAGGCACGTGAATATGAAAGCACACGTCCAATCTACGCGGTACCTCGTGTTCAGGATATTGGATACGCTCGTCGCAAAGCATCGGAATGGTTAGTACGCTTCCAAATGTCCGTTGCTCTGCTTGCCTGACTCTTGAGGTAGTGCTCAAGGGTATGGGAGACGAATTCCTTCGGAAATATGTATCTATCGTTGAGGGAGAAAAGGACCCACGGAACCTCTTAATGGCGTTTTCGATCGATCGCGTTGTTCTTATTGAATGGGAAGTCAAGAGTTTTATAGAGGTCAGTGAAACTTGGCTGTGGACTGGGCCTTGTCTGAAACCCGGCAACGTACGGTAGGACTTCTTCGATGTCACTTTCTGCTATTTCCCCATCACTTTCAAGCCCCCGCCAAATGATCCATACAGGATATCCACAGATGACTTGAAGGCCGCATTAAGGTATGTAATTAACTCATTGCCAGCAATCATCTCCGACAAATGCTCTATCTTTAGGTCGTGCCTGAGCGCGTCCCCGTTTTTCGGGACACTAGCTATACCCCTGTTCATGGAAAAGCTAGCAGCGACCACGGCTGGAGTCAAGGTCCGGAGAGCGCTCTTTCCTCTGAATTCGCAATTCTCATGTTGTCTATGCAGCAAGATGTTTTAGAGACAATGTCGATCTGCCTGCCTGTCTATGGGCCTGCTGTGGCCCGGAAGTTTGGCAGCACGATATGGGATGCAGTCAAGATTGAGGTACGGTGCCCCAAATTCCCTCCTTGTATCGGTTCTCCTCGATTTTGACTCCGACCACAGATCTTTCAACCTATCGATGCGGAAACAGAAAAGACTGCGCTGGAGGCAACAAGTGCCCTAGTCCGAACGCTGTCCTCAGCAGATGAGACCTCCCCTTCACCACTAGTTACCACCATCGTCTCGGAATGCATCGAAATTTTGAAGGAGCCAGAGAAGAATAAGGCCCAGCACGCTGTAAAAGTCCTGTCAGCGCTACTCCGTACCACACGTACGCCGCCCTTTCTCTTGCGTGCATTACAGCTCATTAACCCATTTCATTCCAGCGGCTATTCGTTCGTTGGTGGTTGCGGAGGCAGTACCGCACCTGATGAAGCTCTACCTCGATCCCGCAGAGGCCGCCCAACGCAGTCACCTCGTTCTGCAGCTTTCAAACCTCCTGCTCACGCTTCAGGAGATTTACGCCGGCGACAACGATTCACTAAATTATACACAAGAGCGGATACTCGAGGCGCATAAGGACCAACTGCTCGGTATCATATCATCATCTCTGAAGGTGGCCGAGACCCGGATGGCTGCCCTTAGCGGAACGTTGCACTTGGTCCAGATCCACGGCCTTCTCACCGAAGAAGAGCTCGGATATCTGGTGCAGCATCTGAACGAGTTACTGGAACCGTCATCTGACCTGCAGGATCTGAAGTTCGTGAGCTACACCACAAACCGCAAATCATTTTTCTGATGCAAAGTACTTTCAGGGACGTTCTCTTAAACCTCCTCACGACCATCTCGAAAACAAATGCTCCGCTCGTGGAGCAGACGACCCTCCCATTACTCTTTGGGAATCTACCCGATACCGCCCCACCCCGGGAGGCCAAAGCGGAGCGAGCCTCCTATCAGCGGACTCTAAAATGCCTGTCCACGCTATGCTTGCAGCAGGCATTATTCGAGACATTGGTAATTCGCCTGTCAACGAAGATAGAGTTGGTATGCTCTGGGTTCCCTCGACTCGCGGAAGGAAAGGACGAGAACGAGGTCGCGGCACTGAGGGAACTCAATGCTGCTTATGTACACTCCCTGTTCCTGGCACTGGAAGACGCTTTAGACTTCAAAATCGACTCTAAACTTGATGCGGACATTCCCAAATACATCGATCGGTTGGTACCAAGACTATACGCTCTCTTCGTAGAGGCAGCGATATTGCCGCAATCTTCGTTGGCCCTGGCGACAGACGTCCGGCTACTAGAGGTCGCTGCAGGTGTCATATTACGTGTCGTTCGATGCAACCCCTCTCCGTAAGTAACTGTGTTTCCAAGCTTCCTGTATGCTGACTAAAGTACACCCTGTCAGTCGCCAAACCCAATTCCTAGCAAGCCTAGTCGCGGCGTTCCAGACAAGCAACTTCGGCCCCCTCACGAACGGACAGGTGCCTGAGACAGAATCTACATTACCTATACCGCTGCGCGTCAGTATCTAGAAGGTTGACACGTTCGACCACTAACTTTGACCCGGAACAGGCCGATTCTCCGGAAGCGTCCCGGAATCTGGTTACGTTGTTAGCTGCCCCAATCGTCGGCCTCCGGAAAGATGTAGGTCTTGTGGCATGCGGTTCTATGAAGCCCGTTTCTTAATTCAATATTAGGTCGAACTGCCTGTCGATGACCTGCCCAAGTTCCTTCACGATGTCCTAATCTGGGGTACCGTTGAAAATGCAACTCCACTCCAGTCAACAGCAGCCTTCCAAATTGTTTCAACAGTTCTTAACAAGCACTTAGAAAGTCCGTATCTGGTTGACCTCTTCGCAGTGTACTTGGGTCTGATACCTGTCATAGACTTGCAGACATTTGTGGAGACGCTGTTACCATCTTTCTGGTCCACCACGGTGACCCCGGCTGACTCGAACCTCATTAAACGTAAGCACGGAATCGAAGCTTGGGCTTGGGTGAGTGTTTCCGTTCCTTTGGATGGCGGATGCCGGTCTCATCGGACGCCGACTCCACAAGACAACCAAAGCCCTGCTGGTGAGAAACGACAAGAGAGCCGACGGCTTTGTCGAGAATCTCTTTGAGCTTCTTGGGGATAATGGCGTAAATTGGGACGCAGCGAAGGCTATCGGCAGGCTGGCTAAAGACGAGGAGACACTGTCGAAAATTAATTACGCGGTTACTAAGGTAGGCTGTCCGTGGGGCTCCTCGTAAAGCAGTTCCTCAGCTTCGTTTTTGTGGGGGGGGGGGGGGCGTGCAGCTGTTCCATGTGCAAAAATATGCTGCAAAAGTCTTGCCGGCGATCCTTACCGGTTACAAGAGCACGTCAGGTCTGGCAATTTGGAAAGATTGATTTGTTTCAAGACTGATCATTACTCTAGATCCTGTGCGGAAGACAGCACATCTTGCTGCTCTAACGACTTTGGTGAAGTATTTGCCCCAATCTATGTATATGCACGAAATGACTACGGTATGCAAGGTTTTTGAGGCATCGAGAGACGCCAAATTCACTTTTATCTTTCTCTCCGTAGCTCATGCCCCTCTTCATTCTTGGTCTCGATTTACCCGAAGTGGAGATGCGAGCAAATGTCATCGAAGCACTCTTCACGCTCGCTAGTGAGTCGGAGGCATCTCAGGCAGGAGCCCTGGTAGAACATGTCTCCACGGTCATCAACGCGTTGATCAAAAACGCCTTACCTGCTGAAATGACATCGGCGGTACGTAATTAAGTGACCCTTGGATGACATACTGCTGATCTAATAGTTCTGCGTGGTCAGAGACTCCGCGTGGCTGCGGTGAAATGCCTAGGCATTCTACCTCAGGCTGTGAGTTACGAGAGGCTGCACCCTTACAATAGCAACGTACTCCGGCAACTTGGAAGGGCGTTAGATGATCACAATCGTTCCGTGCGCAAGATGGCGGTTGATGCCCGTGAAGTCTGGTGAGTTCGCCCACCACCCTGAGTCGGTTCATGCGTGCTCATTGCCCAAACTCAACAGGTTTACTATGAAGGCATGATGTATCAAAGCTACTTGAAGCCGTTAATTCAATCGTAGAACATATAAGTAATAGTGGAATGCATCTCCAAGTTGCTTTATTTCCAGTGTCGTACCCTCTCTTATTAAGAAACGCCTATCGGGAGCAGAGTTTGGTAAATGCTTAAAAGGGACAGGAACGGAGACGCGTACTTCCTGAAATGAGGTTGCCCAAACGTCAGGTAGATGAAGACCCCACCCGGCCGAAGGACGCGAATGGCTTCATCGATCTCTTTGGTGCAGTCGTCCACAACTTGGGGAGGAGGGTTCCAGACGTCGCCTTTGACAGCCATCATGGCATCCATTGTTCCTACACACGGAAAGACTAGTTTAGCTGGGCTTCTAACCCGCGTAGAAGTGGATTGGACCTTTGTCGATCGCGACGTCGAACGAATCGTCGTCAAACGCCAACTCCCGAACATCCATTTCCAACCCTACGCTAACAAATTATACGTCAGAAAGTGCTTTGGAGTTAAGTTTGAAACTTCTTCACATTCCATCCCATCTCGACCTTCATATTTGCCCTTCATTTTTTCAATGACCAGACCGGAATACTATTCTCGCTTGTCAGTTCATCTCAACATGTTAAAGCCTCTGAAGTCCGCAGGGCTTACATCAACGTTGACGATGTTTCGATACCCGTCTTGCCACATCTTCTAGCCGTCAGTCGATCCGTATTCCAGGCGCATCGACCTGACTTACATCGTCAGAGAGAGTCGAATTGCCACAGCCCAGAACTAGGACACGAGAAGATTGCTGTGGAATAAGTTCATGGATGAGATCCTTAATATCCGCGTACGACTTGAACCAGTCGAATGATCCCTCGTCACTTTCGCGGGAGATAAGTCATCTATTCCATCGTCTGTGACGCCGCACTTACCTCGCGTATCGTTTCTCCCTAGGAGGGCAAGAGAAACGATCAAAAATTGCACAGTTAGCGTCTAAAAGCTCCCGTACCAGTATGCCTTTGTGGAGTATTCCTCGTTTGTGGCAGCAACGGTGTCCATGAGGAACGACGGTTCGGGGAGGGTCTAGCTGAGGGTCGTGACAAAAGGTTGTTTGGGCCTAATTTGTTTGCCTTGACCCCACCACTTTGCTCTTCAAAAACTCGACCAGTCCAGCCCAACCTGCTCGCCATTCACCACTAATCCTTTCACTGCCTCAACCAGTCCCATAGACATCCATCTACTTGCTTTCCAGCTTGGGATTGAAGTTATCCCTCAAATTCTCTGCACGTGACGCCGTCCGCCGAGAATTGGAGTTTGGACCACCCAACAACAGTCCTCGCACCTTCACGACTAGATGCCAAGCTTTCCCTCCGGCTCAGGATCAGGATGGCAGCAGGGACTGAAGACAGATGACTTGCTCCTGCAATCATCTCGTCTCACGTCAGTATCACCTCGAAAAACTGGTTCAAAGCCGCCGGGCGCTTCAACTAGAGGAGAACCGGCGAACAAGAAGCAGAAAATATCGTCGAAGGATACCTTGGTGGAATCAACGGAAGACAGTGGTGATAGTGAAGATCCATTGGATACTTTTAAATGGACCAAGAAGTCGACCAAGCGCAACAAGACGTATGGCCGCTCGCGAACGATTGGGCGGACAGGATCATCGTTAGCCTCCAGCCCAAACAATCCATCTACGGCCACCACATCTCGAACGACGAAGAAAGCGAAAGAGATCATTGAGGTTGATGATTCGCCGCCACCGAAGCCGCCTTCCAGACCTCGGCCAAGGACAAAAGCTAAGCCGACGTCCAGGACCGACTCTTTACCAGATAAAGAGGCAGTGACAGGAGAACAGGGAGGTGGTAAAAAATCTCGGAGGAAGGTCGAGCAATTTCCGCTTAGCATCAGCCAAACACGAACCCGTTCTGCATCACCGTCATCAAGCTCGTCGGATAAAGGCAAAGCCAAGGCCAGCGACTTCCCTATGGATTTTAGTTCTTCAGAACAAGTTCCAAGAGCAGCTTCCTTTCCGCAACCTTCACCGGAATATGTAGATGAAGGAGACGACACTATTATGCTAACGTCGCCCAAACGGAATAGTCGGCCTGAGGTGGCTCCCTTCCCCATGACCGCCACTCAATTTGGTTCGCCGCCAATTCGCCGCCCCGGGAAATCAGGCCATGGTCGAAGTGATTCACAGTTCAGCAGCTATCGATCCAATGATGAAGAAATTATATCCGATTCCAGCCCCGAAAAGGAGAATATGTCACCACCCGGATCTATATCTCTTTCGTCAAGCAAACGTCGTAGCTCTGAGCAGGAGGATGAATCCGATATATTCGCCGACCAAAAGAAGAAGCGAAAGAAAGAAGCTACGATTGTGTACGTGGAGCCGCCATTTAACATACACGGCCACTTATTTGAGTTCTATAGACACACATCCTCGGACTCATCCCTTCTGCCGGCTAGCGCTCGAGGTAAGGAGGCTTTCCATCCCATCAACCAAGTGCCGTGCTAAACAACTTTGCAGCGACGCTTCCGTCTTCCCCTCCGCCTCCTTCACGTCTATGCCCGTTCTGTGACGAGCCTCTCCCTCAGAACATCTCCACAAGACTCAAGACTCTCATTGATTCCCTAGTTAGCCGAACTCACGCCGCTCCGAGACCAGGAAATTCTCTAGGAAGAGATGCACCTTTGGCGCTCTCGATAAACGTCTGCTCGGCTCATCGAGCGGAGGCGCAAACCATTCCCCAGGGCTTGAAGAAGGGATGGCCTCGGAAGATCGACTTTAACGATCTACCCCGGAGAATAAAAGATCGCTCCACTCGAAAGGCACTAGAAGCCATCGTAAACGCCGCTGCCCTTGACCGGAAAAGCAAGTTTTGGACTGCAGCGTGCAACGACATCAGGAAGCGCGGCGCGAGGGTAGCAAACAGCGTTCAAGGTCAGATGGAGACCTTCCACCTGACCCAACCTGGATAGTAAGCCTTGCTCTAGCAGGCCTCCTTGGGACCAAGGCATGTTAACGCGTTATTACTCCCAATAGCTATGGAGAACAAGGTTTTCTCGTTATATCCGAGGCGCTTCAAGGCATATTCCCCCAAGCAAAACTGGAAGCCGCGGACATTACTCCAATGAATAGCCAGGACTTTGTGCGTCGGGTCCTAGTGCCAGAGACTGCAATCCTGTTGATCATGAAGGATATGGACCAAGACTACCCGACCGCGCTGAAGACTATGGAGGACAGCCGAGAATACGGGACTGCACTTTTCCCTGCAAAAGACAACGACGGGGATGTCAGTTTCGATCTTAGTTTCAGGGTAGACAGCCCTCCAAAGCCCATAGCAACCTCTGCTGGCAAACTGCAAAAGCAGCTGAAAGGGAAGGATTCTCCGAAGCAGAAAACCGCTCCTCAACGAGTCACGCGCGGGCCGAGATCTCCTATTTTCTCAAAATTAGACTCGGATGAAGAAACCGAGGAGGAGGAGGAGGAAGAGGAGGAAGAGGAAGAGGACAGGCAGGAGAAGGGGAAAGCCAAGAAAATTGTGCTTGTACGAAACTCATCGGCCCCATCCTCCCAATTTTCATCCCAGCGGGACCGTTCTCCAAAGCCGTTGCCCAAACCTTCAGGAATACGGAAAGTATCCGAGCGCAGGACGGACACGAACAGCATATCCTCCGAACGCGAGGTACAGGACATCCTCGACGACGATCCTGGAGCGTCAGTCTCGGTCACGTCGACATCCAAAGGGAGCAGTTCCGGCAGCAGGCCGCCGAAATTCCTTCGACCCCCGGCGCGCTCCCCTCCACCACCGCCGCTCAGGTCCCTTCCCGTCCCAATTCAAGTCCCGCGACTGGGGACGAGCAAGCCTCTACCGCAAAGGCAGAATCAGCCAGCCACGAAGAAGCCACCACCTGCCAAGGGAAAGGAGAAAGGGAAGGTACAAAGTACCGGCGCACCACTTGACTTGGTTCCCTTGGGAAGGGGGAACCCTTTGCCGAGTTTGAATCCTAATTCTCAGAAGCATCGACAAGCCGGGGGACACCATTTAGAAAAGGGGGCCCTTGGGCATACCAAAAATAACCCGTGAGTCCTGTCAATCGACCGTTGAATCACGCCACCTGCTTATCGCTACTGTTAGCATTAGTGCTTCAACTAGTAGGATTGGCCTATCGAGACCGCAGAAGGTGGGGTCGAATGGTGCAAAGGAGAGAAACACCTCCGCGGCTATTCATCCGACTGTTTCGACTCCCAAGAAGCTCCCCGCTGATAACGTTGAGATTTTGGTCGACACCCCATCCGATAAAATGAGACGAACCTATGTCAGAACTCCGGAACACTTGTTCTCGAAGTCATCGAGGCAATCTCCAGCGTATGTGCTGCGATATCTGCAGAGCTACTTCTACGTGCTGACTGCCAAAGGTTTCCAGTCGTTTCTCGCGGCCGCAGCGTCGGAAACCTCCCTCGAAGGCCAAGACGCAGCGCACTCACCCTCCAGATGATGACGAACCAGAAGATATTGATTCCGATTCTGGTGGTAGTGATCTCCCGGATATTCGATGGAACGCCCGTTGATTTTCCGGTTCTCAGGGATTGTATTGGCGAAGGGAGCGGACGATAAGGCGCACTTTCAATAGCTATTGAGCGACTAAATCATACTTTGTGTAATTCGGTGGTATATATCATTATTTATCGGAAAGCAGCTAGTGCTTCCACCATCAATTCACCGTAGTCATCGACCAACATATCCTTAACTCCGTAATCGTCTTGTTCAATGGCCCAATCGTACGCTTGAGCAATAATTGAATCTGTCAACGGGATGGAATGGCGAGCAAGAATTCGAATGATGTTGGTAACTCGAGAAATTGCCGTACGCGTTGCGTTGTCAATGTCCTAAAATCCGACACCCTGGTGAGGCAACCCCGATTCAAAGTATCGGGTAGTAGAATTTTCTGTGACTTACGTCGTTTTTGTTCGAGTACACTGCCTCCGCCTCGAACCCTTCCTCAGATTGCCCTTCGAATTCTTTAGCGTGTTTGCTAACCCATATGCATCCGTTCATGCCGATGATGAGATCAACCCCACAATGCAGCGCCACAAAGTGGGACTTGAGCCGTCGGATCAGCATAGGGGACACGGTGACTAATTGACCATTTCGAAGCTAACGGCGGGCTCAGTGCCTATAGGCGAGGGGTAGACGTTGCCCACTTACTTTACCGTATCTCAGCGAGCGCGTGTGCAAGGAGATTGATCCATCCCCGAAGAATTGATGTACTTCTGCTACAAGTAGATCACCTTCTTCAAAGAACGTACGCATTTGCAGCTCGTCGCTCTCAAGTTTCCTTCGCTGGGATGGGTGATATTAGTTTCGTTTAATGTGACGCAGAACGACGCGCTGACTTGAACGCCGCCAGGCAGGTTAACCGAGGAAAGCATGAGAACACCTTCATTCCTTCCAAATACGTCGACCTTCCACCTCTTCGCAACCACCTGCGTAATCGGCGGAGCGTCAATGCCCAGAGAACAGTGCGACTCTAGAGGCTAACTGACTTCCGTAATCCGACCAATAACTAAATCACCAATTTCACCAGTATATCTTAACGCGGAGGATTAATTGGAGTTCACGGCTTCTGCATAGTCCCTCTGCTTACCGTGATTTCAGAGCACGCACCGACACTAGTTTGTTGACTCGCTCGATCGTACCTGCGACGGAGGCAAGCACTTCATCTTGATCAACATAGGTTCCATGCCCCCTTGGTACGATACCGTCAGTTTCTACTAAGTTGGTGGCAGGAAGGCAGAGCTCGACCTCATAAAAGCCATCGAGGACGTGATGAACTGGCCGGGGGTTGTGACGTTCTCAGATTCATCCATGTCGAAATCCATAGCGTCCCTTTGCTTAGATCCATGCCGTCTTTCCCCTTCTGCGTCGTTGTCGAAGCGGGGTTCGGGCGGCGAGATGATTGAGAACATGTCGGTTTAAGGAATAAAATTCGCCGGTCGGCTTCACGGAGATAAGGCTCGGTGGAAGCGCTCGACGTGGCCTTACCGAAAGTGCCACCAACACACCTCACGCCAACCTCCACGACACCCAAACCATCTCGTACAACCAAGAAAACATGTCACACGGCGGCCATGGACATACTCACGATGGGACTGAAGGCCCTGGTCATACTCATGGCCCACCACAACAGGCAATGATGCCTCCGCCACCACAGATGGACCCGCTTATTCAGGCAGCACTCGACGAACAGTTCCAAGCTGTTCCCTTAGCGGTTCAGGGCGACGCGAGGGACCAGGCAGTCTGCGCGAAACACTCTCTCGAAGTCTGTTCCGACTGCGGCCTAAATTTCGCAGAACTCAACGTGTTCACCAAACTAATTGCTCAAAGCAACGAGATTGCGATTCCTCCACCACCGAACGTCGTCCACCCAAACAGATCACAAGCTGTACAGAAGACAAAAGAGGAGGGCAACGTTAGTACTCCATCCCTATCTGCTTAATACTTTGACTGGTAACATTGGGATTGACACCACTCCGACGTAGACCGCCTACAAGCAAAAGAACTGGCTTCAGGCTATCAACTTTTACAACATGTCTGCGAACATCGCAGCTTCTCGAAATCCATGGGAGCCTTCAGCACTTGTTCGAGATGAAATGGCCATCGTTGTTTGCAACCGTTCAGCTGCTTTCGCGGCGGCTGAAGATTACGTTTCAGCCCTCGTGGATGCGGACGTTGTGATCCAACTGAAAAGACCATGGAGCAAAGGCCACTTCCGCAAGGCCAAGGCCCTTGTTGGTCTACAGCGATTTGAAGAGGCCAGGGACGCCGTTATGCTTGGGCTGCAGTTCGAGCCAGATAGTGCAGTAAGCCGATACATCTCTCCTGCAGAGCGTTGGGCCGCTAAATATGGTGCTTGCAGGAAATGCTCGCCTTCAAGAAGGAAATCGAAGATCAGATCGAGGCTCAGGCTGCTGCTACACGTTCACCAAAATTAACATCAGCCCCAACACCTGCATAACCTCCAGGATATCTTATTCCACGCATCCTCTGTACGACCTAACAATACATTCTCTTTACGACGAATACAAATTTCCGTGTTGGCGAACACGGGTCATGGACGAGGCTTTTCCTTTAGACCCAGACTGTCCAAGAGTTTGAAAACCTCGTCACACTCGGCGGGCTCTCGGAAGATTTTGAGAATAATATGAGCGGGAGTGAGCTGACGTGCTGTTTCGACCCGAACCCGCAAATCGTTCCTACGCTTTTCTTCGATGTCGTATGCATCTTGAGCAGATGACATTGACGTTGATGACCGGTGAGTTGGGGTGGGTCGAGTTTGTCCATACGCTCCCGGAAGGCGTTGCGAAGGAGTTCGGGGATCGGTAGGCGAAGTCCTCGTCTGCACGGCGTAAGGTGACGGTGTTCTCGCCTCTTGCGGCTCAGAGGTGTATGCGCTGCTAAGCACAGGACGTGTAACGGGGGAAGGGGATGGTGAGGGCACCCCTTCATGGTTCGCCGTGGACTTTCGACTCGGAGTACGAGGACGATAGGGAACTTGCGCTGAACCATATGCCGTTGAACTAGAATCCATGCTCCCAGGTCGGGCTGACATATTGCGCACAGGAGGCGGAGGGATATCTCTCACCCTGTGGGGTAAAGTCGGTGGTCGTGACGGAGTGGGTGTAGTGGGAGAAAAGTAGGCGGCTTCATGTTCGCTAGATTGCTCCAGTCGTTCAATATCTCGAATGGGATCCGGCACGTCGACGGGCGGCCCTGTAGTGGAGACGTCTCGAAGGAATAAGCCTAGAATTTGTTCAGGGCGTTCCCGTGCGATAGCGGCGTAGAGCTCGAGATCTTGTTCGCCTGTATCGCCCACGAGAATGAATTGGCTATCAGCGAAGATGTCAAGAACCTGTTAAGAGCACCTCGTTCCGTTAGCAAGTGGTTTAACTTCTGCGCCGCCGAGCCCAAGATGATACTGACCTCTACGATTCCGGTCCGCTTTCTCTCCCCGGCACCAGACCAGAGGCCGCCCAACATGGACCTCCCGCCATAGTAGCGTAGTCGTACGGAACCTGCAATGCCGTTTAATAATGACGCCTTCATAGTTTCGTGAGGTCTCACCATGTGGTATACCCGCTATCTCAAAGAACTCCTGCAGAACAGGCAGAAGCTCAAACGGCGAATTTGACTACGGTCGTGCCGGTCAGTGCTGCATTAATGTGCAAACCTCCATCCGATCTGAATCTTACCACATAGTGGAAACGGACCCCTCTCCCTGCCATTGCCGAGTACCAGTCCGCCTATTTCACCCTATGAGCGATGAACCTCCAACAAAGATGGTCAACATACCATTCCGGGTACAATCAAGTCGGAAAGTCCCTTGACAAAGACGTTTCTGTAAATGGCCTTGACACCTAATAAGACGTCTGTACGCTTGATCGTATCATCTATGTCTGATATCAGTCGGACCCTAGCTGACGTGATAGGTATTCTCAGTTGAACCGAAGGAGGTGGACGAATAGATGTCTGAGATACTGATGCAGAAGGTTGTTGGTAAGGGTGGGGTGGAGTGGCTGGCGCGGAGAATGAGGCGGATGTAGACGAGGGAAGTTCCAAAAGACGTTCTGGTTGTGGCATTCGGTCGCTGCGCGTCGAGCGCACAGAAACGGCGGGGGATGGTGGTCTGGCATCCAGCGGATAGCTTGGTGGTCGAACCAACGCCGGAGATTCCACGGGAAGTAGGTCCGCCTGAATTACGAGGTAATGTTCGACATAGGGGTCCCCAAAGGCGATGGGAAGGGCTAGTGGGTATGTGCATATCTCGTCGAAAGGGATATTGAACCGCTGGCTAAAGTACCCCTGAGGATTGGTTTGTACTTCAGCTACAGCAAGCGGTACAGGCTTTAGGTCGTCCGAGTCTGAGTTCCGTGTGGTGGATTGTTGCTCGTTTGGTGTTTGGTGCTCCGATACAAAGATAGATATTCGGACTGTCCGATTTGGGAGGATGGATGACCAAAATGGTTGCAGTCGGGCATCCAAGTTGGCGTGCAGTATTGCGAGCTCGGCGTGGCCGATGTTCTCCAGTGACTGCTGAGGTGACGGAATGTCCTGCGCGCGCGCGTTGAGACTTCCCGGGTGGGTGTTCATTGCCCGCGGGTCATGAGCCAATACGGCTTCTTCTAAGCGATCGTCCATCTGGTCTGGCCGCGGTGGTAGATGTCCTGACAGTTCCGGTATGTCCTCGGCGTCGGAATTGTAGGACTCGTCATCCTTGAGGCTACGGACGCTTTGTGCGTCATCGACGTCAGGGACCATGGCACCCCCAGCCACATGATCGCTAACTGGCAGTTTCGGCAATGCAGCAAAACCTGTGGAGAAATGTGGCGGTTATTTGGGCCCTGCATCGTCACTAGAGTATAGATATTACCCTTTGCCAACCGCATGAAAGCCTTCTGCGAACGAGAGGCTAGCTCAGGGGGTCGAAGGCTGGACGCGTAGCCGTCAACGAAGATGTCAATAGCAAACTCGTCTAATGGAATGGGCATAAATCTTGTGAGCCTGCGCCAAGCCTGCAAGACGCAAGCAGCTCACTCACTCTGGCGGGTTGGATTGCCGTGGAACCTCTTCGTGGCATAACCAGGAAACAGAGTGACCTTCTCGAGTCCTTTAACCTCTTCGTTTCGTCGTTCCCTCCATCCCTTTATCGTTTCAGAGTCCCGTATTGTGACGATTCGCTCGTAGCCCCCTTCATAGGCAGACTTGGCTGCGCGTTTCACCGTTGAGCCAAGGCCCACGGCCAGTGAACGCCATCCCATGTCTTGTGGTTGACCCGACTGCTGAGCTGAGGCGGGCTGGCCAGGTTGTGAGGAGTTGTATCTGGAGAGGAATGAACGCATCGCAGCCCTTAATATTGAGAGTGGGACATGGGGGACATGGTGACGAGAACGCCGCTTGGTCGACCTTCGAATTAGGCGTCTAATTATACTCGGTACCCACGCCCCGCCGTCACAGGCACAGATTACTTTGCTGGCCGGCGGTGCGGTCAGTGAGCGTGCAGAAGAGCTAAGACAACGCTGCCGTACTTATATTTCAAACGAGTCTATTACAATGCATGGAATCATAATACAGTGCACAATTTACCAATGGTCGCTGACCTTGACCCGAGTATCCTGCTTTGCTTTGCTTCCCCTGGTACGACCTGCCCCGCTCTTCTTGGAGTGGTATTTCACCTTTTGCTTGGCTTGCTGCCGCGTTAGTTCGTTGGAGACGAGGTGTCGTAATACCTCCTTGCCAGTGGGAAGAGAATCTAAGCCAGGAATCTCCGGCACGAGGTCTGCTTCGGGCTCCGGTTTTGGGTCGGCCGCCGACGATGTCAGATGTAAGCCCTCCACTTGCTCTGCCAGTTCAGGCGATTTATCCTTCTGAGGTGCTGTCTGTCCTGGTTGGTCCCCACTCTCCGACCGACGCTCGTCAAATGTCCCTGGAGCATCGTCCTCCTCGTTACTCTCCGACTCTTCCACTAGCTCCTCATCCTCTGGATCCTCGTCGGAGCTGTCTTCTTCGTCGTCATCTGAGTCTTGGGTCCTTGCGTTGTCGGCATGCTCTCGGGCAGTTTCCATGTACTGCGAGAGAGTGTAAGAAGGCTTGGACGAGCCGGTACGAGATCCCTTACTCAACACACCTCTTCCAGGGCTTCCAAGTCCTGCTTCTTAAAGCCGCTAGCTGAAACCACTACATCCAGTCTGAACCCCTCGCCGTCAGCGCCATCCTTCGAGTCGACAGTTTTCTGGAACCTGGGGTACAGGTTGCTTTCATAATTGAACCGGCGCTTGAAAAAGGTCCTGATGCATTCTACATCCCGGTTGAAGTAAAACTCGGCATTTGCGTGCGACGTGCTGACCATCTGAGGGAAGTCGATGACAATTGGTTCTGAAGTTACACGATGGATAAGGATGTTGAATTCATTAAAGTCGCCGTGGATGAGACCCGCCCGGGCGAACCGAACGATGAGGTCCATGAGAGACGAGTACAGCTTGCCGGGATGGGGGACGGAAGAGATCTGGCGACTGTAACACAGACTCGACTCAGTGCAAAATACGCTATGATATGTGCCAATACTAACAGCGGGTAAGCGTCTATAAATTCCATGACGATGACGTGACGCGCTTGGTCAACCGGTGTTGGCACAGGAAATCCGTTCTCGTGAAGCACCTTCGAAAGGCCATTTCAGCTTGGTGGCACAAAGAATATCGAAGGTGACTCGGACGTACTTTCATGAATGCCCACTCACGCTGGGCCGATAGTCGCGACATATACATCCACGAGGCGGACTTGCGTTTGCCAAGATAGTCACGCTTGGATTTAATGGCTCGGAACGATGTCCGGCCAAGTCTGTTCGACCCGCAAGCGTCAGGAGGGTACTCTCCAATCAACCATAAACAAGTGATCACCTGTGAATTTTCAGTACCATCTCCTTCCCTTCTCCGTCGGCGACGATGTAAATGTCTATGCAGGGGAACGACCTTGAGCGCGTAAACGCCCCTGAATTTCACGCAACTGACCTGACTCCTTTCCGACGCCAATTTGATTGCCAACAGACAGAACCGAATCGCGTTTTGATAATGTTCGTAGGGCGAGGTAGTCGTATCCTCCGTACGTCAACCTATACCCGTCATCTGATACAGAGCAAAACCCAGTCAATTCACCGAGCACGTAGGGATCCACGAAAGGTCACACTCACAGCTTGCGTTCTGAACCCTAGCCACCAGATTCCGCCTAGCTAAAGATCCTAAAATCTTGTTCACTCCTCCATTCCGTAAGCCGGATATTTGGGCAATCAATGAAGTAGGGACGACTTCATGATTCTTGGAGCCCATTTCTGTCTTTCATGCCAGATATTTAGTCTTCTAAGTATCTGTAGCAGAAGCTTATGACGCACTGCAGTGAGGACACGAAATTCATCGTTGCCTATGTATCTGATATCCGTAGCGTCGAGCTTCATTGTGGATGGGAGGGGTGCTTGAAAATCGAATAGCGACACTCTGGTCGGTCTTATCGCTTTCGGTTACATAAGCACCGAGGGTCAGCGCGGGGAACGACACGAATGGAAAGAACCGTGATATCGATATTCAGCACATAAATCCCCATATAACAATGAAAAAAGAGAGGGGAGGAAAGAACAAGAAAGAGCAAGAAGTAACTCTACGATTTTTCAGCCCAAGCGCCCGGTCCGAAGCCCCTCTTTCCAAGAGCACCATCCACAACCTTCATCATCTCGACGACCTTCTCGTCCTCCCAAGGCTTTCCGACAACTTGCACACCCACTGGAATGCCATCCATCGCCACAGGGTCATAAGCCGCCTTCGGACCTTCATACATCGTCGCGTGGATGATTGGTGAACCTTTGGGACCGCCAGTTGCTGGGTCGTTCCACTCCTCACTGATGGCATCTTTGGTCTTGTCCACGCGAGTAACCGGTACGATTCCGACGGGGTGGTCAACAACATTGTATAGCGACGTGGCGAAGGCTAGAGGAGACAGTAGCGCGGAGCCTCTGAGCAGGAGGAGCACACGGGTGAGCAAAACAGTCGGACAACACCAAGCACTGAACGCACCCATGGGGAACAGTTGGCAGAGCATTTACGGGACAGATGATACCGTCGAAGTCGTGCTTTCCCCAAACCTATTCGGGTTGGTATTTTAATAGCGTCGTAAGTCTTTGCTTTCTCCCTATGCGTTCTGGAAGGACTCACGTTTTCGTGGAAGAACTTGATGTATTCGTTCTTCGCTTTCGTTTCGGCCCAGAACTCCGATACCGTCCTCGGGTGGGAGTTGGAGAAGAGAGCCGCCCATGAATAATCGCCTTTGAACGTCCGGGCTGCCCAACACGCGAGTGAGCGAATGAAGGCTGTCAGGTGCAACGATAAGTTCAGCAGGTTTCTCAGCCTACGTTATGGGCGAATGGAGACTTACACGGAATCTTAGATCCTAGAGTAACCAGGAACAAAGTTCGATCCCGAGGGTCAGGACCGATGTGAGAGGTCAAAGTCTTGTACCCGTCCGCCGAAGTCAAAGCAACGAAAACTCGGGCGGCTTCTAGATTGTTTGGAATAACGAACTCCACACATTCGTGGCCTTGTTCTCGCAGAGCGTCAACCGTCTCCTGAACCGCTCTCTGACAAGCCGGGGAAACCTTGATCAATTGATCTGGGAAAGCGTGCAGACGCTCAGTGATGCGAGTCGCACATTATGATCCACCTCACACACCAGTCTTGTAGTAGCCAAACTTCAACTTTTTCGGAATGGTAACGTCGCGGTAAGGCACCGGTGGAAGAGTCTCGTTGAGGGCGTCCGATTTTCCGAACAAGACTCGAGAGGCAAGTTCAATATCGGGGACTGAACGCGCGATGGGCCCGTTGGCCGCTATCAGGGCTTCGAATCCTGGCACGCATCCGACCGTTCCAGACCTCGCTACACGGTTTTGACTCGGTTTCAAAGCATATACTCCCGAGAAGCCCGGAGGGATACGAAGGCTATGCGAAAACATCCCCCGTCAGCTTGTGTTGGTTCGAAACGACAAACGAGCAACAGAAGGACATACCTTCCACCGATGTCGCTA
The DNA here is from genome assembly GCA_019633425.1 of Tulasnella sp. 424. Classification (NCBI taxonomy): domain Eukaryota; kingdom Fungi; phylum Basidiomycota; class Agaricomycetes; order Cantharellales; family Tulasnellaceae; genus Tulasnella; species Tulasnella sp. 424. The sequence continues at coordinate 65,600 of WSUB01000103.1, read as the reverse complement.
CCGAATCCCAAAGCAGCTCCATCACAAGCAGCAAGAGCAGCCTCTCCACCACTCGATCCTCCGCATGTGTGGTTGGGGCTGTATGGGTTGAGAGTCCTCCCCCATAACGGGTTGGAACACTCGAAGGACAACATCGTTTGCGGGACATTGGTCTTGACGAAAGGAATTCCTCCAGCAGCGCGGATATGGTTCACAATCTGAAGACACGAAGAGTCGTCAGCAGAAGCTTGTCAGTCGGTTTTCGTAAAATGAACCGCCGTGGTCTGACCTCCGCGTCAACGTCGCTTGGTTTGTCCACCCATCTGAAAGAGCAACTCCGTGAGAAGCCGTAAGGCGATTACCTCTACGAAGAAGCTCACTGTGTAAATCCGATAGTAGCATCATAACCTTTGACCTTGTCTGATTTACGATATCATTTGTGTTAGTTCCTCAAAGGCATTGCAGCACGTCCCTCAAACACTCACAGCAATCCTTCAAACTGATCGGCAACCCATGCAACGGCCCTCTAATCCTCTTCGTCTGAGCGAATTCAGCGTCAAGCGCTCGCGCTTCTTCCAGTGCTTGAGCGAACATGACTGCCCACGTACAAATCACATGTCAGCAAAAAAAAAGTTGTCGTTCCCGGTAACCGGTAAGAGCGAGATTCAAAGCGAAAAGTGAAACGCACTCTCAGTCAAGCAATTGATCTTTTCCTGAGCCTCGGCAGCTCGTATAGCGAACGCCAGCACGACTTTCTCTGCCGTCCAACCAGGTTTGCCAGCTTGGATGTTTTGAACGATTTCGGTCGCTGAAAAAAAGAAAGGAGGTCACCCGAACAACAGTCATCAGTTCTCCACCTAGACATAGAACCTCTACGCGAGGAACATACCAGTGGCGTGTACGATATCCTCATTCTTCACCCCACCTTCGGGCGCCTCTCCCTCGGCTGCTTTCGCCTTGCCAACGACGTCCTCGATCAAACGCGCCCGGTCGGCTTGTTTTTCTTGCACGATCGTCTTCCAGGATTTCCCCGCCATTCTATATCACTGCTCTAGATATTGAAGAAAGAGGAGCAAACGAGTAGGGTTGTATGTAGTGAGCGTGGTCTGGGTGGTTGAACTTAGGGTTGCAGAGTGTTGGTGGCTGGCGCGTTTGAGTTCCCGCAGTCTATTTCCGGCCGCACTTAGTCGCCGTGGCAGGCACACGACGAATCAAAGGATCGTCAGAAGCGTTATTCGGCAGGCCGCTTTTGCTAAGAGCTTTATAGCTAAAATGGGACTAGCACACGCGATGAGTTACGGAATTGGGGGGCGTTTATCAAGCAAAAAGCACAAGTCCGACTTAGCACAAGCGTCATAATAAAATCAACGATCGAGCAAGCGAAAGGCGAACAAAAATAAGTATACAATACAGAGTACTTATCAGAAGAACGCAAGATCGAAGCGACAAAGTACTTTAGTCTATATAATAAGTAAAGTCTCTAATACCACCACTCAAAATGAGTCCTTACGATGCAGTCGCAATCGGCACATGCACACCCATCGCACCCGCTCCATCCGTGTACGATTCATGTCCTTCATCTCCCCATTCGGACATAAGCCCTCCAATCCGGAGCTCGAACTCGACTCGTATACAGTCGGTCTCCATGACTGGACATGTTGCTCGCCGAAGTAGGGGGAAGGCTCGACGTCGCAGACGCCAACGCGAAAGCAGGAATGGCGCTCTGCGGCGGGGAATCTTGCGATGTCGGAGGAGATGGGTACGAATCCGTTGGGGACATGGGTTGACCGGGGACTTTGCTTCCGTGGTGGCACGAGCGGGTGGTGATGTATCAAGATGGAGAGCCTGTGCGACCGGGTCGATGGGGGGACGCTGCTCGGTCTTATCGCTTTCCGTTACATAAGCACCGACGGAAAAAGAACCTTGATATCCAAATTCAAGCACATAAATCCCTAAGTAAAACAAAACGAGAGAAATGAAGAAGAAATATCAAGAAGTAACTCTACGCTTTTCCAGCCCAAGCGCCCGGGCCGAAGCCCCTCTTTCCAAGAGCACCATCTACGACCTTCATCATCTCGACTACTTTCTCGTCCTCCCAAGGCTTTCCGACGACTTGCACACCTATTGGAATGCCATTCATCGCCACAGGGTCATAAACCGCCTTTGGACCTTCATACATCGTCGCGTGGATGATTGGTGAACCTTTTGGACCGCCCGTTGCTGGGTCGCTCCACTCCTCACTGATGGCATCTTTGGTCTTGTCCACGCGAGTAACCGGTACGATTCCAACGGGGTGGTCAACAACATTGTACAGTGACGTGGTGAAGGCCAGAGGAGACAGTAGCGTGGAGCCTCTGAGAAGGAGGGGCGTACAGATGAGCAAAACAGTCGGACAACACCGGGCACTGAACGCACCCATGAGGAACAGATGGCAGAGCGTTTACGGGACAGATGATGCCGTCGAAGTCGTGCTTTCCCCAAACCTATTCGGGGTGGTGTTTTAATAGCGTTGTAAGTATTGCTTTCTCGTCGAGTCATCTTACGCGTTTTGGAAGGACTTACGTTGTCGTGGAAGAACTTGTTGTATTCGTTCCTCGCTTTCGTTTCGGCCCAGAACTCTGATACCGTCCTTGGGTGCGAGTTGGAGAAGAGAGCCGCCCATGAATCGTCGCCTTTGAACGTCCGGGCCGCCCAACACGCGAGTGAGCGAACGAAGGCTGCACGTGCAACGGTAAGTTCAGCAAGTTTCTCAGCCTACGTTATGGGCGAATGGAGACTTACACGGGATTTTGGATCCTAGAGTAACCAGGAACAAAGTTCGACCCGGAGGGTCAGGACCGATATGAGAGGTCAAAGTCTTGTATCCGTCCGCCGAAGTCAAAGCAACGAAAACCCGCGCGGCTTCAAGGTCGTTCGGGATAACAAACTCGACGCATTCGTGGCCTTTTTGACGTAGAGCGTCCACCGTCTCCTGGACCGCTCTCTGACAAGCGGGGGAAACTTTGATCAATTGATCTGGGAAAAGCGTGCCGGCGCTCAGCGATGCGAGTCGGACATTACGATCAGCTCACGCACCAGTCTTGTAGTACCCAAACTTCAACTTCTTCGGAACGGTAACGTTACGGTAAGGTACTGGCGGAAGGGTTTCGTTGAGGGCGTCCGATTTTCCGAACAAGACTCGAGAGGCAAGTTCGATATCGGTGACTGAACGCGCGATGGGCCCGTTGACCGATGTCAGGGCTTCGAATCCTGGCACGGGTCCGACCGTACCAGACCTTGCTACGCGGTGTTGACCCGGTTTCAAAGCATACACTCCCGAAAAGCCCGGAGGGATACGAAGGCTTTGCGAAAACATCGCTCGTCAGCGCATGTCGGTTCGAAACGACGAACAACCAACAAAGGACTTGCCTTCCACCGGTGTCGCTACCGAATCCCAAAGCAGTCCCGTCGCAAGCAGCAAGAGCAGCCTCTCCGCCACTCGATCCTCCACATGTGTGGTCGGGGCTGTATGGGTTGAGAGTCCTCCCCCATAAAGGATTGGCGCACTCGAAAGACAACATTGTTTGCGGGACATTAGTCTTGACGAAAGGAATTCCTCCAGCAGCGCGGATATGGTTCACAATCTGAAGACACGAAAAGTCGTCAGTAGATGTTTGTCGGTCGGTGGTTGCAATTGATCTGCTGCGGCCTGACCTCCGCGTCAACGTCGCTAGGCTTGTCAGCCCACCTGGTGTGGCAAATTCAATTAGCAGTCCGTAAGGCGAGTACTTCTACGAAGAAACTCACTGTGTAAACCCGATGGTGGCATCATAACCTTTGACCTTGTCTGGTTTGCGATATCTTTTGTTTTAGCACCTTAACGGCAATACAGCACGTTCTTTAAATACTTACAGCTATCCTTCAGACTGATCGGCAATCCATGTAACGGCCCTCTAATCTTCTTCGTCCGACCGAATTCAGCGTCAAGCGCTCGCGCCTCTTCCAATGCTTGAGCGAACATGACTGCCCACGTATACATCACATGTCAGCAAAAGGTTGTCGTCCTCGGTCACCCTTTGGAACCGGGGAAGAGCGAAAGTGAAACGCACTCTCAGTCAAGCACTTAGTCTTTTCCTGGGCCTCAACAGCTCGTATCGCAAACGCCAGCACAACTTTCTCTGCTGTCCAACCAGGTTTGCCAGCTTGGATGTTTTGAACGATTTCCGTCGCTGAGCGTCAAAAAAAAAGAAAGGAGGTCGCCCGAGCAACAGTCATCAGTACTGCACGTAGACATCAAACCTCTACACAAGAAACATACCAGTGACGTGTACGATATCCTCATTCTTCACCCCACCTTCGAGTGTTTCTTCCTCGGCTGCTTTGGCCTTGCCAACGACATCCTCGATCAAACGAGCTTGCTCGGCTTGTTTTTCTTGTACGATCGTCTGCCACGATTTCCCAGCCATCTATATCAGTGCTCTAGATATCGAATAAAGAGGAGCAAAAGAGTAGGTTGTCTGTAGTAGCGTGTGTGAGTGGTTGAAAGGGTTGCAGAGTGTTGGCGGCTGGCATGTTTATCCCGGAGTCGAATCTATTCTCGGGCAGTGCACTTAGTCGCCGTGGCACGCACACGACAAATCAAAGGAGGTCCGTCACAGGCATTATTATTGGTTGGGACGCCACTTTTGCTAGTCACGCAAAGCGTTTTAGAGGGGAACAAAATGCCGACTTTGCATACACGACGAATACGGAATTGGGGGCGTCTATAAAATAAACACACAAGTCCGACTCAGCACAAGCGTCATAAAATCAACGATCGAGCAAGCGAAAGGCGAACAAAAATAAGTATATAATACACAGTACTTATCAGAAGAACGCAAGATCGAAGGGACAAAGTACTTAGTCTATATAATAAGTAAAAGTCTCTAATAACACCACTCAAATGAGTCCTTACGATGCAGTAGCAATCGGCACATGCACACCCATCGCACCAGCTCCATCCACAATACCATTCATATCCTTCATCTCCCCATTCGGTCCCAAACCATCCAACCCCGAAATCGAACTCGACTCGTACACGGTCGGTCTCCTATGACTGAACATGTTGCTCGCTGAAGTAGGAGGAACGCTCGACGTTGCGGAGGCCAATGCGAAAGCAGGAATGGCGCTCTGCGGCGGGGAATCTTGTGATGCGGGGGGAGATGGGTACGAATCGGTTGGGGACATGGGTTGACCGGGGACTTTGCTTCCGTGGTGGTACGAGCGGGTTGGGATGCGGTGAGAAGTATCCAAGCGAAGAGGTGCGACCGGATGTCTCTGACCACCAGTTGTGTTGGTCGTTCGGGGGTTCGATGGTGGAGGAGCCATGAGCGATACAGGTACCAACGAAGACTTGCGGTCATGCTGCGGTCGAACGGGTACCACACCATTTTGAGCCTGCAGCGCCGACGACATGGAATACGATGGCATCCCGGCTTTAGCCCACTCCGCCTCATTCGGAACCGGACTCGGGATCGGCGTGGCGTCCAAATCCCTAGCTTCCCCTCTCGACGTAGGCAACGTCAACGCCATCCTCGCCTCAACCCTCCTCATCCTGTTCTCTCCACGGTCAACATCCGCTTTGGCGTTGTTGTACATGTACAACCCTACAAACGTTAAACCAATGCCAAACGCCTGGATCGGGTGAACGGTCTGTCGGAACCATGCGATGGCCATAAGAATGACGACGATGCGCTTGATGAGCGAGGCGATGGAGTACGTGACGGGGGAAGTGGAGGAGAGGATAGCGAAAGCGATGATGTTTTGCGCCCAGTGGACCGTACCGTTGAGGAAGAAGTAGTAGGGAACGCCGTGGGTGGGAGCAGGTCCATGACGAGCTGGCGGGTGATGGTCGTGATCAAGCAACCTCCCCAAGTCGGACCAAGCCCAGATGGGGATCATCAAGAGGAACGCCAATCCGGACGAATAAAACAAAAGGTTCAACTTGTCCAACTTGTGGCTGGGCGTGACGCTGGACCCTCCCGCGGGTTGGCTGGGCATGATCTTCTTGAAGAAGATGTTGCTAGTGACGAAGACGATGGCGGAACCGAAAGCGCAGATAAGACCCAGGGCGTTGCTGAGGGTAAGATCGAAGGAGCATGCCAGCATAACTCCAAGGGTGAGCGGGAGAAGGGAGATGTATGTCCGGGCCGAGTAGCGGACTCCAAACAAAAGAGCATATGCGCCGACAGTGAAAAGTGGGGAAAGCGCCTGTTCGGAAATAGAAAGACCGGTGTCAGAAAAAAGCGCGCTCCACATGGTACAGCAACCCGAACGTGGGCTGGGTATCTGTGTATCTCTCTCTCACCTTGATTGTGTGAACGGTGCTGACGGGAACGCGGGAAATGGCCATGCTTGAGAAGATGTGCCCACCGACTTGGAAGACCGCCATGGGAAGCGTATTCCTCATGATAGCCGTAGTAGGCCTTCGTAGCTTTGTGAAGCCGTACCAAGGATTGGCGAAGAGCAAGCAATAGCCAGAAACGAACCCGAATTGGACAAAGGTCAAAGTGACGGGGTACCGGAACTGGTTCATGATTTGCTTTCCCGTGTTGGATGAGAGGGCGGACGAGGCGTACCAGAGCATGCAGAGGGAGACGAAGCGGAGCATGTTCATGTTGAAGAGGGTGGATGAAGAGGAGGAGGAGGAGGGCGCCGATGATGGGGAGGTTTGGAGGCCTGGTCGGGCGGGACTTTTCATGCCAAGGGAAGAGCTGAGCAAGTGTATTGCAGACCGGAGCATCGAATGATGGTGGTCTGCGGTGGCAGGCCTAGGCAAGTCCCCTGCGACTCCTGCTGCTTTCCATTTGGGGGAGACTGGTGGCGTTTCGCCAGGTTTGTGAATGGACGACCATGGTGTGACGTTATGACCGTTGGGCCACCAACGGGATTCGGTGTTGGCGAACCCGTTTTGCTTCTCGCTGAACATGATGGGGTTTTGAGGACTGGAGCTTGAGAGGGAGGAGAAGGGGGGTTGAGAGGGGAGGTTGGATGGAGGGGGGAAACCTGTTGGGAGAAAATGTTGGGCACGGTGGTCGGTCCACTGTCAGTCACAGGTCCCAAAGTGTCGCTGGCAAGGACGGTGGAGTGAACGCATGAATGAGAAGTGGAGTGAGACTTACTTTGAATAGTTGATGGGGGTGTAGTGTACTAAGAAGAGATATAAAGATCTAATAGGTGGGATATATCGACGTTGCAGGGGCAATCGTAGTGTGAACCGAAGAGAAAGGATTGGCTGGGAGAGGCTTGGGAGCTCAAAAAGGCACAGTTTGTACGAAGCAAACGAAGTCGCCGGAAGGGTCAACTATCAAGGGTGGAGAGAGAGAGGAGAAATGAGAGTGGGTGAAGTGGGTGAGTGTGCTTTTCAAAAGACTTATGGTACTTTGCAGTCGAAGGCTGTGTAGGAGAAAAGGTGCTTTGCTTTGCTGTACATGTCACAGGACGTGGAGCTGGTAATTATAACGCGCCGCCGGATGAACTGCATTCGCACTGCCGAGACAATTCACCCAACTCCCAGACCCCGCTACCCTGCATAAGAAGATTGTCACCTAAATAAAGTTTCGATGCTCAAATGGGGCTTGCAGTCAAGTACTTAAGTCGGTCCTTGAGCTGATTCGCTCCTTCAACTAGGACGCCCACGGGCAGCTGGAATCATCCAGCGCAGCACAACCTTGATCATTCTTCCAGGTACCCTTCCTCTTTCCATTCATGGCTCTCATACTTCGTTATCTGCATCTATATGCGTGGTAATCGCCAGTCAGATTCCTGGTGGGAGTCGACTGCGGCATGAGCTGGCAAGCGCTCAACCAAAAGTAACCCTGCTCAGGTCAATTGCAAGCGCTCGCCACGCGCCCCTGCCCAGACTCTATCCCTTCCCCCGGAAGAAAACCAAATACGATGGCATTATTGTTAATCCGGGACACTAACCTCTTGCTATGTTTCGGAGTCGAGCTGGAAATATGACCGAGCCCACCCGCTTGGCAATCCCACACTGCCGACCCTATCCCGCTACCAGCGCCTGCACCTAGCTTACTCTCTTCATCCGGCTGCCGCCAAAATTAGCTACCTGCTTAACCGTTGTCCATGATCTTTACGCCCAAGGTCGCTCACGATGACGCGCAGACCACGTTCCTCCGAAGAGTCCAGGGACCCGAATTTATTCATATACCCGGAATCAGCAATGAGGTGTCCACCGTCCGTCACCTTCTCCTCCAGGTACTGAGAACACCTCCAAGAACTCTCCATAGTAAATCCTCCTTAAAAGCTCCTTTTCCGCTTGAGAAGAAAGGCGAAACCGGTGATGTGGCGGAGTAACGCCGTATTGTGGTGACGTGATGTGACCCAACGGCATGGAAATAGACACGCCCGAACCCAACTTCCAACTTCACAACAGTTTCCGAACACTCAAACTTCGTTCGATCTCCCCTTCCTCGAACGACCGCCCATCATCCCAACCACCCAATCTGAATGACCCATTGCTAACTATGGCTCTTGATGACCCTACTCTCCTCGTTAATGTCCTTACACGCGACTTGCGCGCCATGACCAATGAAAGAGATGAACTCTTACAAAAGGTATGTTGAGCCGTTTCTGCTCTCCACAGACGAACCTAAACCTCTCCGACGTTTAGCTCGAGAGATTCCAAGAATCGTCGTTCTCCAGCTCACGACCCCGGGCCAACTCACGAGTTCAAGAACTCGAATCCGCCAACGGCGAACTCCAATGCCAACTCCTCGAAACCGAAACCGAGCTCAAACAGGCTCGCGAAACAGCCTACAGCAGACTCAACGAGAACGTCGAGCTACGGAACCGTAGAGCTCGCGTCAAGCGGGACTTGCAATCGACAACCTCGAAGCTGTTGGATGCTGAGAGTACGATCAGGGAGATGGAGGCGAAACATGAAGAAGCGATGAAGGACATGGAGAAGACCTTATTCGCTACGCGAGATGAATTGGCCAGTGAGAGGAGGTACGTTCATATCGAAGTGGCCTGTAGTTTTGTCGACAATCTGACGCGTGGGGCCTCGGTGGCGTAAAAAGGAAGAACGCAGGTTTAAAAGACCTCATTGCGCGACTCACCAACCAACGAGACGACGCCTTGACAAAGCTATCCGACCCTCTAAGGATGTCTTCCCTCAGCCCAACACGTTCGCCCATCTCACCTCCAAGGTATAATCAACAAGGTTACAACCTGGGACGCAGTACCATCGACGAATTCGGCAGAGCCCTACCCACTTCACCGATAGACACGAGACAAGCCAGCATACGGAAACACGCTGAACTCAGTGATGCACTCATGGTGAGTGCCCTTGGGGGTTGAAGCGCCCTTGATGACGTGACTGACAAAAAACTCGGCTTATAATATAGACTCCTTTAGAGCGGAACACGTTCGAAACGATCGACATGCTCATCCAGAGCCCACAAAAAACCACACCTCGTCGAGAGCATCCGCCTTCAAGTCCGAGGCTCTACTCGGACGATGCTTCGGTACGTTCGTCTCGCAGGCGTGACTGAAGCGCGATTGACTGACCTTTTTTCGCCTTACATTGTTTTCAATAGATGATGGACTACGACTTTAGCGACTTCAGATCCCGCTCTCGTCGATTAAATACCTTGCGGAAACTCACAAACATTGACGTCCCTGAAGAAGCAATGGCGTATCGGATCTGCAACGCCGATGACGATCTGGACGCGAAACTGAAAGTCCTCGCAAAGGTACGGTTCCAAACCCTCACCACGTGTTGACTTCCCGAAACCCTGATTCTGGCCTTTCTTTCTATCTTGTCGTACTTTAGTCTCATATCTTCAACCAGCCGTACTTCCTCGGCGAGTCCGACATCGAGTTCGCCAATCCAACTCGACAACACGGCTACATCCTGCGCCCCAACCTCGTATTGGAACCTTCACACAATCGATGGTCCCCTTATACGCTGGACACCTTTGAACCCGACTTCCCTTCGATATTCGAACTGTTCGTTGGTTCGTCGAAGGGATGGTACTACCGAGGGACGTACAGGAGAGCCGACCAAGGTGGATTGGACCTGGGGTACTTGACTGCGGGCGAATACTCCGATTTAGACTCTACGGTATGTTTTCATGCGCGTATTTTGTCTAAGAACGTTTTGAGACAAGCTAATCCCAAATACCTCCCATGACGCAGACAAAATCAAACTTATTGGAGCAGACCTTCTGCCTCTCAGCCGAAACACCTTCACTACCCGACCCATTCGCTTCAGGAGAAGTCCTTGCCCAGTGCATAGGGCTGCAATGCGTCGGATTCAACGCGAGTTTATACCACGCGCTCGACCAACCGGTCCTCGACGGACGCAGCCACTCGACCATGACCTACCCAATGAGCGACGTCACCGCCGTCGCAAGCAGAAGCAACCCAACGCCTTGCGCGGTCACTCCACCTCCTGATCGTCCAAAGAGCGGCTGGGACCCCATATCGCCCGAGTTCGGGTGGCAAGGTGGTGCGAAGGCGTTCATGAAACGGTTGTCGAATACGTGGAGCGGACATAAGCGCATCAGGTCGCTTGATGTGGGTCAGGCTGATGATGACGACACTGAGACCTTGGGCAAGAGGATCAAGCTTGGGAGGTCGAATTCGAAACTTAGGTTCACTGGTCATTGATCTCGGTTTCGCGTTTCTGTCTTTTTCCTTCTTTTTCTTCTTCTTTCCGTACTTCCTTTTCATTAATTCTGTATGATTCCTCTACTTTCATCTCACATAGTTTCCCATCTCCCTGCACATGCATCTCTTTATCTTCATTTTATGGCCAATGGTCAGCTACGCTATACATCATTTCTTTCTTCTTGTTCTCTATTCCATAGACTTTCTGTGTTCCCAAAGCTGCTTAATCCAATTGAATAGTGGCATAGACAGGACGATGGTCGCTGGCGATTACCCCATCATCGTAGGTTACGTTTGGAGTTTCATATCGGCGCGATGTCCTAGGGCACTCGACATGAGCCATGATAAACACCCCTGCCTTCAAGCGACTCACCAGCCGCCCACGCTGCTTCCAAGGATGTAATCAATCCTCCCTCCTCCATTCCATCCAAGCGGTTGGTTGAAACCAGTAAAAGTACGGAAGAACCCTGTCACGTCGATACGCGGTGTTGCGGCCCGCAGGTCGGTCATTTTGAAGTGAGGATGGGAGCCAGATGGGAACTCAAATTTGGCTCGAAATTCTGCTGCAACAGCCACAGGTGAATCTGCTCCTGTGAGGATGCGATATGCGCCCGAGTCTGGAGATTTTTGTTCACTAGTGACTGAGGTTAAGTCGCGATCACCGAATACCCGAACCGGAATGATCGCCGTACCTGTTGAAGTCCCCAACCACGAAGACAGGTACTTTTCGAACTGACGCTTCGTAGTGACAGCGATGTAGGAGGAGAGACGCTCCAAGTTTCCGCTGGTTCTCCGACCGCTCGTCCAAGTGGGTGTTGATAAAGGTAAAGCATTTCTTCTCAGCATCCGAACCTTTAGTGGAGAAGCGGGCAACCGTGGCAATTCGATATGAGCCTGCGCCAGGGTATCTCGAAGGGGTGAATGGAGTTTCACTTGAGGTTACAAGAGAACGTGGTCGTTAAGAGTCTAGGTGGTGAATAAAGATGGGGATACGGTGCCGGCTTACGACAGCCAAAAGGTATCCCACTCCTCCAACGTAAGGTGACGCCTGGAAGAAACTCGAATCGTCAGTATCCGATGTAATTGCAAGGCGCCTGAGTATAGTGAACTCACTTGTTGTAGAATATTGGTCCATATTCGCCAGCTTCTTTGCCATCGTCTCGCCCAACTCCGACCTAGATCGCAAGTCTGCGAACGGTCCACGCACTCGACGACATTAGAAAGAGCAACCCACCCATTCCCAATCGTCTCCTAAAAGCTTGGCCAGATCTGTAACCTGCCTCTTCAGCGCCTCCTGGAATGCTTTAAGGGAAGGGCATGGACGTGATGGTGAATACCGCGGCGAACGCTACTGATGCAGTTCTACGAACCGGCAATGACGATGTCATTTCCTAGCTCTTGAGCTACACGTATTCTTCTGATACTCCAAGGCTGCTCTCCGCTTTTGCCCATAAATCTGGGTGCCTCGAGGGGATCAGGAATGCTCTTCAAGGAGTCCTCCACATCGATGGCATCCGGCTGGCTGTCGAACCTCAAGTTCCAACTAACTACACGCATCATGAGAGGTGGTTCAAACGGCTTTTCGAGTAAAGGTGGTTTAAGCTGGATCGGTTCGGTGAGTTGTAGAAGTCGAAATAATCGAAATATGATGTGAAAGACGCTCATCAGTGGCGTAACCCGTGAGAGTGTGCAGTGCAGGAACGGCTCAAATAGCATTGAGAGGTAACACAGTGCAATCCTCGCTTCACTGAGTACAGTGGTGGAGCTATTGCGACTAGCGACTGATCTTTAATTGACCGGGTAGGCTCGAACAAGCAACACTGTATAAAGCTAGTGCCGGTCATACAGGAACTTCTTTGCCTGCGCGACGATCTTTCTTTCGCTGTTCCATCTGCCGAAGAGTAAGTTAGATGTATCGTATTACCGAGCGAGCGAACAAAGCGTACCCATGCTTTTTTGCACTCTTCACGAAGGGAAAGTGGCATTAGTTCCAATAGAAGTATGAGAGTAAAATGAAATAGAAGGACCTTTATAAGCTTCAAAGTACGCGCTACATGCAGCCTTGTTGTAGTTGTTTTGGTCCAAGCATTTCATTGAAGCTTTCGACGCGCCTGGAGGACCCCAGTTACGAGGGGGCTATTAGTTTCAACACCACCAGACGCATTTTTGGAGCCAAGGAGTCAGACCTGCACATGGACTAAGAAGAAAATAAACGTTCAGCAGAAAGTAGCCTATAGCCAGAGTACGTGCTTACTCCACAAATTGGGTGTAGGCTTGTCGTTTCTGTGTAGCCACACAACGTTATTCACCTCCATACGGCTCTTGGGAACAAACCCTCACCTTAAAAGCCTCTTGATAGGAGACATTATCTTTTTGAACCTCCTCTGAGTTAGGAGGGGCTACTGGTTTGCTAGACATTAGATGAGGCACAGTTGGGTTGATCGCCAACCTTCATCCACGTCTGGGTATTTTCGAATCCCCACGATTCTACTCTCCCGCGGTTGGTGTGATATCTTGAGGTAGCCAATCAGCGGCCTTCTTAGACGATGCACACCCTCAGGATCCGCTCCGAAGTGCCCAAGCGAAATGGCGCGGTTTTGGCCCGGTCTCGAATCCAGAAGCAGAGGAGGCTTGCGCTGTTTATCGTGCCAAGCCGCTGGCATCATGTCCCTCGAGCGAGACACCGTATGCCCTCAGAGCGAAGACGTTCCCAGTCGCAAACGAAACCGTGTATCCATTTGCTCTGATTTGTTTGGCTTAGGGACTTTTAATCGCAGACGTCGATATCTGCTGACCAACTTTCGAGAGTAAAGACCTACCGCACTACTCCGCTCTCTCCGGATACCTTGCCTGGTACGTCAAATGCCGTGGGGAATGAAGATTGGTATGTATTCCCGAAGGCCGGATTCTGACCTTGTCACTCACAATCATAGCTAAACTGGCCAGAAGGGATGGCTAGTAATCTGGACACTCTCCCCCCAGAAATTATTCTGCTTTTGATCGACTCCGGAGGTCTCGAGGTGCAGGACGGTTTGGCGTTGAGGCAGGTTCGCAGTTTGTCCAAACGTCACAACTTTGAGACTGACAGTCGCTTGTACCAAACCCGAAGACATGTAGGGTCTTGCACGAAGTGGCCGAAAGTCGAATCTTTTGGCTATCCCTCATTCGAAACTGTCAAGAAATGGGCTACGCCTTGCCCTTTCCACCATTCCGGCAGGTCTCGACGCTATCCACGAAAGAATTGATTCAAGTCGCCGTCAGATTCGTTTCAATCGGGGACAATCTCGCAAGCCCCGAACCTCAGTTCCGCAGTCATTGGGTTCTCTCCCTAGAGGAGGAAGAACTCTTACCACCCATCAATGTTTTTGGCATTCTCCCCAACGGTCACTACGTGCTCATCATGCATGAGGAGGGCGTATTTACGCTTTGGGATGTACGGCCAACAAGTATTCCAGGACCGGGACGGTTCTTAGCTCGCCATGAAGTTTCAGATGAAACGGTGTCTATGGAGTACACCACAGAGGGGAGCGATGGGACATGCATTGTCGTCGCGGCCTTCAGTGAAGAGACGTAAGATTGTCTTGATTTCTTCAAGAGATGGCTTTACTTAATCCAGCTATTCCGTAGCGACCTACCAACAATTTTCGTCTTTCAGCTTCAACTGAATTTCCCATCAGAAGGGTCATCCCACGGAATTCCTGAGGTGGTTCGGTCGGACTTAGCCAAGTTTTGCATCAACCCATTCAGGTACTTTGCTCGCATTGCTCTGCAAGAAGGGCTCTGTTTTGCCTGGTACAATTCTGAGGACGAGGAAAAGATTACCGTGTCGATTCTCGACTATCGCAGCAGCAAGCGGATGGATCTTGAAACGGATATCATAGCAACGACGGTGGGTTCGTTCTACGTATTGCGCGAGTATACAAAACGCTGAAGATGTGAGCCTAAAAGTCGCCTGACGCCCTTATATACCATGGCAATTTAATTTTTCACCACGACAAACTTGCAAGTGCAGTCGTCAACGCATACTTCTGCGTCACGCAGAACTTACGATCAGTGGCCATTCATTCTCGGCCCGGCGACGTCGATACGATCCACAAGGCACCCGATCGCTCAGCAATTATTCCTCTACAGCCTCCAGATTCGAGCTCGAAAACACACCTCGTACCCAATCTCACATGGAACACGATACACCCGACAAATACCCCTAACGCTAACACTCTGTGCGGTTCGCCCTCAATCTTCGCAACCGAGACCCTATCGCCGAAACATGGCTGGACTCCACATTTATCTGCACGATGGATGGAACCCCAAGGGGCTCTCGATAGGCTAAGAACGGGAGCAACCACCGATGCCCCTTTAACCCGGACGTGGATCGATCTCGAGGGGCCGACGAGTGCACGGCAATCAGATGGGTTCGAGTTTTTGATCTCAACAACATGTGGGCTACGGATGTTGTGGGTCAGCTATCTGGAAGATGGCGATCCGGAAACCAGCGATGACGAAGTTCTTTACTTCATCCCTCTCCTTACACCTGACGATCGGGTGAGGGGTGAAGATGGGAAAAGGCTATTGCGTCTCCCTATCAATTTTGAAAACATTCTAACGATGGATTTCTCTGACGAGTCGGGCACGTTGGTCATTGCCTCAAACGTAGACGAAAACTCGGAGGAGGTTTCAGCGGAATGGTGGAAAGAGTCGAACGTAAATCAAGTACTTCACATCTTCCAATACTAGTCTCTGGCGGAGAGATTGAAGACGTGGGGCTCTCTCGAGTGACCATTTCACAAGGTAGCCTAGCACGTGTGCTTGTGGAAATTGGTAGAAGATGGTGGACTTAGCCTTCCTGGATATCTGTCGTATCGTGTACAGGATTTGTTATTAAAATACATGTATCAGACGATGCACACCTTCAGGATCATGTTCAGGACCCGCTCCGAGGTATCCAAGCGAAATGGCGCAGTTCTCGGCCAATCTTGAAATTTATAGAGGATGTCTGCCGTGCCAAAGCAACAGGTATCATGTCCCTGGAGCGACACAATGT
Source organism: Tulasnella sp. 424 (assembly GCA_019633425.1). Classification (NCBI taxonomy): domain Eukaryota; kingdom Fungi; phylum Basidiomycota; class Agaricomycetes; order Cantharellales; family Tulasnellaceae; genus Tulasnella; species Tulasnella sp. 424. The sequence goes on along the minus strand of WSUB01000103.1, from coordinate 49,930 downwards.
CTGTCGTCGGAGAGAAGACGTCCCAAGTCGGCAAACGAAACCGTGTGTCCATTTGCTCCGGTTTGTTAGCCTGTTGGCTCTTCAATTAGACGTCGATATCCTGCCGATCAACTTTCGACGGCAAAGACCTAGCTCGCTTTTCTGCTCTCTCTGGAAACCTCATCTGGTACGCCCAATGCCGAGGGGAGATTGAAAATCCCAAAGGCCGGATTCTGACTTTGTCATCCATAATCATAGCCAGACCGTCCATAGGAATGACTGTTAATCTGGATACTCTCCCGCCAGAGATTATTCTGCTTTTAATCGACTCCGGATGTCTCGAGGTGCAGGATGGCTTGGCGCTGAGACAGGTACGAAGTTTATCGAAATGTCACAACTTAGAGACTGACAATGGCTTGTGACAAACCCGAAGACATGTAAGGCCTTGCACGAAGTGACCGAAAGTCGACTCTTCTGGTTATCTCTCATTCGAAACTGCCAAGAAATGGGTTACGCCTTGCCCTTTCCATCATTCCGGAAGGTCTCGACACTTTCCGCAGACGAATTGATTCAAGTCGCCGTCAGATTCATTTTAATTGGGGACAATCTCGCAAGCTCCGAACCTCAGTTCCGCAGTCATTGGGTTCTATCTTTAGGCGAAGAAGAATCCTTACCACCCATCGACGTTTTTGGGATCCTCCCCAACGGTCACTACGTGCTCATCATGCATGAGGAGGGTGTATTTACGCTTTGGGATGTACGGCCAACAAGTATTCCAAGATCGGGACGGCTCTTAGCTCGCCATGAAGTTTCAGATAAAACAGTGTCTATGGAGTACACCACAGAAGGAGACGATGGGACATGCATTGTTGTCGCGGCGCTAAGCGAAGACAAGTAAGATTGTCCTAATTTCTCCAAGAGGTGATATTGCTTATTCCAGCTATTCCGTAGCGAGCTCCCGACAATTTTTGTCCTTCAATTTCAACTGGATTTCTCGTCAGAAGGGTCATCCCACGGGATCCCTGAGGTGGTTCAGTCAGACCTGGCCAACTTTTGCATTAGGTTCTGGGCCCGCATTGCTCTGCAAGAAGGACTCTGTATTGCCTGGTATAGGTCTGAGCTTGAGGGGAAGATTACCGCGTCGATTCTCGACTATCGCAGTAGTAAGCGGATGGATCTTGAAACGGATATCACGGCAACGACGGTGGGTTCATTTTACGTATTGTGCCGGTCGACATAACGCTGAAGATGTGAACCTAAAAGTCGCCTGATGCTTGTTTATACCATGGCAATTTAATTTGTCACCACGACAACCTCACCAGCGCGGTCGTCAACGCATACTTCAACGTCACGCAGAACCTGCAATCGGTAGCCTTTGATTCTCGGCCTGGTGACATCGATACGATCTACAAAGCACCCGATCGCTTTTCAATTATTCCTCTACAGCCTCCAGATTCGAGCTCTCCAGTACACGCGTATTACATGTGGGACTCGATACACCCCACAAATACCCCTAACGTCAACACTCCGTGCGGTTCACCCTCAATCTTCGCAACCGGGACCTTGTCGCCGAAATATGACTGGATTCCACATTTATCTGCCCGATGGATGGAACCCCAAGGGACACTCAATATGCTGAGAACGGGTGCAACCACCGATGCCCCTTTGTCCCGGACGTGGATCGATTTCGAGGGGCCGACTTGGGCACGGAAATCAGATGGGTTCGAGTTTTTGATCTCAACAACATGTGGGTTACGTATGTTGTCGGTCAGCTATCTGGAAGATGGCGATTCGGAGGACAGCGATAACGAAATTCTCTATATCGTCCCTCTCCTTATACCTGACGATCGGGTGAGGGGGGAAGCTGGGAAAAGGATATTGCGTCTCCCTATCGATTTCGAAAACATTGTAACGATGGAGTTCTCTGACGAGTCAGGCACGTTGGTCATTGCATCAAACGTAGGCGAAAACTCGGAGGAGGGTGCAGAGGAATCGTTTAAACAGTCAAACGTAAATCAAGTACTTCACATCTTCCAATACTAGTCTCTGGCGGATAAATCGAAGGCGTGGAGCTTTCTGGAGCGACCATTTCACAAGGTAGCCTAGCAGGTGTGCTTCTCTTCTGGCATTTGGTAGAAAATGGCGGGCTTAGTTTCCCTGAATACCTATCATATCGTGTACAAGATGAACCATTAAAATTGATGTATCAGACGATGCACACCTTCAAGATCATGTTCAGGATCCGCTCCGAAGTGTCCAAGCGAAATCGCGCAGTTTTCGGCCAATCTTGAAATTTAATGAGGATGTCTGCGCTATTTATCGTACCAAATCAACCGGCATCATGTCCCTGGAGCGACACAGCCTCCGTCGTCGGAGAGAAGACGTTCCAAGTCCGCAAACGAAACCGTGTGTCCATTTGCTCCGGTTTGTTTAGTCTTGTAGCTCTTCAATTAGACATCGATATCCTGCCGATTAACTTTCGAGGGCAAAGACCTGGCTCGCTTTTCCGATCTCTCCGGCAACCTCATCTGGTACGCCAAACGCTGAGGGGGAGATCGAAAATCCCAAAGGCCGGATTCTGACTTTGTCTTCCAGATTCATAGCCAGACCGTCCATAGGTATGACTGTCAATCTGGATACTCTCCCGCCAGAAATTATTCTGCTTTTAATCGATTCCGGGTGTCTCGAGGTGCAGGACGGTTTGGCGCTGAGACAGGTTCGAAGTTTGTGGAAATGTTATTACTGAGAGACTGACCATGGCCTGTAACAACCCGAAGACATGTAAGGCCTTGTGCGAAATGGCCGAAAGTCAACTCTTTTGGTTACCCCTCATTCGAAACTGTCAAGAGATGGGCTACGTCTTGCCCTTTCCACCATTCCGACAGGTCTCGACGCTATCCACGAAAGAATTGATTCAAGTCGCCGTCAGATTCGTTTCAATCGGGGACAATCTCGCAAGCCCCGAACCTCAGTTCCGCAGTCATTGGG
>WSUB01000103.1:0-46864 GCA_019633425.1 Tulasnella sp. 424 | reverse complement strand
TGATTCAAGTCGCCGTCAGATTCGTTTCAATCGGGGACAATCTCGCAAGCCCCGAACCTCAGTTCCGCAGTCATTGGGCTCTGTCCCTAGACAGGGAAGAGCCCTTACCGCCCATCAGCGTTCTTGAGATTCTTCCCAACAGTCACTACGTGTTGATCATGCATGAGGAAGGCGTATTTACGCTTTGGGATGTACGGCCAACAAGTACTCCAGGATCGGGACGGTTCTTAGCCCGTCATGAAGTTTCTGATGAAACAGTGCTGATGGAGTACACGACAGAAGGGGACGATGGGACATGCATTGTCGTCGCGGCCCTAAGTGAAGAGCCGTAAGATTGTCCCGATTTCTCCGAGATGGCATTACTTATTCCAGCTATTCCGTAGCGACCTACCAACCATTTTCGTCTTTCAATTTCAACTGGATTTCTCGTCAGAAGGGTCATCCCAAGGAATTCCTGAGGTGGTTCAGTCGGACTTGGCCAAGTTTTGCATCAACCCATTCAAGAACTATGCTCGCATTGCTCTGCAAGAAGGACTCTGTTTTGTTTGGTACAATTCTGAGCCGGAGGAAAAGATCACGGCGTCGATTCTCGACTACCGCAAGAGCAATCGGATGGATCTTGAAACGGATATCACGGCAATAACGGTGCGTCCGTTTTACTTATTGTGCGAGTCTTTAAAACGCTGAAGATGTAAACTTGACAGTTACCTGACGCTTGTATATACCACGGCAATCTGATTTTTCACCACGACAAACTTGCAAACGCGGTCATCAACGCATACTTCGACGTCACGCAGGACTTACGATCAGTGGCCACTAATTCTCGGCCCGGCGACGTCGATACGGTCCACAAAGCACCTGATCGTTCGGCAGTCATTCCCCTACAGCCCGCAGATCCGAGCTCGAGAGCACACAGTGAACCTGGCCTCCTATGGAACACAAGACACCCAACAAATACCCCTAACGCTAACACTCTGTGCGGTTCACCCTCTATCTTCGCCGCTGAGACCCGATCGATGGAATATTATTGGACTCCACATTTATCCGGACGATGGATGGAACCCCAGGAGACTCTCAATATGCTAAGAACGGGTGCAAACACTGATGCCCCTTTATTCCGGACGTGGTTTGATCTCGGGGGTCCGACGAGGGCAGGGGAATCAGATGGGTTCAAGTTTCTGATTTCAACCACATGTGGGCTTCGGGTGTTGTGGGTCAGCGGTCCGGAAGATGACGATTCGGAAGGCAGCAATGCTGACGTTTTCTACCTCATCCCTCTGCTTATACCTGACGATCGGATGAGGGGCGATGATGGGAAAAGGATATTGCGTCTCCCTATCCATTTTGGAGACGTTTTAACAATGGGTTTCTCCGACGAGTCGGGCACGTTGGCTATTGCAGCGAACTCAGACGAAAACTTGGAGGAGAGTTCAGAAGAATCATTTAAACAATCAAGAGGAAATCAAGTACTTCACATCTTCCAGTACTAGTCTCTGGCGGATAGATTGAATACGTGGAGCTTTCTGGAGCGAACATCTCACAAGGTAGCCTATCAGATGTGCTTCTCTTCTGACATTTGGTAGAAAATGGCGGGCTTAGCTTTCCTGAATACCTATCGTATCGTGTACAGGATTTGTTATTAAACTTGATGTTCAACGTTTGGTTGCTCACGCCAAATGATGCTTGCCGGTGGCCGTCGGACTAGCGGGAAGTAGCGGAATCCCTTGCTCCTGACCATTAGGGCAATTGACGCGAAGTTTCGGAACGATATAGTGTGGTTTCGTCTCCGGCAAAGGGCGTGCATCTCGGCGCCGACACCTGCCGAACGCGAGCCTTTAGCCCGATCACGAAATTTATCGAGGAAGTTGCACTATTTATCGTACCACGGTAGCTGGCTACATCTCCGTCGAGTAACCCACCGTCCGCCATCGTAACGACGACGCTGCAGATCTGCTTACTAGTAGAATGCCGGAGTGAAGACTGAACCGTGGCAAACAGGATGACCGAAGTTTCAGGGGCTTTCAAAATGAAATTGGTGCACCAATCTATTCCACGGTCTCTCCACTACGCGCATACGGCCTATTAGTTTCGCTTCTCGTTATATCATGGTATGTATGACAAATTAAGATAGATCAAGTGGCCAACTTGACATTTATCTAACTTTCTTCACCTTTTTTTTTTGACCGAAAGTCGCACCATCCCGCTTTTACCATGGTAAGCCGCTCGGTCCCAAAAGCGGATCTTTATGGTTCTAACTGCTATTTTATTCACAGGCCGGTATTACCGGCGTAGGTGGCGTTATTGGCTTTCTGAGGACCGGGTAAGTGTTATCATGATCCTGAACAAAAAGACGAGGTGTTCGACATATCCATTCCCGGGCCCCGATGATGCAGGTCCATCCCTTCTCTCGTTGCCGGAGGCGGAGTCAGTGCATTATACGTCTGGTCGACATACCACATGCTTCACGGTGACCCCGAAAAAGGTCTTCAAGGCGCTTTCGGTAAGTTCCTGAACACATACTACGGTGAACCCATGTGAAACGAGCTTTGTTCCAGCTGCGTCAGCCATCCTGTCAGCGTCATCTCTGCCAAGGGTTCGGAAAGGGCCTGTTCCTCTTGTCTTGGCTATTGCAGGAGCAAGCACTGCTCTCTATTATGGCAAACAATTGAAGGAGTTGCGTATCTTCCCGTTCAACTAGGAAACTATTTCCAGAAGCTTGTTCCCAAATACGAATACGAATACACCCCGTCATTTACCGTGCTGTTGTTGTCGTTTGACCGGTGATTCCTTCAGTGCGTCGTGAAAATGCCTACAGAGATGTAAGGTATCAATTTAGCTCCAGGGGCCTAGATATCTTGAACAAACAATATCAAGAATCGTAAGATGCTGCAAGCATTATTCCGGGGAAAACCGTCGGTCGTTGGGAATTGACCAAGGGATAGCTAACAAGGATCGGAATAGATCGAAATTTTTATGATGGACGGCGACGGTCAGACCGTCTGCATGAATCTCCTTCAAGTTGCACCGTGAGAGGAGCAAAGCCGAAAAGCATTGCCCTCTGGGCAGTCCTGGCCACAGCATAGAGTCTCTCGGACCTCGGCAGCGAACACCCTCTAGCTCAAGAATATTGGCCGTGCCGTGCCGGGCTTTCCGGCGCTGAAAAGACATGGAAGGCTGCAAGCACGTGTAAGGATCGATAGACCAACGCCAAGCAAACCGACATGAACGGGTAAAATGTCCTATTATATGTATTGGTCGCACTTCTTAACAGTAGAATATATAATAAAGGGAAAGGTTAAACTGTAGGCGGGGTGGCTTAGGACCCAGGACGTAAGGCTTGGCGGGGTAAGGGAAACCCCATGGAACAACATGCGGGGATGGCCAATGCATGAGGGTGACATACAGAAAGATGATATGAAGCAAGAACGAGGTAATCGGAGTGCTGAATATCCGGGTGAGAGATTATGGACGGAAAATAACTTAAGAGTCCATCGGAGCAATCACAGCGATGAGGGGCGAAAGTCATAAATTAAAACAAGGCACATAACCTGAGAGAGCAACGGTGAGCCCAACGAAGGAGGGATAAGTTATGAGCTCAGCGGTTTGAGGTGAAGCGGGAGGGAGTAGAAAATAAGAAAGCGGAATGGAGGGCGTGAGGTCACGGTATGCTGGGGCGTCGAAAACGGAGTCGACAGGGGATGGAACAAATAGAGCCGTCGCGGGATGGGAGATCGCGTTTCCGAAGGGTGGAATACGGCACGAGGATGATTAGGAAATGCTATCACCCTGGTTCCGTATTTGCCTCGGCGAGGAGGGGGTTCAAAATTCAAAAATGAACAATGATAAAACGACACGTAAAGGGAAGATGGGTGCCTGACGGCACTAGGATGATGTCATTTATTTCATCCTGGTCCACCTACGCTGTGGCCAGGAACAAAACAGAGCACGCACAGCCAAACGCAGAATGTTGGTTTTCCGTCACCACTTGCACGAGTCGTCCCCGGGGCTTCAGAAAATCCCTCGACTGACTCTCCGAGAAAACCACCCTTCGTTTTGCTGCGGACAGCCCAGGTCTACCGATGCAGGGAAGTGGCTGTAGTGCGAGAGCGTGAAGGGCCCAATACCTCAAATGCAACATCTCTGCTGGAATTCTTTTCAGAAGACACGTGGTAGAGGTGCGGCGAGGGCGAGGGGTATTGGCGAAATGTACTCATAGCTGATTGGAGATAAGGTACGATGCGTTCTTGACATTTAAATGGTGGAAGAAACCACTGAGGTTTGGTCTCATCCTCCAGAACTCCTTCTATACCTGACCATTGTTCAATCATATAAGACAATGGCGGACAGCCTGCCGCACCAGCCCACGGGACCTCAAAGCCCACGCAAGGCTGTGAGTCCTCCCATACGCGAAGGCGGAAGTACACACTGACATAGAATTTTTAAGCGGGAGATTCTTGACGGAATGGCCTGGCGCCGAATCGACCCCACTACAATCAAAATGGCAGACTCCAAACCATGTGCAAAAGGCGGGCAAGGGACTATTGTCATTGGAACTATGATTCCTCTTGAAGAAGTCCCGACATGGATCCCTGAACGATTCCTGAAGACGTTCCTTGAAAGGAAATTGGCGATAAAGAAATATGAATGGAATCGTAAAGATGCCGAAGCATCGGCCAAGTTTTTTAATGTATGGTCATCTCCGTAAATTTCCTTCTTTATTCTAATTGCTCCCGCACCAGTCTTTCGCCAACGAGCTCAGTATAATGGCGAACCTGTCTCACCCCAACATTGTAGAGTTCGTCGGTTTTGTCGAGGACGTGGAGAAGGGCGACGCTTGGATCGTGTTGCCTTGGGAACCAAACGGAAACGTTCGAGAGTTTCTGGCGGCTGGCGAGTGGGACATTCCCGAACGTATATCGTTGGTGAGCGTCTGTCGTGCGTGTCATTAACGTTGGGTGGTATGAACGAATCATCAACTTAGATTCAAGATGTAGTCAGTGGCGTTGAATACTTACACACGCGACAACCTCCGATCTGCCACGGCGATCTCAAGTCGGTGAGCCTGTCAAACAGTCGTTGGAGATGCTATGCACTCATCGACCGGTGTTTCAGCTGAACATCCTAGTCAATTCTTCGTACGACGCAGTGATAACGGATTTTGGATCGGCCCGGACGAAATGGAGCGTCGAAGCAACGACAGAGGACCGTGGTCCCGAGCCACCGCGCCAAATGAACATCGACGACCTCGTCCAAGAATTGATATCTCCAAAAATTCAATTCGACTCATCCACCTTGGAGCTCACTTTAACTGGAGCTGGCTATTCCTTGCGGTGGACAAGCCCTGAGGTGCTGCGCAATGGGCCCGGGGCGCAGGATTTACGCAGCGATATGTGGGCACTGGGTTGGATCTGCTGGGAGGTAAGTACCCTATGAGCTGGAGAATCTTCACCGCCTTTTGCTCACGTATACAACTATCCTTTAGATCTTCACCGGCGAAATCCCGTTCGAAGAACTCAGAGTCGACAGCGTGGTTATATCGAACGTTATAAAAGGAAAGTTGCCAGCGATTCGGGGGGAAGCAGGCCTATCCCATGTTCTCCAGCTGTGCAGTCTAATGATGAACTGTTGGATGTCGAATCCAGCGGAGAGGATAGATGCTTCCACGTTTTGGCAAAAGGTTGGCTGGATGGTGAGTGCGTTGATGGATGATCGCATCACCGATTGTTAAATGAGCCGCGTATTAGCCATCCTCGATCCCTTCGGTCAATAGGTCTGGTGGTGCGAAGGTACGATCCGCATCTCTGTCATAACAATTAGGGAGGATCTATCAGCTTCAAGATAACTATCCGGTCGCCGAGTCGCACTTTCAGTCGGCTCTCGAGGTTGCGACTCAAACGAAGGACGACAGGGCGAAAGCGGACGCGCTGCTCGGGCTTGGAGGGGTCTATGGTGGTCAATCAAAGAACCAAGATGCGGTGGATGTATTGAAGGAATCACATGAAATACACTCTCGCATCGGAAACGACCTGGGTGCGGCGAACACGTTGAACAGACTCGGAGAGATTTACCGCGCACAGTCAAAGTATCGAGAGGCAGAGAAGGCTTTCATGAAGGCCCACGAGATCCACTCTCGCATCGGTCACGAGCTGGGTGCGGCGAGCACGTTGAACAGTTTGGGACAGCTTTACTACGAGCTGTCGAGGTATCGAGAGGCGGAGAAGGCTTTCATGAAGGCGCACGGGATCCACTCTCGCATCGGGAGTGAACTGGATGCGGCGAACGCGTTAGGCGGCTTGGGGAATAACCATCGCGCACAGTCGAGGTACCGAGAGGCAGAGAAGGCTTTCATGGAGGCCCACGAGATCTACTCTCGCATCGGGAACGGCGTAGGTGCGGCGAACGCATTACTCGGCCTGGGGAATACCTACCGCGCTCAGTCGAGGAATCGGGAGGCAGAGAAGGCTTTCATGGAGGCACACGAGATCGAATCTCGCATCGGGAACGACCTGGGTGCGGCGAACGCGTTGGACCGTCTGGGAGAGAGCTACCGCGCTCAGTCGAGGAATCGAGAGGCGGAGAAGGCTTTCACGGAGGTGCATGAGATCCACTCTCGAATAGGAAGCGACCTGGGTGCAGCGAACGCGTTGAATGGCCTGGCGTATACCTATCGGGATCAGTCGAGGAATCCCGAAGCTGAGAACGCTTTCAACAATGCTCACAAGATCCACTCTCGCATCGGTCACGAGCTGGGGGCGGCGAACGCGTTGTACGGTCTGGGACAGATTTACGGCGCACAGTCGAGGTATCGAGAGGCGGAGAAGGCTTTAGCGGCGGCGCATGAGATCCACTCTCGCATCGGGAGCGACCTGGGTGCGGCGAACGCGCTGGATGGTCTGGGAGAGATCTGCCGTACACAGTCGAGACATCGCGAGGCGGAGAAGGCTTTCACAGAGGCTCACGAGATCCATTCTCGCATCGGGAACGACCTGGGTGTGGCGAACGCGTTGCTCGGCTTGGGGACTACCTTCCACGCTCAGTCGAGGAATCATGAGGCTGAGAACGCTCTCAACAACGCTCACAACATCTACTCGCACATTGGAGACACCTTCGGCACCGGCAACGCACTATGTAGCCTCGCAATCCTCTATAGCAACCAGACCAGATGCGGTGATGTGGAGGCGTCCTACCGCCAAGCTAATCCGGCCGACGCGTATCGCAGCAGAGCCACAGCGCTACTAGCCCTCGGGAAAAACTATTGCACTCAGGGCCGACTCTCCGACGCAGAGGAGTGTTACCGTTTCGCTCAAGCCATATCCTTAGGAGTGGGCGATATTCGTGGTGAAGCTACCATGGTGTTCAGTCGTGGGGTGTTATATAGTCGCCAGCATCGACGTCACGAAGCAGAGGAGTGCTCCGCTGAAGCGCGCGTCGTATATGCTAGGATTGTCGACAAGGAGAGTGAAGCAAGGGCCCTGGATGGACTGGTGGGAGTATATGCTCTGCAACGCAAATTCGCTGCTGCAAGGGCGGCTTGTTTGGAAGCTCGCGAAATCTATAGGCAAATAGGCCGGCCTATGAGTGCGGTCTGTGCAGCGATCTGGGAACTCCTCAAGGGTTGGGAACAGTCAATGTGATCGAGTTTGGCAGGTCCATTCAAGTTGCAACTGCCAGTTGTCTTGTGATGAAGTGGGTATCAGTGGTACAGTGTGACACTCATCCTCTGCTTCTGGGACCAACAGATGTTGTTTCTTACAGGCTATTTCTCCAAGTATCCATGCCATTTCTCGGACAGTATCGCTTTTCCACGTCTTGTACACCCTGTTGCGAATATGTCCTCTGTTCGCACGTTGCTATTTCCCGATATTCTTTTACCATCGTCACGTGCGCTCGTTGTCTAATACCTCTTTTGGACTAAACGATATTTCCTACCCTCGGTAACCTTCGCTTCCGAACTCAGCGTCATTGTCACTTGTGATATCCTAGCGCGTAGGTGGCGTTATGCCACCGCTGCATCGTCGAAAGTAACAACGTATCCCTTCTCTCGTGGTGACATCTCTAGTCGGAGATTTCGACTCGTGCTGCACTTTGACCACCTCGAGTTAGTCGCCAATCACTCGACCCATGCCTCCGCTTGCTGCCGAGAGCTGAGGTGAGTGCGTGCTGACGTTGTCCCTTCGTTTCTTTCGGCGAGCCAATTCCAAATACAAGAGCGATTTTGATCGAGATATAAGCAGCATCGAGTTTTCGTCCAGGTGCATGTCCCTGGACTCTATATGGACATCAGGGTGGGCGACGTGGATATTTATTCAGTAAGGACCTTCATCGCTCTAGTTGCCTGCGACCATCGCATCCTTCACCAAGTACCTGCATCGCAGAGGGACGCCGACATATCGTGCCAACTTATCTCCCTCTCACTGGACTGCTATGTGACCATTTCCATCGGCGACGCTCGATGCTTGAGACTCCAGCGGACAATTAGCGTCTGCATTAGGACTTCATGTTGCACATATCACACATCATTCCTCTTGCATGTTACATATACGGATCAATACCTTTCCGAGTGATGAACGGGTGTGTGGGAAATGGTCGTATATAGCGATCCGATATGTGATGTCAGAGAGCTCACTGAACGGTCAGCGGTCAGCGATTGATAGCCTACTGTCTAATATCGTCGAAACATTTACTTTTCGCGTAGTATCCCGAAAGCAACTTAACGTGGGCTGGGGTAGGAGTGTGATTTCTGTCGCCTGATCAAACGACCCTCTTGATGACCTCAGCATATGAACCGTGTGATCCCAACACCGGGCTTCTGAGACTCGAGGCAACCACATCCCGCTTCCAATCCACGTCACCGAGTTATCGTCGAAACTATGGTAAGATCATATTCGCATACGTCAGCCGTCCTGGAACATATTGCTGATTCGGTATATCGATAGTCCTACGTTCCAGCTCTCACAATGGTACTTTCGTTTGATAACTGGGGCGCTCTAGGGCTCTGAGCTCATTACCGTTTTTTAACAATCGACTAGGCAGTTCTCTGCGCCTTTGGAGGTGTCATCGGGTTCGCTCGGACTGGGTGAGCACATCAATGCCTTAATACATCAAGTGATTAACATGGCCCTGGGTGTGAGCTAGCTCCATCCCTTCAGTAATCGCCGGTGTTTCAATCGGCGCCCTTTATGGCCGATCTGCGGACCTTATTCTGCGCGGGGACCCTCACATTGGTATCCAGGGAGCATTCGGTAGGTACCGGTTGGAAGGGCCCCCCGTCAGTTGCTCATGATCCGTTCTGAATACTGGTCCTTATAGCCGCTTCTGTCTTCCTCTGTGTATCATCCATTCCTCGCGCACTGGCAACCAAAAAACCTGTGCCAGCGATTTTGGCTGTTACTGGGACGGCTGCTACGGCATACTACGGCAAGATTGCGAGCGATTTGCGTCTGTGGCCTTTCGCGTAATAGGCTTCGGTCAAACATTAAGGCGTTCATTTTGTACCTTTACTTCCCAATAAAGCCATGTGTCAAATGATCTGTGCTGCTGGGCCTCTAGGAGAGACGATAGTGTCCCGATAGGCTAGAGCAGATATGACGACATAATAGGTTGGCTTCACTTTTTCAGGCAACCTTTGGCCTCGAAGCGCATCCACTTCCAATACATTAAGATATGTACGATATGCCAAAGCCAGATTCCCGATATCATTGACCACCTGTCGTAAGATCTGGAGGGAAACCTGAGAAGTCGACCTGCTCCTGGATATCTTCACCGCCCATACTGAACGCTATCCTGATCCGCAAGCGAATTTGCGCCTGCCGAGGAATATCAACTTAGTAAAGATGGCGGAATCATCTAGAGAAAAATCTCACCCCAGCCGGTGCAATCACACGTAGTTGCTGCGTCTCGGTCGCTCCAGGAGCCACGGTCTGATTTGACATAGGTAACATTTGCAGTTGTTGAGTCTATCGAGTTAATGGAAAATATGTGAGAAAACGGCCTTGGACCGAACGCCTCTTCAATAGAGATCGCACCCTTGGTACTGCTGCCTGGAAGTTGACGTTCGAGGCGGCGTTTCCACCTGTCACCTGGAATCTCGCCAGGATGTTGACGACGCCAGGTCGTGCAGGCGACACTGCCGGTGTTAGGTTGACCTTGAGTTCGTGACCTTCATATGCCATATATGATTGCGCTGGTGGCCGTGTCGCCTGTGCGGCGGGTTGCGGAGTGACGGCTTGCGGCTGCGGTTGAGGAGCGATGTCGCCGAGAGCAGCGAACAGAGGATTTGCAGTAGCAATCGGTGACGTATAGTTGGATATTGGCGGGGATGTAGGGGATGTTACAGAAGGAGTTGCTGGGGTTGAGTCGAATAAGCCAAGAATGTCGTTCACAGAAGATTTCGCGGGTGCAGCGGGTTGCGCTGATGCTACTGGAGCAGATGATTCTGAAGACGACGAGCCGAATATGTCTGCCAACAGGTCCTGCGTATTTTGCTTGGCCGCTTGCGGAACGACGTTTGCAGCTCCATTTTGCGCCAGGTCCGAATCTAGATCCAGAAGAGACTGGCACAAAAATCGTCAACACACTGGGGTCGTGTGGCGCAGCACCAAACGCTTACATCTGTATCCGTCCTTGTCGAGCCAACAGTGCGATTCTCGCTCACTGTGGCAATGAAATCGTTAGCTAACTCCATTTCTGACAATAGCGGTTTCCCTGCACACCTGTGCCAATAACCGTGGCCTTGATTTCCGGCGCCGGCATCTGCTCCAGAACACCACTCCGGACTTCAGGTTGGTTGTATAAGTTGATGTACTCCACTGCTCGTTGCTGAATCTCCAAAGCCGGGTTTGTGGCGTAGCCACCAAGGATCCCGGTTATCCTTTCCTGCTGCGCTTGGGAGACGATCGGTCGAGCGGTGAGTTTGATGAGGGCAGTGAGGACGAATTGCCGTGATAGAGTATTGATATAAGGTCCATTAAGAACTGTCTCGAGTAGATTGACGAGGTTCTCATCGGTCACCTGAATAAGAAGGTGGTCAACCAATGCAGTCTCTCGATGTTGAACCACCCTTCATTACCGGTTTGGCCTCTTCCTCCTCCACGAGCCCGCTCTCAATCAAAGCCTCTCCATATTCGCCGATGATCCAAACTGCGGCTAATGTGAGGGATTCTTGTGAAATGTCGGCCAATAGAGCTGAATACAATTTTGATGCCGTATAGGCTTGGAGTTCAGGCGTATGAGCGACAAGGCGAATAAAGCCAGCGAGAGCCTCCTCCCTGACGTAGTTGCCGGCCTAATGAACGAGCCACAAATCAGTGACGTGTGCGAAAATCGAGACCGTAGTAAACTCACAAGCTTGAGCACTCTTAGAACGGTGTCGATATGCCACCGCTTGTTGGGTGCGAACCGCTCTGCCGCAAGGCAAACTTGAGTAGTAATGCCTAGCTTGAATTCATTGTCCGCCACTTCCAAGAATGCCAGAAGTTCACGCGTCAGTACACGGACGTTGGAGTCGTTGATTAGAGCATAGGAAAGTTCCAGTGCTCTTCGACGAATCGAAATGTCGCCATCGCGAAGGCAGTCCAGGATGATGTTTCGGTGGCGTTGCACGGCATTGGTATCGATACCAACGACTTTGTTCAACGTGTGAAGGGCGACGTATCTGGAGGGCTCGGAAGTCAGAACGGCTATTTGCCGCGCCATCAAAGAAACCCGCCCACCTTATGTTGTTGTCACGATTGCTGAGGAACTTGCCAAGAATATTGATAGCCATGACGCGCAATCCGCTGTCGGCCTCGATGTGCAAGACAGTGAGGACGGTCTCATAGAGAATCGAATTTCCGACATTCTTCGTGGAATCTGTGTTCGTCGCAACCTAAAAGGGTCAAAGCGAGGTTCGGACTTTGTGTCTGCCTGTCGGGCCTAGTCTCAACCTACTTGAGCAAGGATGTCGTTCATTGCTTCACTGGCTTCCGTGTTCCCTTTACCAAGTAGCCGGAGAAGACGGAGGATCTTTGTTTGGAGGAAGGGGTCCGTGATACCAGACACGTCGTGCTCTGGACTATAGCCTGTTGAAACAAGTTGTTTAAGGTGGCGCACAAGCGCTGGTACAGCCTAAAGGCAACGTTTCTGCCATCAGCTCAACCTGATGCGCGGAAACCCTACCTACCTTTCGGTACTCCTCAAGACAGCTTTCATCTATCTGACACATTTCCGTAATGAGAGTAATTCCTGTGAGCAAGACACCGTGGTTTCGATCTTGCAGCAGCCCCTTGGCTCTCTGGACGTAGTTCTCCAACAGGTCCGGCACCCGACGCACTACGCGAAGGGCACAGAGCGCCGCCTATTGGTAAAAGCCTCGTTAACGTCGAAACGAGAGACATAACAATAATGATCAGTGCCAACCTTCTTGCGGATATAAGTGTTGCTCGACCCGAGTAGCTTTTCGATCTCATGTGACAAGTCGCGAGACATCTCCTCGGATGAGATATTCGCGAAAGTGCATAGCGCAAGCCCGACGGCGTACATGTTGGAGTGGTTCATGTCGCTGTAGACGTACAAAAGAATTAATCAATGCCAGGGAGTCGACGGATCGCAAGCCGTTCGTCGGGACGCACTTCTTCAACGAATTCGTAACCAAAGTCAAGACCTCCTGATTCTCGTCCAGCAACAGCATTATCCCCAAATAACCTAGCCTCTTGTCCGAGAATCGTGGACTCGCGACGAGTTTCAGGCACTCGATCTGCCCAAAGTGGGCTGGGTATCCTAGCATGTGGATGTACAGCAATTTCGCGATGTTATTATGGCGGGCATAGGTGTCTTCCTCCTTGAAGGACGTCCGGATGGCTGCCGATTCGTTTTGAATGAGGGCTCGTTCATCTGCTAATGTCTAGTTTTTCGGGCAATTGTAAAGGAGTAGTCAGCCGGGACTTGTCTTTGCCCACCAGAAGGCGAGTTTTAATAGCGCGTTTTAATAGAGCAGGAGCGTACCTTGCATGCCCTAATGCCCTTGATCAAGGCTGCAGTCCAACGAGCAAACGTTAGCACCTCCAGAAGCTACGGCCTATAAATGTGAACGGTACCCTTGAGGTTGTGATAGACCATTAGGGCTTGGGGTCGTTGAAAATATTATGGTGTAGGTTATACAGTCGAGATTGAGAGGGACAGCAGTCAGGACTCGGACTGGCGCGCCCCTGGTTCTGGCCGCCGTTCGCCGGGGTTACCACGCCGCGGAGAACTTTCATCATCAAGTTCCGCTTTAACAACCACACCATCCCTGTTGAGAAGGGGAGGATGAAGGATTGAAAGAGGGATGCAGAACTACCGCTTTGTCTTCTCACTCTCATCTGCACCACTCAAATCTCTTGATCACCCCAAATTCGATACCTGCGTCCCAAACAGCATCTTTGGCGTTTTACCTTCGCATACACCGCAATCGCATCACTACGACAACTCGGACGCTTGGAAATCGGAGTGGACTTTCTTGCATCGGAGGAAGGACTCTAGTGCGACTTCAAGTGGGAAGCAACCCGCCGTTTCTGCTGCTGCTTCTGCTGGGGAGTCTGACTGGAGATACGGACCTATTTCGATCGAGTGGTTTGATATTCCGAGGAGGAAGAACCGAGGGAAGAAACCACCACTAAAAGAAAGTATGGCAGCTGCTGCGGCTGCGTCTTCGTCCTCAAGTGGCGCGAGGGGAGAAGCTTCGAGCGGTTCGAGAGGAGAAAAAGGTGGGGTGTATGATGCACTACACCGCAACGTGACGATGATTAATCCTGACCTTCGACTTTCTCCCTACAGAAAAGACCAGTATCATCGCATCATGGGAACCAAATCCAGACATCGCTTTCGGGACAGCCAACTTACCCGAAGGCATCATCCGGATATTCCGTGATACAGTGGACCAATCCAATGCCAACAAAACCTCTACATCTCAAGAACATCAGACTTCCAGCTCGACTCAGCAGCAACCAAAATCTGGGCAAGGCTTCCACGCTGATGGGGATGGCACGACATTGGCTGTCCTTGCAATCCCATTCTTCATGACTCCAGCAGACTTTTTGGCTTTCCTCGGTACGGCTGAAGATCAAATTACCCATATTCGTATCATTAGGTGGGTGTGTTTTTATGCTGGACTATCCCGTTTTTACTCTCGTTTGCTGATCCTCTCGTTTTCCGTTATCCTTTGACAGAGACGGGTCACCTAGCAGAACGATAGCGCTCCTCAAGTTCCGAAGCAAACACGCCGCCGACGAATTCGGCGCTGCTTTTAACGGACGGGAGTTTTTACCCACCGAAACTGAGATCTGCCACGTCGTGCGCGTACTCTCGATCGACATCGACGTCGGTCAATCCTCCGCCTGGTCGTTCTCGTTGTCATCCCTGGCTCCAGCGGAACAAGTCTCTGGTGGAGCGGTTTACGAGTTACCAACTTGCCCTGTCTGCTTGGAACGAATGGATTATTCTGTGACGGGACTGGTAACGGTACCTTGCTCGCATACGTTTCATTGCGTTTGTTTAAGCAAATGGGGTGACAGCAGGTACGTTCTCCAAGTCACTATAATGCTATGTCACAGACGCTAATGCTACATGCGTAGATGCCCTGTCTGTCGGTATTCTCAAAACCTCCTGAATCTCCGGCCCATGTCGGCTACAACCCGCCCTCCATTCAATTCCACGCCATCCGACCCCTCAAGCTCCCCTCTATCAACCTGCAACTCTCGCAACTGCGACTCGCACACGAACCTATGGATCTGCTTGATTTGCGGGAACGTCGGATGCGGGCGATACGGTCGTGCTCACGCGTACCAGCATTACAAGTCCACGATGCACTTGTACGCGCTGGAATTGGAGACTCAGAGGGTTTGGGACTACGCCGGAGATGGATACGTACATCGGTTGATACAGAACAGAGCGGATGGGAAGGTCTTCGAGTTGCCTTCGGCGAGCACGATGACTACGGCTGGTCAGCAGCAACCATCGTCTTCTGGGAATGCGGGGACGGGGGACGCGCCTGCTGGGTCTCGGTCCGGAGGACCTGGCCCATCTGATGCTCTAGCTGCAGAGAAGGTCGAGGCGATTGGGATCGAGTATTCGTATCTCTTGTCGACTCAGCTGGACACGCAGCGAGCGTTTTTTGAGGACCAGAAGAAGGAGCTCGAACGGACGGTGGAGGAGGAAAAGCGCGTGCAGAACGAGTTGAGAGAACAGATATCCACGTTGGAGAAGGAAAAGTCTAAAGCGGACGAAAGGGCGGTTAAGATGGGGGAGATAGCGAAGAAGTTGGAGAAGGAGTTGCGAGAGGAAAAGGTCATGACGAGTGGGTTGAAGAAGAATCTTGATCGGATGCAGGAGAAAGTTGATGCAGGTGAAGCGGAGAGAAAAGAGTTGAAGGACAAGGTTGATGAGTTGAGCGACCAGTTGAGGGATTTGATGTTCTTTTTGGAAGCGAGAGATAAGATTGAAGCTGCCACTAGTACTGCTGCCGAGGGTAGTGGGAGCCAAGAGGGAACGGGAGACCTGGCTGAAGCTGCTGGTGGGAGCGTTGTGGTCCCTGCTCCTCCACCACCAAAGGAGTCTAGACGGAGGAGAAAGAAGTAGAGTTAACGTGATACTAGGTTTAGGTTAATGTTGAATGCAAATGAAAAGTTTGTTTGTGAGTAGAGTGTGCTAGAATAACCGGCGGCTTGTGGGGGTGGAGCTCCCATCGACGTCATAGTTGCACCCCTCATATATTTAAAAACGTCTCTTACTCCGGGCCCCTGTAAAATCGTACATATCCTCATCTCACTCACTACTCACTCCTATTCACAACTGAAATGTTCATGAACGTGTTACGCGAAGAAGTATCCATCGTCGCCGCTCAGGCTGCCACCACAGCTGCATCTGCTACTCCATCCACCGCTGCCATCACAGCACGAACGACCGCCCAGGCCACGACCCGCATGGGGTTTCAAGGAACCACGACTGCCAGTGAGTGTGAATCTCGGTGAATATTCCCATGACGGTCGAAGCTGATGACGGCTATCAGCTCGCACGCTAGCCACTTCCACCTTGGCACGAACTGCAATGGAGACGTCAGGTGTGACGGCCATGACGAGCACTGTGGAGGGCTCCTTGTTGGCGTCCTCGAGGCTGGAGGGGCCGGTTCCTGCTTCTAGAATGGTGGAGGAAGTTGCCGGAGATTCCAACCTGTCACTGGTCGTGCGGGAAGCTATCGCGAATGCCGGAGAGCAAGGCTTGCAGGAACTAGTTGAAAAGGCAGCTGGCTAAACAGTTGGCTCTATTCACTGGGAGACTGGAAGGTGAATAGTCGGCGAGTTGTTATTTACAACGCATGCCGCCGGGACATGCAAAGAGCGGGCTGTGTGGGCGTTTCAGTCTTGACCAATGATCGTCCGCGGACGACGAGGAACGCCCAGACGGCCTCCTGCCGTCCCTGGCTTGGCTGCATTCAGCAATAATGGTATTATTCACGTATATATTATAAAAAACAAGTGCTCTTATACACCGTGTGTGACTGCATTTGATTAGATTTCGGGATACTACTCGCCGTGATGGGAGATCAAGGAGCCCGGCAAAAGCCCGAGTCGTGAAGCTTTTGATCGGTCTTGTCCCCCCACCACCCTCCAACAGCCACACATCTCTCCAGCATGCCCCACCCCCGCCCGTAATCGACCAGCAAGAATCAGCAGCAGACAATCCTTTCACCCTCCATTCTACACTAGACACAGAGCACTACGATTTTGGCTTCACGCAACCGCAAATTCCTGCCATCAAAAATAAACAACTGGGCTGCCGTTCAGGATCGAATTCCTTTTCGACGTTGGCATCACGAAACCCCCCCCCCCAAACCCCCCTGGGATCCACTCAGCCTCTGCCAAACTTCCCTCTAGGGAAAAACATCTGGAGCGCTTGTGTCATTAGATGATTCCAGTAAAACGCTTCATGAGGAAGGACGTCGAACTTCCTCCACCCGCCACAGCAGGCCACCGCAATGCCACCACCAGTCCCTCCAGTCCACATTCCAACACCAACAAAAAGACCACCACCTTCACCGACGAAGCTATCGGCACAGGTGTACGGGTTCATTGGTCACGCTTCAAAAAACGGTTGGGCGCTGGCAGCAACATCTCTGAATCCTTGCTCGAAATCACCGAAAGTACCGGCACCTCAGATAGGAAGGACGAACAGAGCTTACCGCCCGCTTTCAACGACAAGGATGGATCCAACCCAGACGATGAAGAAGTGAACGAGATCGTGGTGGACAACCAGTTCTTCTTGGATGGTGGGACGAGGAGCGTCACTCAACCTTCAGACCACGGTGGAACGCCAGAGAAGAGCGGGACGAGCGGGACCCATGGAACGCATGGCACGGATCACGACAGCGTCCATTCGCATCGTGGGATGATGGCCTTTGTCACCTTCATGAACGCTCTTCGCTTTCGAGTCTCGAGCTCGCTTAACCGGTTCTTCTTCACTGAGTTCTTTGATGCTGCGGCGGAAAGGCAGTACAAGAAGGAGACGTATTACCAGATGAAAGGCCTTTCGCTTGCCGGGTCGCTCGTCTTGGTGCTCAACTGGGTAAGCGTTTTGTTGGACAGGGGGGGCTTTTGCTAGAGATTAGGATTGCTGACGAGATTATCTTGGCGTCCTTGCAGGTCCTCATTTGTATCCTCATTCCACGAGAATCTCTACTCTTTGCGGACAAGATGTTCTATTGGGTGGTAAGCGCTCACTTGTATCGTGTAGCTCGTTTCGATTAGCGTTTGAATAACGTCGTCCCATCAACGTATCAGATATCTCCATGCTTCGTCATCCCATTACCGGTGATGATCGTATTCGATTGGCCGAAAACTCACCCCAGGATCTACCAACTGTTTATGTCTCTCGTAGTCTGGTCGTGGTGCGCGTATGGTACGCTCTTATCACTTCTCCTAGCGATTGCTCACCTTGGCTAACCACAATATTTAATTTTCAGCCCTGATGCTAATTCAACTTTGCGGATACTACAACAAGGCAGAGTAAGCAGCAAGCTCCTCTATACCCCGACCCCCATGTCTTGATGATTTACCCTTTGTCGTTGGCAGGATGGTTTTTGACTGCAAAACAAAGGAGTTCACGGGAATATTCTTGTAAGTCTCTGCCAAATCCTCCGATCATCCAAGCCAATCATATTGATGGTCGACCCCTTCCCCAGCTACACTGGCGCATATCCCGTGATCGCACTCTTTGCTCTGGGTCAAAACAGGCTTATGGGAGCTTTCATGTCCGTGTTGAACGCCGTCCTTATTGGTTCCGTGTAAGCCGTTTCTAGCTCGTTTACTTCTTCCGCGAATCACTTACAGCTGTTATTTTCTTTACTTGCTGCGATAGAATTCGGCTCAAGAGGACATGGAGTACGTGCCCGTTCCGCATGTCCGAGTGAACCCCATTTCCTGACGATGCTTACTCTACCATTAGTTCGCAACTTCCTCAACTACCTATTGTACACGGTGTTCTTGCTTTGGATCCACTACACACGCGAGGTCGCTGAACGAAGGCTGTATACCATGCGAGATCGGTTGAAAGTTCAGTACCGGGCAACTCAGAAGGCTCAAGTCAGGGAGAGTAGAGCTGCGGATTCGAAGAAACGGTTCTCAAGCTATATTTTCCACGAAGTTAGAGTGCCGTTGAATACCGCTCGTGAGTCGCATTCGCAAGGCCGCTGTCGATGGTAGGGAATGAACTGACAATGTGTCGCAAACAGTACTGGCTGTGCAGAACATGCAAGCCACTGGATTCTTCGCACCGGACGATATTGAGTACACCGCGCTAGAGGGATCGCTAAACATGATGAGCAAGGTTCTCAATGACGTCCTGGACTTGTGCGTAGATTTGCTTTCCCACTGCAAAGCTTATAACTGACCTTGGCGCTCGTGGGTCTACGTTTAGCAACCGCATGGACTCAGGACGGTTCGAGTCGGTTTCCAAGCCATACGCATTCCATAAAGTCGTCAAGGGCATGCTCGTACCTCTTCGATTGGCAGCCCAAGCTCGCGGACAAGAATTGGTCACGGAACTTGATTCTCAAATCGATATCATGGCGAGGACAGCGTTGTATCGCGCAAAGGGCATGACAGAAGAGCGGATCGCCCAGCTGCTTCAGGATGGGGATGATGAGGATTCTGGACTTATCGTGGGTGATGAACACCGGTTGAGGCAGGTTGTGACGAATTTAGCGAGGTAGGTGTCTCTCACTCGAGCAAGGCATATGTTCAGCGCTGATGACTTGCTGTGCGGGTGCCTTTCATACGCATTTAGCAATGCTTGCAAGTTCACTCCGACTGGTGGCAGGATTACGGTTCGGACCAAGTTGCTCCTTCCCGGATTCGGTGCCGGGGAGGATGGGACCACAGCAGTTGGCGACTCGTCTCCTACACCCATCAAACCCCGTACCGATGAAGACGACGATGACGATTGCCCTCCCCTCGGAAACGACGACGACGACTTTGAAAATCGCGACCCTCGGGCTTCCCATGACATTGAGGTACCACCTCTCACAGGGGAACGGTTGGCGGCGTTGGAGTCGCGCGTGTCTCCCTGCCAAGATCATATTGTCATTCGGATCGAGGTCGAGGACACCGGCGTGGGTATTCGTCGACGGGATATGGTTGATAACAAGCTGTTCTCGCCGTATGTTCAGACGGATTTGGGGAGGTTCCAAGGTGGGAAGGGGACTGGGCTTGGGTTGGCGTTGTCAAAGCATATTGTGAGGTTGAGTGGGGGAAGGTACGAAAGACCGGTTGCCCGCTTGTGGATTGCAGAGACCTGACGGGACGTCTTTTTCATAGATTGGGCGTCAAGAGTAAACGTGGTCAGGGATCGATGTTCTGGGTTGAACTCGCTGTGGGTGTTGGCCAGAAGGTTATCGCAAACTCGGACTTCCAGCACATGAAGGATGGGATGGTCGCGCAGTCGTTCGCGTACAACCGCGATACCACCGAGGCGTTCAAACTGCCCGAAGGCGAAGGCGTCACCCCATCAACCGTGCAATCCACCACCAGCGAATCCGGTGTATCTCCAAGGGATGGAGCGCTCTGCGTTCAGCAAGTCCAGCAAACTCAGCAGGCGATGAGGCAGTTGATGGAACACTCGGGACAGATTGAGTTGGCGGCTCGGGCTCTGCCCCATCGGATGACGGATGGATCGACCGTGTCGTCGTCGACGCGGTTGCAGTTCAGTGGATCCAAGGTCGATTTGAACGCCGCGAATCAGCAGCCAGCAGCGGGCGGTGCGCTCGATGGAGGACCCCCAAGTCCGACGATGTCAAAGAGGAGCTCAAAAGGCGTGATGGGTACATCGGCTGGATTGGCTATGACGTCGATGCCGGAAACAGACAATACTGTTGCTGTGCCCACACGACCGGGTATGCCTGATCCAGAGTTGTTCGACTCGGCTAGTACCGCTGGACCGTCCAAGGTCGTGGATGCTACTTCCGAAACGCCAAAGATCACCCCAGGATCATCACAGTTTGCCGCCGCCAAACCTCCACCCCCATCGCCATTCAACCCTCCTCTTAACGTCCTTGTGGTTGATGATGATGCCCTGACACGCAAGTTGATGACTCGAATGTTGACGCGGAACGGATGTGTCGTGCAGACTGCTGATAACGGCAAGTCTGCATTCGACATGGCGATCAATGCGAAGAACCCCTTCAACTGGGACTCGGCATCTACAACAACAAATACCAAGTCTAATGGAGGGGTGGTGCACACGCCTTACTTGCAAGAGATGGAACCCAAGTACGACGTTATCTTTTTGGATAACCAGATGCCCGTGATGAGTGGTGTTGATACGGTTCGACGGTTGAGAGCGATGAAGAGGAAGGATTTCGTTGTGGGGGTGACCGGGAACGCATTGAAAGAAGACCAGGAGGAGTATTTGGAAGCTGGAGTTGATGCGTACGTTCTGTCCTTCATCTTGTTCCTCCTTGGTGTACGCTTTTTTGCTGACCCTCAAACTGATTTTGACGACAGTGTTTTGACGAAGCCGGTTGCAGAAGGGGATTTGAAGAGGTGCTTGTTCTCGGCTGATGAACGACGCAAGCAAGCGGCTGTAGAACGACAAAGACGAACGTCCGACGCGCCTTCGATATCAGCTCCGGGTCCATCGCCTCCTGGTCCATCATGATTCATCAAATCCACACGTTGCTCTTTTCTTCTTCTTTTTTTTTTTCGACAAGGGGCTATTTTGTTTCTTAACTTATACTGTTACATACATATACGGTTTCTACTTTCTCCAGAGTTAACGTTTGTCGTTCCTTGGATTTCATTACAAACGAATGTGGTTTGTTTTCTTGGGCGTTTAGAAGAAGTCCTCCTATTTTTGGCTCGCTGCTCCTCACTCCGTGTTCGCCTCTTTCTTCGTTTTGTTTTGCATGGGTTGTATTGGCTGATCCCTGTGCCCTTTCTCTTCCCCTTAATTATGCATTTTATGCAGTTCTGGTGTCGAGGTAAACGAGACAAATTGGCTCTGTAAGACAGGGATTTGGGGGCGGATATGAAAGCCCACATCACCCACTCTGACGTCCCATATAGAGCTCAGTGATCAGGAACCCCCGGGCGATCACTTCATGCTGAGTAAGTATATATACAAAGGCCGGACCTTCGCTTCGCTCTGGTCTCAAGGACGAAATCAGGCGAGGTGGATCGCGGCATAAGCAAGACTCTAACTACAATTCAAGGTACTACGAATTCTTAAGCATGTTCTTTCCGGGCTGCGGGAAAAAGCGAAGGTGCAATACGGGAGGGATAGACAGAAAACCGCAGCGCTTACAAGGGGACGGAGAGAGTTACAGTGGTTTGCATAAGTGTTTTCACCCTCGAAAATCGCCTTGGCCTGGCCCACCTGCCTGATTAGGTAGGAGGCCACTTAATCACTTCCGGAAAGGGTCCCCTCGCGCTTCTTTAGGCAGGTGGAGCCAGGGCACCGCAGTTTTCGAGGGTAAAAACACTTTGTGCAAACCACTGTAAAGGCAAGTGGATGGAAAGGTAGCCACAGTGAACTCCAAGCTTGAACAGGTCAAAGCCTTGGTTGAAGGATTTGGGAAGAAAGGGACTACTCAGCCTCATTCTGAGGGAGGCAGTAGGTCAAAGCACACAAGAAGGAGGATCTGGATGTAAGGGGGACATGGGCCAAAGACAGGAAGACGGTTGTTGGGTTGGTCAGGTATATGAGCAACCCATTGTAAAGGCAAGTCGGCCATTTCCTTTACTATATGGGTGACGTTTGGAACGGATTCGTCAAAAAGAAACGAAGGCACGAACGTCAGCACGCAGTCACCTCGCCCCGTCAGTAGCCTAGTGATTGGCCAGTACCTCAAGGACAAGTATGACAAGAATAGAAATCTCCGCAGAGAGACGATGTCACCACGAGTTAAGGGAATGCATTGACCGATCGTCCATCGATACAACTCCGCTTATCAGCCAGTCTACCACACGTGACAACAACACCGAAGCACGTCCATTCCGAAGTAAAAGTTTATCGAGGGCAAGAAACATTTTTAGTCCAAAAAAGAAGTAATAGAAGGACAAACATATGCGAAAACGGTAAAGGACATCGGGGGAACATTAACATGCAGAGGGCATATGTGCAACACTTTTAACGAGACGGAGGAGCGCGAGACTGCCAGAGAAAGCGCACGAATTGGAGAAATCGCCTGGAAAACAAAGGTCGTTAGTTTCGGAGGCAGAGCTTCAGCGCGTTGCAATCGCAACACAGATACCCACCTGATCACAGAGCAAGCGGCAGTCACGACTGGGATAGACCTGCCAAAAGCGATCCCATCGGTTGTTCCAAACCCGGGAGAAGATTCCAAGTCCTTGCACACGCCTCGCTCATTGGCCGGCCCATTTGCCTGTAGATTTCCCGAGCTTCCATACAAGCCACCCTTGAATCAGCGAATTTGCCTTGAAGACGGTGTGCTGTTGCCAGTCCATCGAGGGCATTTGCCTCACCCTCCTCGTCGACAACCCTCGCATAGGCGACGCGCGCTTCAGCGAAGCACTCCGCCGCCTCGTCATGTCGATCCTGGCGACCATACAACACCCCAAGACTGAGCAACTCGGTAGCTTCACCGCGAACATCGTCCAGGCTCGAGAATATCGCTTGAGCGAGGCGGTAACACTCCTCTGCTTCGTCATACGTGCTCTGCGCGAGGTGGATACTGCCGATCTGATCCAAGGTCGCTGCGCGAGATCCATCACGGCCAATCTGAGCAAATGCAGCTTCAGCTTGAATGAGGGCCTCTTTTTCTTCGTCGTGCCGTGATTGAGACTTGAAGATCTGCGCCAAAAGTAGCGAAGCATCCGCTTGACCTTCTTCGTCGGCAATGCTGATCCATATGGCAAGGGCTTCGCTGAGAACCTCCTCC
Source organism: Tulasnella sp. 424 (assembly GCA_019633425.1). NCBI lineage: Eukaryota > Fungi > Basidiomycota > Agaricomycetes > Cantharellales > Tulasnellaceae > Tulasnella > Tulasnella sp. 424. Next base: position 23,460 of record WSUB01000103.1, on the reverse strand, counting down.
GCGTCGGAGTATCGACACTGGGCGTGATGGTCTTTCCCAAGGGCTAGTAGCGTTCTGGCTCTGCTGTCAGCCGCGTCAGCCGGATCATAAGACGCAGCTGCTTGGCGGTAGCACGCATCGGCAGCGTCGTATCTGTTCTGGTTGCTGTAGAGCATTGCGAGGCTGCGTGATGCGTTGCCGGTACCCAGAGTGTCTCCAATGCGAGAGTAGATCTTGTGGGCCTCGTTGAGAGCGGTTTCAGCCTCGGAATTTCTCGACTGAGCGTGATAGGTATTCCCTAAGCCGAGCAATGCATTGCCGGTACCCAGAGTGTCTCCAATGCGAGAGTAGATCTTGTGAGCCTCGTTGAGAGCGGTTTCAGCCTCGGAATTTCTCGACTGAGCGTGATAGGTATACCCTAAGCCGAGCAATGCGTTCGCCGCACCCATGTGGTCCCCGATGCGAGATTGGATCTCGTGAGCCTCCATGTAAGCGTTCTCCGCCTCTGGATTCTTCGATTGTGCACGGTAAATCTCTCCCAAACCGTTCAACGCGTTCGCCGCACCCAGGTCGTTCCCGAGGCGGGAGTGGATCTCGTGAGCATCCATGAAAGCCTTCTCCGCCTCTCGATTCTTCGAGTGAGCGCGATAGGTATTCCCCAAGCCTTGCAATGCGCTCGCCGCACCCCGGTCGTTCCCGATCCGGGAGTAGATCTCGTGAGCGTCCATGAAAGCCTTCTCCGCCTCTCGATTCCTCGACCGAATGCGATAGGTATTCCCTAAGCCGAGCAATGCGTTCGCCGCACCCATGTGGTCCCCTATGCGGGCGTGGATCTCGTGAGCGTCCATGAAAGCCTTCTCCGCCTCTCGATTCTTCGATTGTGCACGATAGATCTCTCCCAAACCGTCCAACGCGTTCGCCGCGCCCATGTCGTTCCCGATGCGGGAGTGGATCTCGCGAGCGTCCATGAAAGCCTTCTCCGCCTCTCGATTCCTCGACCGAGAGCGATAGGTATTCCCCAAGCCGAGCAACGCGTTCGCCGCACCCAGGTCATTCCCGATGCGGGAGTGGATCTCGTGAGCGTCCATGAAAGTCTTCTCCGCCTCTCGATACCTCGACCAAGCGCGATAGGTATTCCCCAAGCCGAGCAACGCGTCCGCCGAACCCGGGTCGTTCCCGATGCGAGAGTGGATCTCGTGCGCCTCCATGAAAGCTTTGCTCGCCTCTTGATACCTCGATTGTGCCTGATAGAGACTCCCCAGGCTGAAAAATACGTTCGCCGTACCCATGTCGTTCCCGATGCGGGAGTGGATCTCGTGAGCGTCCATCACAGCCTTCTCCGCCTCTCGATACCTCGACCGAGCGCGATAGGTATTCCCCAAGCCGAGCAACGCGTCCGCCGAGCCCAGGTCGTTCCCGATGCGAGACTGGATCTCGTGCGCCTCCATGAAAGCTTTGCTCGCCTCTTGGTACCTCGACTGTGCGTCATAGAGACTCCCCAGGCTGAACAATACGTTCGCCGCGCCCAGGTCGTTCCCGATGCGGGATTGAATCTCATGTGATTCCCCCAGAACGTCCACCGCCTCTTGATTTCTCGATTGAGCACGATAGACTTCTCCAAGCCCGTGCAGCGCGTTTGCCTTAGCCCTGTCGTCCTTCGTTTGAGTCGCAACGTCGATAGCCGACCGATAGTGCGACTCGGCGAGCGCGGTATTACTCTGAAGCTGATACATCGTCCCTAATTCATTCAACAGCGCTGCGGATCGTACCTTCGCACCGCTGGAGCTATCGGCCGAGGGGGTCGAGGATGGCTGATACACGGCTCGTTTAACAGTCGCTGATGTAGTCCTCAATCAAGGTACTCACCATGAAGCGAACCTTTCGCTGAAACGTGGAAGCATCTATCCTCTTCACTGGGTTGGACATCCAACAGTCCATTATTAAACTGCACAAGCTGATGACCTGGGATAAGTCAACTTCCTGCCGGATTGCTGGCAAATTTCCTTTTATAACTGTCGATATAACCACGCTCTCGGCTCTGAGTTCTTCGAACGGGATTTTACCGGTGAAGATCTAAAGTACAGTCGTATACGTGAGCAAAATGCGGTGAAGATCCTCCAGTCCATAGCGTACTTACCTCCCAACATATCCAGCCGAGTGCCCACATATCACTGCGTAAATCCTGTGCCCCGGGTCCATCGGCCAGCACCTCAGGGGCTGTCCACCGCAAGGAATACCCAGCCCCCGTTAAAGTGAGCTCCAAGGTGGATTGGTCGAGCTTGATCTTTGGAGATATCAATTCTCGGACGAGGTCGTCGATGTTTTGTGGCTCCGGGCCACAGTCCTCTGTCGTTGCGCCAACGCTTCCTTGGGTCCGGGCCGACCCAAAATCCGTGATAACTGCGTGGTACGAGGGGTTGACCAGGATGTTCAACTGAAACACTGGTCGATGAGTGCACAGCATCTCGAACGGCTGCTTAATGGACTCACCAACTTGAGATCACCGTGGCAGATCGGAGGTTGTCTCGTGTGTAGGTACTCCACTCCATTGGCTACATCTTGAATCTAAGTCGATGATTCGTTCAGCTCACTGAACAATGGCACGCACGACACACACTCACCAAGGATATACGTTCGGGAATGTCCCACTCGCCTGACGCAAGAAACTCTCGAACGTTTCCGTTCGGTTCCCAAGGTAAAACGATCCAAGCGTCGCCCTTTTCCATGTCTTCGACAAAACCGACAAATTGGACAATGTTGGGATGGAAAAGGCTCGCCATTATACTGAGCTCGTTGATGAAAGCCTGGTGAGGGGCAATTAGAACAGTGAAGGCAACGGATGAAGACAAGCCTACATTAAAAAACTTCGCAGACGCTTTGGCGTCCTTACGATCCCATTCAAGTTGCTTTATCGCTAATTTCATCTCGAGGAACCTTTTCAGAAACTGTTCAGGTATCCATGTTTGAACTTCTTCGGGAAGGATTCTAGTTCCAACGACGATGGCCCCTTGTCCGCCTTTTGCACATGGTTTGGAGTCTGCTATTTTGATTGTACTGGGGTCGATTCTGTGCTCGAACAATCCGTCGAGAATCTCCCGCTTCGAGGTCCCATGTCAGCACCTACTTCCGCCATTGTGTATGGTGAGCACTTACTGCCTTGCTTTGGCGTTCAGTTCTCGTGGACTGAGTTGAAAGGCTGCCCTCCATGTCGAGCTAAGCCCTATACGACTGAGAATGATCAATGAAAAAGTGAAATGAGAGGGTTCTGGGCCAAAGAATTTGTGAGGAACGGAGGCGAGAGGCGAGGTGTGTTGAGGTTCAGACGAAAAGTGAGCATATTCTGGCGCTTTTTAAAGCCAAGAACGCAAGGTACCTGAGCCATTCGTGTCTGCAACTGGCTATGAGTACTCTTCGCCGATACCGCCCACCTTCGACACACCTCTGCCATGTGTTTTCGACGCAGAATTCCAGCAGAAACGTTGGCCTTGAGGCTTTGGACCCTCCATCTGTCTGCACCTGCATCGGCAGACCTGCTAGGCTGTTCGCATAAAAAGGAAGGGCCATACTCCCGGAAAGTCAGTTGAGGGACTTCTCGGAGGGTAGTGGCGACTTGTGCACGTGGTGTTTGGCCGTTCACGCTCTGCTTGGTTCGGCTTTGCTCCTCTCACAGCGTAAGAGAGCTCAGATTCATTCATGCGGACCCGTCGTCACACAAGCTTCGACCTATTCTAATCCATGTGAGCCAGCCCTCGGTAGGTTCTCAACGACTCAGGGTGTTGCAGCGAACAGTGCTCATAGGATCTTACCACGGAGCCGGATCTGGTATTCCCAAAATGAATATGCCTCAATTTCGAATACACGACGCGTAAGCTCCCCGCAAAGACTAAAGAGGCATATTTGTACCCGGCACTCGCTCGAGTAATATAGCGTTTTTGTTCTTCACGGCACGGAGCCCATGTTACCTCGAGCCAGCGTCGCGCTTGGAGGCTTTATGGCTGCCCTGCCTAGCCGATGGCAGGACGCGATAACCACCGCACCATAGTTTCCCATGAACAGCTATATGCCGGACCAGTAGCGCCTTTTCGAGCGAGAAAATGAGTTGACTAGCCAAATTGGGCCGCGGGCCTTGAGGCTGCTTGAGGGCCACTCAACCCCTCCGCACTTCAAAAATGACTCAAGGAAACACTAAGAAAAAGAAAGGATCGAGCCATTTAATGAGTTATTTTGCTTGAACGCGGTACAGACCTGATTGCAGAATGTCGCTTGGAACTTGTAGTTGCTTTTTCGAACGTTGCCTGAAGGCTGAGTAGGAGTGTGACGGCCTACCCCCGGCGAGTACATTCATCGTTTCACTACAACAAAACATCAACTGAGAGTCTCAAACTAGATTACTAACAGTGGTGTAAAATTTGATCAACCCAATGAAATATTCTCGTGAATATATCACTACACGCGACAAGAAGGAAGCAACGCACGCGGCAACACGGAGGCAGTACCTGCACCTTGTTTACATACGGTAAAGCCATCCATCCGTCCATGGATTCACGACCCTGAAGATAGAAATAAGAATGGGGAAAGGATGTGTAATTTTCTCTCGCTAGAGAGAGCGGACTGAATCAGAGGTTCTATCTTGAGACGTTGGAAAGCGTATTTTGGGGCTCGGGAACAACGGACTCTGCATAGCTGTGGGGATAAATGATATCGTGTCAGCCCTGCTGGGTCCTCACTAATACCGATGGAGTTGACCCAGTTCCACATAGTCGGAAGGAAGCGCGCTCTTTCAGCGAATTTATACCCCAAAGACAATTGAGGGACCACACGTTGCAAGTTCGCCTGTCCCCATTCGATGGGCCTCGCCTGTTCACCAGTATTTTGACGACAACCTGGAGCCTAATTCGAGGGTTGAAAGTGCGCTGGTCGAATAGGTCTCCGAAACGAAGAGCCTTCCAAGTTCACGACATGCGACCGTCCTGCGCTGCCAATGAAAGCTGCAGCCCAAGGTTGGATACAAGAGTCAACGTTCCCGGCAAGATTGAAAGGCACTCTTATCTTTCTCACTTCTCCCGAGACGCGTGACCTGAAGCTCCTATGGTAATTGCATAAGCGTTGGGTGCCGCCAGATTTGCCCGGTCGTACTAGGAACTTCTGGTCAAAGTTCAAGTGTCGATGAAGACACCGCAGCAAGGCTCATTTCGTTCGTATTAAGCTCGATCACTCGATGATGTCCTAGGTCACCACGAAAAAACGGAATGCGCAGGGTAAGGCATGTTTTAGCTCGAGTTCTAACACAGTGCCCCAGCTTCTGAACGGATCGTTGGGTTGCTGACAGAATGGGCCGCGGCTGATTATCTTCCCCTCCCGTGTCCAATAAGGGCTTGTCCGAGGTAAAGAACGCATGTAGGGAGGTGGGCATTTGGCTGCTGTGAGGACGCTTCGAAGAGGTCCCCAACTCTCTGATTAAGCGAAGCCAGAGAGGAGGGTTGTTCAGGCACGGGGAACCCGCAATTACCCGATTCCCTGACGTCACCTCCGCGTCCTTCCGTCCTTCGCTCACCGTATGCTTCAAGTTCGACGTCCCACGGTTGATGTGACCTTGATGGAACGATGATTCCAGCTGCGAGGAGTTAAGTACCGGTATTTACAAACCCAAAGCCAGTCGGCATAAAGTAAAATACAGTATATTCGGCTAACCATACGCGTGCCACAATGATCTAACGTCCGTGGTGACAAGCTCTCCTTGCCAATAATGTGTGTTTGACAAACCTCCCCTGATAGACATTTCTTTGGATCGAAACCCGAGCATGACTAAGCTGTACAGTAGATCACCTTTCTTACCGAGGAATCCATAGGGCTCACACCGTTTAACGAGTTTGGGAGCGAAGGAGGAGAGTCTCGGCGACCGGCGAACTCGATGCCTTCGTCCGGAGGTTGGTAGGGCATCTTTTTGCGGGGGATGGGATGATCGGGGTAATAAAGACCTAATCACTTACAATTCATTGTTAAGTCTATATCATAGCGACGAGCAACCCCCTTGTAGCTCCTCCAGCTGTATACCTTGCAAGTTGTATACTCTATATCTGTGTGTATGTCAGTTCTACTATCTATTCATGTCTTTGCTCTCTGTACCAGCGGCATCCGCACGTTGAAGCCACCTTCTGCTTTTCTTATAATTATAATGTTGTGGAGTGCTTCCTGTTGTAGTCCGGTCTCAAATACCAAATCGACAAATATGCTTATCGCGCCTTATTTTCCTTCTCCCGTTCTAAGACGATGGATTCTCCATATACTAAGGTTATTGTCATGTGTAAGTTGCTAATTATGGGCAGTATCTCGAGTTGATTGGCTGACTCTCTAAATTTGAGTGTCATTTTGATACCCTCACACAATTTCGCGATAAGCGGTGGTGGCTGAATTTGAAACTAAAATGGTACCGCGGTGGCTTGAATTTGTTCACAAAGTATTATCTAGATCTCCCTTCCCCTTGGCCAGAGAGTCGGGGAAATGGTGCCTCCGCGCGCCGCTTGGAGGGAGGGACAAGACAGCGTCGAAGGTATTCATCCCCACACGAAATGTACTATGACGTCATCTCCTTCTCTATTGCCAATATCGTCGTTCAAGTTGGTTGTCCTCAGTCATATCGATTTATGAGCTCTCTGTGTTCTGTGGGCCATCAGTTGGGACACGTCGCTATCTCATACTTATGATGTCATGCACCCCCGTTACGTCGATTGAGGAAGGATCTACACCACTACAGCCACAGAGCAACCAACGTCTATCAACAAACAGTCCTTGCCCCGGCATACGAACTCGTTACGCGCATTAAGAGGAACCTCTGTCCATGGGAGTGAAGAGTACTCAGCGTCACAACGAACGGCGTTGGATCCTTCCAAGTCGATTACACAGCCCGGCACCTTTTGAGATAAGGTGCTCCGTGTTTAATTATGTCTGTAGCAGTCCAGAGATTGACCCTCCGCCCACTCGTACGCCTCCACGTTTGTGTCCATCCTCGGTTCCACCGCTCAACCTACGTCTCCGGTCAAACGCAGCCACCCTTACTGTCAACCGCGTCCCACTCTCCAATACCAGTCAACGTCCACAATGAGGAGTCTTCCACTCCTAGTAATCGTAGTTGGGGAATGTCGCTGTCAATGATATGCGCTTATTAGTTACGTCGGACGTTGCATTTGAACCCAGGTCCCAGAGAGCAACAGGGCTCACCAGCTTTCCGCGTGTCGAATGGCTCCCACTTTCGGCAGGTCTCTATTTCGAGAGTGGAAGAACGACCGAATCTCTTGCAGTCGACCTCGTATGCTCCCGCCATGACGGCTCTCCTTGCACCAATCCTTCTTCCACCAGACCGATTCCTCCTCCTAATCTCCTATAAATCTGCCCATGCGGGTCCCTGGATGCGGGACGTTGCCGTAGTCGTGCTTTTGCGTCATTGTGGGTGGATCAAGGCAGGCCAGCTCCGCGAGGGGACCGAATGGGATCGAACTTGCTGAGCATCAATCATGGGACCTGGATGCCTCCTAGATGGTGGAGAAGGTACGATCGCCGCATCAAGAGGGTAGCGGCATGGTATATATGTAAGAGGCGGTGACGGGAGGCGAGAGCTTCTTGACGCGAGAGGCGGAGGGAGCAGTCGACGTTGAGATTCAGGAACCAAACAAAAGTCTCTGACGCCACTCGGTGCCTCAACTTCGACGCAGATCTAGACTTGGGACCCTCCCCTCCGAATTCAATTCAATGCACATATATAGTAAAACCTGTACGTATTTACATAGGCTCCAGGCCGTAACCTTTTGACGATCTGTGAGGGCCGCAGGGAACGCGGTGCTATGAAGATGGACAACTTCGGATCCACAAAGAAGCCAAATCAGGACGCGCGATGCAGAGTGAGTTTGTTCCGCTTCTCTGGACATGGACCTTCGTGCCATCTCGAAACCTCCCCCAACCCCCAACCCCAGATCCACTCAGCCTCATCCAAACAAACCCTTCGGAAAACGTACTGTATTCGGAGCGCCTGTTTTATGAAATACTTTCAGTAGACGCTCCAGAAGGAAGGACCTCGTCAAACTTCATCCACCCGCCACAGCTACCGGATGACGCCACCGCAGTGCCACCGCCAGTTCACCCAGTCCAACTTCCAACACCAACAAAAAGACCACCACCTTCACCGACGAAGCTATTGGAACCGGCGTACGGGTTCACTGGTCACGCTTCAGGAAAAACGGTTGGGAGCTGGGAGCAAACATCTCCGAATCCTTGCTCGAAATCACCGAAAGTAACGGCACCTCGGACAGAAAGGACGAACAGAGTTTACCGCCCGCTTTGAATGACAAGGATGGATCAAACAGGACGACGAAGAAGTGAACGAGATCGTGGTGGACAACAAGTTCTTCCTGGATGGTGGGACGAGGAGCGTCACTCAACCTTCAGACCACGGTGGAACGCCAGAGAAGAACGGGACGAGCGGGACTCATGGAAAGCATGGCACGGATCACGACAGCGTCCACCCGCATCGTGGGATGATTGCTTTCGTTACTTTTATGAACGCTCTCCGATTTCGAGTTTCGAGCTCGCTTAACCGGTTCTGCACCGAGTTCTTTGATGCCGCGGCCGAAAGGTAGTGCAAGAAGAAGATCTGCTAGCAGATGAAAGGTCTTTCGCTTACCGGGTCGCTCGTCTTGATGCTCAACTGGGTGAGTAGCGAGGGTTTATTGGAAAGGGGGCCTTTGCCAGAGATTAGGATTGCTGATGAGATTATTTTGGCATCTCGCAGGTCCTCATTTGTATCCTCATTCCACGAGAATCCCTAATATTTGCGGACAAAATATTCTATTGAGTGGTAAGCGCTCACCTACATCGGGCAACCCGTTTCGATTAGCGTCTGAATGACCTCGTCCCATCGACCTATCAGCTATCTCCTTGCTTCGTCATCCTAATACCGGTGATGATCGTATCCGATTGGCCGAAAAGTCACCCCAGGATTTACCAACTGTTCATGTCTCTCGTGGTTTGGTCGTGGTGCGCGTATGGTACGCTCTGAGCACTCTCGCAACGCTTTCCTCACCATGGCTGACCACAATCCTTTAATTTTCAGTCCTGTCACTACTTCAACTATGTGGATACTACAGCAAGGCAGAGGAAGCAGCAAGCTCCTTCTCTAGAGCCCGACCCCGTGTCCTTATGATTTACCTTTGTCATTTGGCAGGATGGTTTTTGACTGCAAGTCAAAGGAGTGCATAGGAGTATTTTTGTAAGTGTCTGCCAAATCCTCCGATCATCCAAGCCTTTTGTATTCACGGTACTCGCTGCGATAGGATTCGGCTCAAGAAGACAATGAGTACGTACCTATTTCGCGTGTCCGAGTGAACTCCTTTTCTGACGTCGATGCTACTCTTCCCTAAATCCACCCTAGTTCGCAACTCTCTCAACTACCTCTTGTACACAGTGTTCTTGCTTTGGATTCATTACACCCGCGAGGCCGCTGAACGACGGCTGTATACCATGCGAGATCGGTTGAAAGTGCAGTACCGGGCTAATACTCAGAAGGCTCAAGTCGGGGAGAGTAGAGCTGCGGATTCGAAAAAAAATGGTTATCGGCTTATATTCTCCATGAAGTCCGGGTGCCGTTGAATACCGTTCGTGAGTCGCATCGCAAGGCTGCTATAGATGGCAGGGAAAGGGCTGACAATTTGTCACAAACCGTACTGGCCGTGCAGAACATGCAGGCTACTGGATTCTTCGCACCGGACGATATTGAGTACACTGCCCTAGAGGGACTTCTAACATGATGAACAAGGTTCTCGATGACGTCCTGGACTTGCGCGTGGGTCTGCTTTCACCCTGACAGGGTTCTAACTGACCTTTGCCTCTCGGGCGTCCTACTCCAGCAACCGCGTGGCCTCCGGACGGTTCCAGTCGGTTTCCAAGTCGTACACGTTCCATAAAGTCGTCAAGGGCATTCTCGTACCTGCACGATTGGCAGCTCGAGCTCGCGGACAAGAATTGGTCACGGAACTTGATTCTCAAATCGACATCATTGGCGAGGACGGCCTTGTATCGCGCAAAGGGCATGTCGGAAGAGCGAATCGCCCAGCTGCTTCAGGATGGGGATGATGAGGATGCTGGACTTATCGTGGGTGATGAACACCGGTTGAGGCAGGTTATAACGAATTTAGCGAGGTCGGTGTCTCTCACTCGAGCAGGGCATATGTTCAGCGCTGATGACTTGCTGTGCAGGTGCCTTTCACGCGCATTTAGCAATGCTTGCAAGTTCACTCCGACTGGTGGCAAGATCCCGGCTCGGACCAAGTTGCTCATTCCCTGATTCAGTGCCGTGGAGGATGGGACCACAGCAGTCGGCGACTCGTCTCCTACACCCATCAAACCCCGTACCGATGAAGACGACGATGACGATTGCCCTCCCCTCGGAAACGACGACGACGACTTTGAAAATCGCGACCCTCGGGCTTCCCATGACATTGAGGCACCGCCTCTCACAGGGGAATGATTGGCGGCGTTGGAGTCGCGCGTGTCTCCCTGCCAAGATCAAATTGTCATTCGGATTGAGGTCGAGGACACCGGTGTGGGTATTCGGAGACGGGATATGGTTGATACCAAGTTGTTCTCGCCGTATGTTCAGACGGATCTGGGGAGTTTCGAAGGTGGGAAGGGGACTAGACTTGGGTTGGCGCTATCAAAGCATACTGTGAGGTTGAGTGGATGGTCGCGCAGTCGTTCGCGTACAACCGTGACACCACCGAGGCGTTCAAACTGTCCGAAGGCGAAGGCATCACCCCACCAACCGTGCAATCCACCACAAGCGAATCTGGTACATCTCCGAGGGATGGAGCACTCTGCGCTCAGCAAGTCGAACGCATTGAAAGAAGACCAGGAGGAGTATTTGGAAGCTGGAGTTGATGACGTTCTGTCCTCCATCTTGTTCCTCCTTGGTGTACGCATCTTCTGCTGACCTTTAAACTGATTTTGACGACAGTGTTTTGACGAAGCCGGTTGCAGAAGGGGATTTGAAGAGGTGCTTGTTCTCCGCGGATGAACGACGCGAGCAAGCGGCTGTAGAACGACAAAGACGAACGTCCGACGCGCCTTCGATATCAGCTCCGGGTCCATCGCCGCCTGGTCCATCATGATTCATCAAATCCACACGTTGCTCATATCTTCTTTTTTTTCGACAAGGGGCTATTTTGTTTCCTAACTTATCCTGTTACATACATATACGTTTTCTACTTTCTCCAAAGTTAACGTTTGTCGTTCCTTGGATTTCGTTACGAACTAATGTGGTTTGTCTTCTTGGGCGTTTGGAAGAAGTCCTGTTTTGGCTCGCTGCTCCGCGCTCCTCCGCGCTCCGCGTTCACGTCGGTCTCTTTCTTCGTTCTGTTTCCGTGGGTTGTTCTTGGCTGATCGCTCTGCTTTGTCTCTTCCCCTTAATTAAGCATCTTATGCAATTCTGGTGTCAACGTAAATGAGACAAGTTAAGGCACGACATATTGTCCTCCCTCTGTGAGACAGGGATTTGGGGGCGGATATGAAAGCCCACATCCCCCACTCTGACGTCCCATACAGAGTTCAGGCTCCCTTGGGCGATCACTTAATACTGAGCGTACAAAGGCCGGACAGAACCCCGGGGGCTCCTGCAAATGGTACCGTTATTCAGACTCAGAAATGTACCAGTGTATATCTAACAAAGGGCCCAAAAGGGCCAAATTATATCATTTACGGTACCTCCCGCCCTCCATTCCCGTTATCTAAAATATTTTGTATTGCTCTTTGGCGACCTTCTACTGTTATCGAAAATTTCGACCACTGGCCGTGACAGAAAGCGTCGGGAACCTGGTAGGGTACAAATTTTAATCTAAATTTACAGTAGGTGGCGCCGGATTTCCGAAATTATATCTAACTTTCCGGGATGCGGGAAAAACTTAAAAGTGAAGGTGCAATACGGGCAGGATAGTCAGAAAACCGCAGCGCTTACAAGGGGAGGATCTGGATGAGTAAGGGCCAAAGACAGGAGGGCGGTTGTTAGGTTGGTCAGGTACATGAACGAACCGTTGTCAAGGCAAGTCGGCCATTTCATTTACTATATGAGTGATAACTTGAGAGCCACTCTTGCGTTTGGAACGGATTCGTCAGAAAGAAACGAAGGCCCCAACGTCAGCACGCAGTCAACTCACCCCGTCGGTGGCGCAGTGATGGGCGAGTACCTCAAGGGCAAGTATGACAAGGATAGAAATCTCTGAGGAGAGATGATGTCACCCCGAATTAAGGGAATGCGTTGACTTTCGACGATGCCCATCGATATAACTCCGCTTATCAGCCAGTATACCACACGTGACAACAACACCGAAGCACGTGCATTCAGAAGTGAAAGTTTACCGAGGGCAAGAAACACTACTTAGTCTAAAAAAGAGATAGGAGAACGACAAGCACATGCGAAGACGGCAAAGAACATCGGGGAAACATTAGCATGCGAATAGAGGGAATATGAGCAACACTTTGAACGAGACGGAGGAGAGCGATGCTGTCAGAGAAAGCGTACGAATTAGATAAATCGCCTGGAAAGCATAGGTCGTTAGTTCCGGGGGCAGAGCTTCAGCGCATTGCAATCGCAACACAGATACCCACCTGATCACAGAGAAAGCGGCAGTCACGACTGGAATAGACCTGCCAACAGCAATCCCATCGGTTGTTACAAGCTTTGGAGAGAGTTCCAATGCCTTGCACACGCCTCGCTCATCGGTCGGCCCATTTGCCTGTAGATCCCCCGAGCTTCAATACAAGCCACCTTCGCATCATCGAGCTTGCCATGCCGACCATATGCAACCACCAGTCCATCCAAGGCCTTTGCTTCACCTTCCTCGTCGAGAACCCTCGCATATGCAACGCGCGCGTCAGCGAAGCACTCCTCCGCCTCGCCATGTCGATCCTGGCTACCGTACAACACCCCGAGACTGAACAACTCGGTAGCTTCACCGCGAACATCGTCCAGGCTCGAGAATATCGCTTGAGCAAGACGGTAACAGTCCTCTGCTTCGTCGTATTTGCTCTGCGCGAGGTGGATATCGCCGATCCGATCCAAGGTCGCTGCGCGAGGTCCATCACGGCCAATTTGAGCAAATGCAGCTTCGGCTTGAATGAGGGCCTCTTTTTCTTCGTTGTGCCGTGATTGAGACTTGAAGATCTGTGATAAAAGCAGACAACCCTCGGCTTGACCTTCTTCGTCAGCAGTGCTGATCCATATGGCAAGGGCTTCGCTTGCAGTCTCCTCCGCGTCGGAGTATCGGCACTGGGCGTGATGGTCTTTCCCAAGGGCTAGTAGCGCTCTGGCTCTGCTGTCACCCGCGTCATCTGGACCATAAGAAGCAGCTGCCTGGCGGTAGCACGCCTCGGCAGCGTCGTATCTGTGCTGGCTGCTATAGAGCATTGCAAGGCTGCGTGACGCGTTGTCGGTACCCCGAGGGTCTCCAATGCGACAGTAGATCTTGTGGGCTTGGTTGAGAGCGTTTTCAGCCTCGGAATCCCTCGACTGAGCGCGATAGCTATTCCCCAAGCCGAGCAATGCGTTCGCCGCACCCAGGTCGTTCCCGATGCGAGATTGGATCTCGTGGGCGTCCATGAAAACCTTCTCCGCCTCTCGATTCCTCGACTGTGTATGGTAGATCTCTCCCAAACCGCCCAACGCGTTCGCCGTACCCACGTCGTTCCCGATGCGGGCGTGGATTTGGTAAGCGTCCATGAAGGCCTTCTCCGCCTCTCGATTCCTCGACTGAACGTGGTAGATATTCCCCAAACCGTCCAACGTGTTCGCCGCACCCACGTCGTCCCCGATGCGGGAGTGGATCTCGTGAGCGTCCATGAAAGCCTTCTCCGCCTCTCGATTCCTCGACTGAGCGCGATAGGTATTCCCCAAGCCGAACAATGCGTTCGCCGCACCCAGGTCGTTCTCGACGCGGGAGTGGATCTCGTGGGCGTCCATGAAGACCTTCTCCGCCTCTCGATTCCTCGACTGAACGCGGTAGGTATCCCCCAAACCGTCCAACGCGTTCGCCGCACCCAGGTCGTTCCCGATGCGGGAGTGAATCTCGTGAGCGTCCACGAAAGCCTTCTCCGCCTCTCGATTCCTCGACAGAGCGCGATAGGTATTCCCCAAGCCTTGCAATGCGTTCGCCGCACCCAGGTCGTTCCCGATGCGAGAGTGGATCTCGCGAGCGTCCATGAAAGCCTTCTCCGCCTCTCGATTCTTCGATTGTGCACGGTAGATCTCTCCCAAGCCGTCCAACGCGTTCGCCGCACCCAGGTCGTTCCCGATGCGGGAGTGGATCTCGTGAGCGTCCATGAAAGCCTTCTCTGCCTCTCGGTTATTTGATTGTGCATAGTAGATCGTTCCCAAACAATCCAACGCGTTCCCCGCGCCCAGGTCGTTCCCGATGCGGGAGTGGATCTCGTAAGCGTCCATGAAAGCCTTCTCCGCCTCTCGATTCCTCGATTGTACACGGTAGATCTCTCCCAAACCGCCCAACGCGTTCGCTGCCCCCAGGTGGTTCCCGACGCGGGAGTGGATCTCGTGAGCGTCCATGAAAGCCTTCTCCGCCTCTCGGTTCTTCGACTGTTCACAGTAGATCGTTCCCAAACAATCCAACGCGTTCGCCGCACCCAGGTCGTTCCCGATGCGGGAGTAGATCTCGTGAGCGTCCATGAAAGCCTTCTGCGCCTCTCGGTTCCTCGACCGAGCGCGATAGGTAGTCCCCAAGCCGAGCAATGCGTTCGCCGCACCCAGGTCGTTCCCGAGGCGGGAGTGGATCTCGTGTGCCTCCTTCCACGCCTTCGCCGCCTCCTGGGTTCTCGACTGAGCACTGTAGATCTCGGCCAGACCGCCCAACGCCTTCGCGGCACCCAGCTCATTCTCGATGCGACAGTGGATCTCGTGAGCTTCCTTCAGCGCCTCCCCTGCTTCTTGATTCCTCGATTGAGCACGATAGATCTCTCCAAGACCATTCAGCGCGTTTGCCTTCGCCCTCTCGTCCTTCGTTCCAGTCGCAACCTCGATGGCCGACTGGTAGTGGGCCTCGGCGTCCACATTGTTGTCCTGTAGCTGATATATCGCTCCTAGTTCACATAACAAGGCTGCGGACCTTACTTTCGCACCGCCAGATCTATCGGCCGAAGGGGTCGCAGATGGCTGATCCGCCGGTTGTTTAACAATCGATGACGTAGTCCTCCATCAACGCACTCACCATGAAGTGAACCTTTTGCCGAAACGTTGAGGCATCTATCCTCTCCACTGGGTTTGACATCCAACAATCCGTCATTAAGCTGCACAACTGGAGAATATGGGACAGGCCGGCTTCCTCCCGGATCGCTGGCAATGTTCCTTTTGTAACCCTGCATATAACGACGGTGTCTCTGAGTTCTTCGAACGGGATTTTACCGGTAAAGACCTAAAGCATAATCATACATGTGAGCAAAAGGCGTTGAGGATCCTCCAGCCCATTGCGTACTTACCTCCCAGCATATCCAGCCGAGAGCCCACATATCGCTACGTAAATCTTGCACCTCGCTCTTCAACACCTCAGGGGCTGTCCACCGCAATGTATGCCCGGGTCCCGTCAAGGTGAGCTCCAAGGTGGACCGGTTGAATTTGATTTTCGGAGAAATTAGTTCTTGGACAATGTCGTCGATGGTTTCTCGGCGCGGTGACCCCGAATCACCGTCCTCTGTCTTTAGGTCGAGGTTTCCTTTAGTCCGGGCCGATCCAAAATCCGTGATCACTGCGTGGTACGAGGAGCTGACTAGGATGTTCATCTGAAACACCGGCCATTGAGTGCACAGCATCTCAAACGGCTGCTTGATGGACTCACCGACTTGAGGTCGCCATGGCAGATCGGAGGTTGTCTCGTGTGTAGGTACTCCACGCCCTCGGCTACATCTTGAATCTAAGTCGATGATTCGTTCATATCACTCAACATTAATGGCACGGACGACACACGCTCACCAAGGATAAACGTTCGGGGATGTCCCACTCCCCGGACGCTAGAAACTCTCGAACGTTTCCGTTCGGTTCCCAAGGTAAAACGATCCAAGCGTCGCCCTTCTCCATGTCCTCGACAAAACCGAGGAATTTGACAATTTTGGGGTGAGAAAGGCTGGCCATTATACTGAGCTCGTAGGCGAAAGACTGGTGCAGGGGTAATTAGAATAATGAAGGGAACGTGTGAAGACAACCATACATTGAAAAATTTGGCCGATGCTTCGGTATCCTCACGATTCCATTCGAGCTTTTTAATCGCCAATTTCCTCTCAAGGAACGTTTTCAGGAACTGTTCAGGGATCCATGTCGCGACTTCTTCAGGAAGAATTCTAGTTCCAGCGACGATCGTCCCTTGCCCGCCTCTTGCACATGGTTTGGAGTCTGTCATTCTGATTGTACTGGGGTCGATTCGGCGCCAGAACAACCCGTCAAGAATCTCCCGCTTAAAGTTTCCACGTCAGTGCGTACTTCCGCTTTCGCGTGCGGGGAGGACTTACAGCCTTGCGTCGGCTTTGAGGTCCTGTCGGCTGGTGTGGGAGGCTGTCCGACATGTCGAGCTGAGTCGTATACGGTTGAAAGATGACCAGGGAAAAGGGGGTATGAAACGGTTACGGGCCAAGGATTTGCGATGGAGAGAGACGAGAGGGAAGGAGTTCTGGAGGATTCGACCACAAGTCAGCGGTTTCTTCCACCGTTTAAAAATCAAGAGCGCATCGTACCTAAACGCCTCCTATTTCCAATGGACTATGAGTACGTTTCGCCAATACCGCTCGCCCTCGCCGCTTCTACCACGTGTTTTCGACGCAGTATTCCGGCAAAATGTTGCGCTTGAGGCTTTGGGCCCTCCAGATCCTTGCACTGCAGCCACCTTCCTGCATCGGTAGACCTGTGCTGTCCACGGCAAAACAAAGGGTCGTGTTCTCGGAGAGTGAGTTGAAGGATTTCTTGAAGCGGGGGTGCCGAGTTGTGCGAGTGAGGACGGAAAACGAACATGCGGCTGTGCGTGCTCTGCTTTGCTCCTCTCACGGCGCAACTTGAAGGAGAGCCCGGGTTTATGCAGACCCTTTGACCGTCACCGTCCATCATAAAAGTTTCGATAAATTCCTATCCTGGTAAGCTATCCCTTGGTCAACTCTCAACGGTCGAGGGGTTTGCCCCGGATAATGCTCGTAGCAACTTGCACGCAGCCGGATCTAATATTTCCAAATAAAGAAAAAGCCACAATTTCCCAACACACGACGCACAAGCCCCCCGCAGCGACCGAAACCCGATCCTGGAGTTCTGGGTCTTCACGGCACGGAGCTCATTTCATCAGTTTCATCTTGAGTCGGGGATCGCTTTCGGAACTGCGTGGCTGGCCTCCCCACCCGAAGTCAGCGCGGGATCGGCACCGCGCCACAATTTCCCGTGAATATAGACCGTATCAGTCACAGCCTTTCTAGAGTGAAGTGAGCTGACTAGCCAGATTGGGTCGCGGGGCTTCATGGCCGTTCGAGGGTCGCTCAACGCCTCCGCACTCATGCTACTTCGAAAACGACGCAATGAAACACTAAGGAAAACTCTTCGTGACGTGTTTTGCTTTCAACGTAGTGTAGATCTGATTGCCTAGTGTCGCTCGGAACTTGTAGCTGCTCCGTAGAACTCCCCCAGAAGCTCCATAGCAGTCCGGCCGCCTACATTCGGCAAGGACTTTCATTGTATCACTGCAACAAAGGGTGAAGAGTCTCAAACACGATTACCGAAGGTGGTGTGGTATTTTACCCTTAGGAAGATTCTCGTGAATACCATGGCAACGCTAACAAAGCACGCGGCAACCTGCGGCAACATGGAAGCAGCCCCTTGTGTACATACGGCAACATGCCATCCACCCGTCGATGGATTCACGACCTTGAACAATACAAGTAAAAATGGGGAAAAGGGGATGCAATTTTCGCGCTAGAATACTTCTATCAGCACCTAGAGCACGTGGACTGGGTCAAAGGCCCTGGTTAGAGACTTTGATAGCGCGTTGTGGGGAAATGTGAATCATGGGCTCTGCATCGGATTTGTAGGGATAGGTAATGTCATTTGGTCCTGCTCTGCCCTCACTAATACCGAGATCGATCGATCGCGAAACACGAAGTCAGAAGGAAGCGCGCTCTTTCAGCGGAGTCCTACTGAGAAGAAAGTCGGGGGACCACCCGTTGCGAGTCCAATCGCCCCCCAATCGACAGATCTCACTTGTTTATCAATAGACCACAGCCTAACGCCCAATTTAGATGCCAAAAAATTGTGCTGGTCGAGCACGTGTCCGAAGCGAAGGGTCTTCTAGGTTCGCGGGATGCGACAGACTTGCACTAGAAGTGAACTTTGCATGTGTAATCGAATCGGACGCGCACAACACGGAGGGGTACCCGAAACCAAAGTATTACACAAGGGATCATCCGGTACTCCTCACAATATTAGTAGTCCAAGTATCATGGTGATTTGATAGACAAGTTAGCGTCCCCCAGGAGAAGATCGAAAAAATACTCTTATCCCGTCGCTTCTTCCGGGACGCCTGACTTTGAGCTCTTCCTTTAATTGAACAGACCGCCAGGTTTGCTAATCGCACGAAACCGGTGATACAAGAGTCGATGAGGAAATCGCAACGAGGGTCGTTGCATTCGCATCAAGTTCGGTCGACTTCAGTGACCAGGTCACAACGACAAACAGAATGCACAGGATTATGCATGTCCTAGTTCGAGTTGCAACACAGTGCCTCAGGTTCAGAGCGGGGGGTGGGACGGATGAAGCGTGTCAAGGGATTCTTGCCGCATGAAATGCACGGTGACGCAAATCTGGTCATACCTTTTACGACGTTTGACGAAGGGTGTCTGTAATTCCTCAAAGTATTCTACTGCATCCATAGACAGATTCCTATTTACCCTTTCCCCGTTATTGAATTGGGTTACCCACAATCGTGGGGAGACTTTTAGGCGCTTCGTAGGTGGCCCCTTTGAATTCTCCTCTTTGCCTTTAAACCCATCCCGTATTTGAAGTACTGTCTGCATCCTCTATTAGATCGCCTTGGCTGTAGGGTTTCGGAGCTCCTCGTGTCGGATATGTGCATGTCTTATCGCCCTCCCTTGATTGTTTTTTTTTGTCATGCTGTTCTTGCAGTACGACGCAGCTAGGACAGATTGGCAAAATGTGCTTTCCCGTGTATATGCAACACGAGCTCTCGAGGTGCCTTGTTATGCGTTACAAGGCTCCCGCGGCGGGGCACGGGTCGTTGGGTTCCAGCTGGGGGAGTGGACCGGCGGCAATGAGAGACCACCGTGACGGAGAATACTTCCCGTGTATAATACACGTCCATACAGTTAGGCATATTTCGTTTGTTGTGACAAAGGGTGGCCATGGAACGAGGAGGGGAGTGGACAAGACGTGCTCCACTGGCCCCCGCGAACGCACGGTGCCGTCATTCCATTCTCTATCACAAAAGTTGTCGTTCAAGTTGAATTGATTGTCCTCACTTATGTGGGGTAGGTTCGTTGTACTTCTCGAGGCCACCTCAACTTATTGGAGAGGTGAGGGGGAGTATTCGGGGTCCCGTGCCTGCGGAGTGAGAGACGTTGGGCAAAGTGAGATATGTGTCTTTTTCTGTACATATTGTATGGTTCGCATTTGATTAGATTTGGGGATCCTGTTGGCCGTGATGCATAATGGAAGATCAAAGCGCCCCGCAAAAGCCCGAGTCGTGTTGTCCAACTGGGCTGCCATTCAGGGTCGAATTCATTTTGACGTTTGCCATCCCCAAACTCCCCCCAAACCCGGGATCCACTCAGCGTCTTCCAAGCAACTCCTTCGGGAGAACGTACTGTACCCGGACGACCTGTTTTACGAGTAAAGGCTCTAGGAGGAAGGACGTCGAACTTCCTCCACCCGTCACAGCTACTTGAGGAGGCCTCCGTAATGCCACCTCCAGTCCCTCCAGTCCAACTTCCAACGCCAGCAAAAAGACCACTACCTTCACCGACGAAGCTATCGGCACGGGCGTACGAGTTCGCTAGTCACGCTTCAAAAAACGATTGAGAGCTGGGAGCAACATCTCCGAATCCTTGCTCGTCACCGAAAGTAACGGCACCTCGGACAGCAAGGGCGAACAGAGCTTACTGCCCACTGCGAACGAGAAGGATGGATCCAACCCCGAGGAGGAGGGAGTGAACCGGATTATGATGGACAACGTGTTCTTCCTGGATGGTGGGACGAGGAGCGTCACTCAACCTTCAGACCACGGTGGAACGTCGTAGAAGAGTGGGACCAGCGGGATCCATGGAACGCATGGCACGGATCACGACAGTGTCCATTCGCGTCGCGGGATGATGGCCTTCGTCACATTCATGAATGCTCTTCGCTTTCGGGTGTCGAGCTCGCTTAACCGGGTCTTCTTCACCAAGTTCTTTGATGGGGCGGCGGAAAGGCAGGACAAGAAGGAGACATACTACTCGATGAAAGGCCTCTCGCTCGCCGGGTCGCTCGTCTTAGTGCTCAACCGGTGAGTAGCAAACGTTTGTTGGAAACGGGGAACTTTGCCAGAGATTAGGATTGCTGATAAGATTAACTTGGCGTCCCTGATACTTTGGCAGGTCCTCATTTGTATCCTCATTCCACGAGAAACTCTAATCCTTGCAGACAAGATGTTCTACTGTCATGAGTGGTAAGCGCTCACCTGCATTGTGCAGCTTGTTTCGATCAGCGTTGAATGACGGCAACGTATCAGATATCTCCTTGCTTCGTCATCCCATTACCGGTGATGATCGTGTTCGATTGGCCAAAAGCTCACCCCCAGATCCAACAAATGTTCATGGCTCTTGTGGTCTGGTCGTGGTACGCATACGGTATGCGCTTAGCACTCTCCCAACGATTCCTCACCATAGCTGACCACAATCTTTCGATTTTCAGCCCTGTTGCTACTTCAACTTTGTGAATACTACAACAAGGCAGAGTAAGTTCCTTCTCTATACCCTGATTCCGTATCCTTAATGATTTACCACTTGTCGCTGGCAGGATGGTGACGGACTGCAAGTTAAAGGAGTTGCTGGGAGTGTTTTTGTAAGTCTCTGCCAAATCCTCCGATCATCCAAGCCTTTTGCATTGATGGTCGACCTCTCCCCCAGCTACACGAGTGCATATCCCGTGATCGGGCTCTTTGCTCTGGGCCAGAACAGGCTTATGGGAGCATTCATGGCTGTGTTGAACGCCGTACTTAATGGTTCCGTGTAAGGCGCTTCTGGCTCGTTGATTCTTCCGCGAGTCACTTACAGCTGTTATTTTCTTTACATGCTGCGATAGGACTTGGGTAAAGAGGACATGGAGTACGTACCGTTCCGCATGGCTGAGTAAACTCCTTTTCCTGACGGTGCTTACTCCACCCTTAATTCACCCCAGTTCGCAACTTCCTCAACTACCTCCTGTATACGGTGTCCTTGCTTTGAGTCCAATACACCAGCGAGGCCGCCGAACGACCTCTGTATACCATGCGAGATCGGTTGAAAGTGCAGTGCCGGGCGACTCAGAGAGCTCAAGTCAGGGAGAGTAGAGCTGCGGATTCGAAGAAACGGTTCTCGAGTTATATTTTCCATGAAATTAGAGTGCCGTTAAATACCGCTTGTGAGTCGCATCCGCAAGGCCGCTGTCGATAGTGGGGGAAGGGACTGACATTGTGTCAAAAACAGTACTAGCCGTGCAGAACATGCAAGCTACAGGATTCTTCGCACCGGACGATATCGAGTACACCACGCTGGAGGGATCGCTAAACATGATGAGCAAGGTTCTCAATGACGTCCTGAACTGGTGCGTGGATCTGCTTTCACCCTGACAGGGTTCTAACTGACCTTTGACTCTCGTGCGTTCAACTCCAGCAACCGCATGGACTCGGGACGGTTCAAGTCGGTCTCCAAGCCATACGCGTTCCATAAAGTCGTCAAAAGCATGCTCGTACCTCTTCGATTGGTATCTCAGGCGCTCGGACAAGAATTGGTCACGGAACTTGATTCTCAAATCGACATCATGGCGAGGGCAGCCTTGTATCGCGCAAAGGGCGTGACAGAAGAGCGGATCGCCTAGCTGCTTCAGGATGGGGATGATGAAATGCTGGACTTATCGTGGGTGATAAACACCGGTTGTGACGAACTTAGCGAGGTAGGTGTCCCTCATTCGAGCAGTACTTTTAGAACTAACGGCTTGCTGCGCGGGGCCTTTGGGGCACGTTAGCAATGCTTGCAAGTTCACTCCGACTGGTGGCAAGATTACGGTTCAGACCAAGTTGCTCATTCCCGGATTCGGTGCCGTGGAGGACGGGACCACAGCAGTTGGCGACTCGTCTCCTACACCCATCAAACCCCGTACCGATGAAGACGACGATGACGATTGCCCTCCCCTCGGAAACGACGACGACGACTTTGAAAATCGCGACCCTTGGGCTTCCCATGACATTGAGGCACCGCCTCTCACAGGGGAACGGTTGGCGGCGTTGGAGTCGCGCGTGTCTCCCTGCCAAGATCACATTGTTATTCGGATCGAAGCTGTTCTCGCCGTACGTTCAGACGGATTTGGGGAGGTTCCAAGGTGGGAAGGGGACTGGGCTTGGGTTGACGCTGTCGAAGCATATTGTGAGGTTGAGCGGGGGAAGGTACGAGAGACCGCTCGTCGACGGATAACAGAGACTGACGGGCTTTTTCTCGTAGATTTGGCGTCAAGAGTAAACGTGGTAAGGGCTCGATGTTCTGGGTTGAACTCGCTGTGGGTGTTGGCCAAAAGGTCATTGCAAACTCGGACTTCCAACACGTGAAGGATGGGATGGTCGCGCAGTCGTTCGCGTACAACCGCGACACCACCGAGGCGTTCAAACTGCCCGAAGGCGAAGGCATCACCCCATCAACCGTGCAATCCACCACAAGCGAATCCGGTGTATCTCCAAGGGATGGAGCGCTCTGCGTTCAGCAAGTCCAGCAGACTCAGTAGGCGATGAGGCAGTTGATGGAACACTCGGGACAGATTGAGTTGGCGGCTCGGGCTCTGCCTCATCGGATGACGGATGGATCGACCGTGTCGTCGTCGACGCGGTTGCAGTTCAGTGGATCCAAGGTCGATTTGAACGCCGCAAATCAGCTACCAGCAGCGGGCGGTGCTGTTGATGGAGGACCACCAAGTCCGACGATGTCAAAGAGGAGCTCAAAAGGTGTGATGGGCGCGTCGGCTGGATTGGCTATGACGTCGATGCCAGAAACGGTCAATACTGTTGCTGTGCCACACGACCGGGTATGCCTGCGCCAGAATTGTTCGACTCGGCTAGTACCGCTGGCCCGTCCAAGGTCGTGGATGCTACTTCCTAAACGCCAAAGATCACCCCAGGATCATCACAGTTTGCCGCCGCCAAACCTCCACCCCCATCGCCATTCAACCCTCCT
>WSUB01000102.1:43165-151245 GCA_019633425.1 Tulasnella sp. 424 | reverse complement strand
GCTATGCAGATATTATTTGCTATAAAGTGCTATAAAGTGATATACAATAATATAACTTGCAATTATATGCTATGCTCTAATATATACTGGTGGCCCAATATATAGCATATGTGTACTATATAGTTTTCCTAAGAAATATATCCCAAAAGGCTTTTTGCTGATGTTGAGGCATCCTCGTGTTCTCAGCAGGGATACGAAGTCTCTCACTCGCACCACATCCCCCCTCCATCCTCTGCAGCTTACCCAAATATCGCTCAAACCTTGGATTCCCAATCTACAGCAACAACTGGACTCAACGAGACCCAAGCGCTCATGGCACTACCGACACCGCCTTCTAACAACCACATTCCGGCCTCCAGCCTCGGCAGAAAAGTAGACGACGCGAGGAAAGCCGTACTATCTATTCTCAAGGTAACACCGCATACGCATCCCATCACCCTTGTCTTCGCGCTCATAAATATGATGCAGGACACGGGCTGGCCGGTAAAAGCCACGCAGGATGTCCAAGGCTTTATTGAAACGATGGAAACGAAGCTCAATCTAGAGCGAATCCCCACGGACGATACCCAAATACAGGGAGAGCTTAGGATTGCGATCGAACATTTCCTCGAGTGCGTCGGGATCGTCTCCACACCGTCGCTTTCTGCTAATCCGATTCTCCTAGGGAACTAGAGAGCGTGCGCGGGAGAGTGAAGGAAAAGTCGAGGAAGTATGATAACAAGAAGAGAGGACTTCTAGAAGGGACCACGATTTGGTTCTCTGGAGTGAAACTGGGGGACTGCACCGAAGTCTTAAGGAACTGTCGAGCGGATGTCGAGAGGAGCTTAACGAGTCTCAACGTCAGTTGGATAATTCCGTTTTCACGGCTCCGGCGTCATGCTCATTTCGGTTTTCAGGATCACTTGGGGAGGCTTGTTATAAACAGCGAGCAGCGTACCTCACGCGAGGTTCAATTGAATTCTGAGGAGAACGCGGGGTTGATAGCGGAAGGTTCCGTCGGCGATGACTCTGGAAGATTGACCGGAACACCCACTGTAGCCCAACCTACGGCCACTCCCGCGCCGGACACAGGCTTGGAGCCCCTCACGAACGCCGTGCCGTCTAGTTTTACATCAGGCCAGGCCGTGTCCGCACCCGCGGATGACCAACAAGCAAGCGTCGCGACTGAGAAAAAGAAAAAGAGTCCCCTGCGCGGACAGCTGCTCAATGCCGCAAAAATCGCGACCAAAGTTGCGGAGGGAGCCTCTGGACTGCCTGTGGTCGGAGCCTACATCGGGGTTGCAGCCAAAGTGGCGTCAACCATGGTCGAGATGGCCCAGGTGAGTACGTCTGCGGTCAAACCCGTGACCCCTACTCATTGGTCACGTTAAGACTATGGACGATAACGACGAAAGGGCCGAGAGATTGGGAACCCACGTCTGCAATCTATCGGAAGTGCTCGAAAGAGTCAGCAAAAATTCCCGCCAACCAGAGCAAAGTCAGACAAAGAATGACATCGAGGCCCTACAGCGGTGAGTAAGGTTTTTCTTCCCTTCGGTTCCTTTTTGCTACGGCAGCATCGTTGACGAACATCTTAAGGGGACTCGAGGCTGTCAAGCTCGAGGTTAAGACGCTGGAGTCCCAAGGCCCCCTTAAGAGGTTTTGGAATTCGGGTGATCAGTCCGGAAACCTGAAGAACCTTCAAGAACAGGTTCGCACAGCATTAGAGGAAATTCAGGTAGGCTTTATCTTTTCATGATGTGATAGCAATCAACCAATGAGAGTCGTTGTAAGTTGCTCGTCAATTTGAACACTTCGATCCTGGTGGCCGAGCTTCGTGAGTGTTGGCTTCCATTGAACGACCTCGATTCATCTGACACATCTCCCTTTAGACGACGAGAGCATTCGAAACAAACACGGCCGTCTGCTGAATCGCCTGGGAGATGGAAAGTACGGAGCACGGGGCAACGCGATCGAAGACATTATATGCCTCCCCGGCACCAGAGCCAAGATATTGGAGAGTATCGACAATTGGATCAGGGGGGCCGGAAACTCGGAGCGGGTTTTGTGGATTCGAGGCATGGCGGGAAGAGGGAAATCGACAATCGCGTCCACGGTGGCGCACAACTGGAAGGGTCGAGCCTGCTGCGCAATTTACTACTTCCGTCGGGGCCAGAACGAACCGAATTCCCCCTTGGTCTGCTCGCTTGCAAGGCAGCTAGGCAGCAGTCTAGACCCAGAACTTCGGAGCGCGATCCTCTCAACGGTGGAGAAGGACGACAATATCAGCAGCCACCTTCTGGACCAGCAGTTCGGCGCCCTCTTTGTCAGTTCGCTCGGACCCCTTAAGCAAAAGGTGTATCCCATCCTGATCATCGTCGACGCCCTCGATGAATGCGACTCGGTCGGCGATGCTGTGAAGTTTGTCAAGCTCATATACCAACACTCGTCTTCGCTCCCGGACAACCTCAAGTTTCTCCTCACGAGCCGGCCGGAAGCCCCGCTACTTCGTGCCCTGGAGCCTAGGAAGTGGCACGAAGAGAACCTTGATTCAATTGCTGACGCAGACTCGTATGCGGACGTTGGGCAGTTTTTACGCCACCAGTTCTCGCAGGTGAAGACGGATCGCGGCATCGAGGGAGACTGGCCTGCCCAGGAGGATATTTCCGCGCTCATCTCAATGTCGCAAGGTCTGTTCCAATGGGCGAGGACTGTGGTGAAGTGGACGAGCGACGGGTCCCCGAAGTATCGGTTGAAGAAGCTCTTGAAGTCGCCAAAAGAAGCGTGGAGTGGAGTCGAGAAACTGTACACTCAAATCCTATCCGAAGCGCTCGAGAAAGTGAAGCCAGACCCCGCTAAGGAGAACCTTCTTCTCAGCCTGCTTGGAACATTGGTAACGGCACCGTTTCCCGTCTCACTGGAGGTCATTACCTTCCTGCACGCCGAGCACAATTTGGTTCGGGGGGAATCTTCCGAGGCGGTCTTCTCTCTCCTTCGCGAGGAGATCCTCGTGGACCTGAACTCGCTCCTATTCATTCCAGAGTCAGTGGCCGAGCCTATTCGACTGAACCATACGTCAATTCGAGATCTTCTTGTCGACCGTGAAGGATGCGGACATCAACCGTATTGGGTGGACCTCGCGAAGAACCATCGACGACTCGCGTCTGCCTGCATCCGCCAAATGAATCAACTTCTGCGGGAGAACGTTTGCAATCTCCGCGATCTCTCGAAGTCCAGTTCTGAAGTTCAGGACATCGTGGAACGGAGTCTGTCCAAGGGGATTCAATACTGCTGTCGCTCGTGGTCCGTTCACTTAACAGAGGGCAAACGGTGGTCAGAGTCAGGTGCAGGCGGCGTGGATCGTCATGAAGCGGATTTTGAAGTATTCAGCAGGGAGAAGGTTCTATGCTGGCTTGAAGTTATGAGCCTCGTCGGAGCCACCAACGAAGCCGCCAGTACGGCAAAGCAGGTGTATCACTGGCTTTCGGTGGGTTTGCAGGTCCGACTCTGAGCGCTAAGCACGTGGACTAACCCGACGTCTATAGCAACGTCCCAATGTGATATCAAGGTCCAATTTACTCGTGGACCTATGGAGCGATGTGCAGCGGTTTCTTGGTGCATTTTTGGAACCAATTTCATTCGGGCCGCTTCACATCTACGCGTCAGCGCTCGCCCATTGCCCTTTGGAGACAGAGTTATGGAGGTGTTATAGTAGATTTGCAAAGGTTCGAACGATAAGAGGTCTCCAGGCTTTAACTTGGCCACCAAACTTATGGACCAGATCAACCGATAGTGCGGTCAAGTCAGTTGCGTTTTCATCGAGCGGTTCGCTGTTAGCATTTGGATCCGTGGACGGTAGGATTTGCCTGTGTGACGCTCAGACATGGAGGCAGGTGGGCGAACCGCTGACAGGTCACACTCGCCGGGTCAACTCCGTCTGCTTCTCGCCGGACGGCAAGCTTCTGGCATCTGGATCCTTGGACAAAACAATTCGCCTGTGGGATCCTCAGACCGGGAAGCAGTTCGGGGAACCGCTGACAGGTCACACTGACAGCATCAACTCCGTCTGCTTCTCGCCAGGTGGCAAGCTTCTGGCGTCTGGATCTGGCGACAGAACAATTCGCCTGTGGGATCCTCAGACCGGGAAGCAGTTCGGTGAACCGCTGACAGGTCACACTTGGGGGGTCAACTCCGTCTGCTTCTCGCCGGACGGCAAGCTTCTGGCATCTGGATCCTTGGACCAAACCATTCGCCTGTGGGATCCCACGACCGGGAAGCAGTTCGGCGAACCGCTCACAGGTCACACTTTGGCGGTCAACTACGTCTGCTTCTCGCCGGACGGCGAGCTTCTGGCATCTGGATCCTCCGACAAAACAATTTGCCTGTGGAATCCTCGGACCGGGAAGCAGTTCGGCGAACCGCTGACCGGTCACACTTTGGCGGTCAACTCCGTCTGCTTCTCGCCGGACAGCAAGCTTCTGGCATCTGGATCCTTGGACAAAACAATTCGCCTGTGGGATCCTCAGACCGGGAAGCAGTTCAGCAAACCGCTGACAGGTCACACTGACAGCGTCAACTCCGTCTGCTTCTCACCAGGTGGCAAGCTTCTGGCATCTGGATCTGGCGACAGAACAATTCGCCTGTGGGATCCTCAGACCGGGAAGCAGTTTGGCGAACCGCTGACTGGTCACACTTCGTGGGTCACCTCCGTCTGCTTTTCGCCGGACGGCAAGCTTCTGGCATCTGGATCAGGTGACAAAACAATTTGCCTGTGGGATCTTCAGACCGGGAAGCAGTTCGGCGAACCGCTGACAGGTCACACTGACTGGGTCAACTCCGTCTGCTTCTCGCCGGACGGCAAGCTTCTGGCATCTGGATCCTTGGACAAAACAATTCGCCTGTGGGATCCTCAGACCGGAAAGCAGGTCGGCGAGGCGCTGAAACGTCATGATTACAATACTTGGGACACTCTCGCTCTTCAAAGACCTGATATTCAACCCGATGCTCCAAGCCCTGTGACCTCAGCCTTTGTAAAAGATAATTGGTTGATCCTGCCTTCCTCCCGCTTGTTTTGGCTCCCTCCGCAATATTGGAATCTCAATTTCCACATCCTAATCCTTTCCAGAGGGAAGCTTGCCGTTACTGCTGACGCATCACTCTATATTTTTGATGTTTCCTCCGCCCTCGAGTTGGATCATCGACTCGCTGTGTATTCGTAGTATATCCTGGTTATAGCTACATGACCTCTGCTCAATTAAACCCTTACAACGCTACTTCACCACATTGTTTCTGTTGGGCTGATGGGTTCAACCACCCCGATCCTGGAGACGCATGCATCAAGTGGCAATTAGACTAGGCTCTAAGTCTTGACACTTCGCTTAATGCTCTTCACCGGGTCTGGAGGACCTACGACTATTAGGGAGGTCTTGTAGATGATTGTGCCGAGTTCCGCACTCCACTGCACCTTGTCCAACTTGGCAACAGACGCATATTACGTGCGGGTATGACACAAGGAGGAAGAACGGGGGAAGGCATGCTGAATCGGGACAAGCCAACGTCCAACTCGGAAGGTGACGTCGCACCACAACAAAGAAGACTTCGCGCGTCGAAATTCCACTTTGGACTACTTGATGTCTCTCTCCTCCCACTTGCACTCTCATCCTACCCGCTCATTTTACGCCACTGAACTCAGCGAGAACGATGCAAACCCTAGAAGCAAGCATGGCTTCCCAATTCAGCACTGCTGTAGTCGTTGTAACGGAGCAACCGATGCACCTGGCCTCGTTGGCGCAGCACTCCACATCAAACAACACCCACATACTCCTCAAGTTGTCTCTCAAGCAATCACAGCTAAGAAGAATACAGACAATGGGCAAAGGCGCAGCAGGAGGTGTTAGGAAGCGAAAGAGAGACCATTCACTTGCTCGGAGTACGCAACGGCGCCTTGGTGGGGCCGCCCCACCTGTATAAGCCGAAAGTTTGGTGCATGGCGAGAATGACAGCTGTTGGATCGGTCTGGTGGGTCTCGGACGTTTCTCGGGGACCTCCGCAAACAGAGGTGTGCTGAAGAAGCCGGGAAGTGCACCACCCCGAAATTCAACGCCACAGACCAACTGAAGGAGTTTCCGGCCTCCTTCCCGTTCGTCACCTAGGAAACAAAACTAATTAATTACCCATTAGTAATCGATTACAGAGGAAATACGCCATGGCCCATAATTAATATAATCAGTAATGAGATATAATCGATTATAATTGGTATGTAATGTAATTAGTTGGAGCCTTAGTGGGGCGTCAGGGAGGAATGACAGGACACCCCCAGCGTTGGCTGTTCCTCCATTATAACGTTAACTTTCACTGCACCCCAAAGTGTCCTGATCGTTTCGGCAAGAGATTGTGAGCTTTTACTACACACTCTTACACTCATGACCGATGTATATTGCAGGACCGTAGTTGGTATCTAAACCGCCATACACCTCGCACTCGCTTCCCAACTCGAAACACCCATCAACGTCAGCCTATATGACAAGCTCCCATCTGTGTGTCAAAAGCTCGGCGAACACCACTCCTATCCACATTATTACCCTAGCGTGGCTAGATGGTTCTCGTCACTGGAATGGGAACCCCGTCCACTCTCGCAACCAATACACCCATAACGTCCAAGGCCCTAACTATTGAGAAAGCGGTGTCGCCCACTACTTTCCCCCAACGTCGTCCACACACACCTCCGCAACAACGCTTCAATATCTATCAATCAGCCCAAGTAGGACTTGTCACACGATATTGCCGAGCCGAACGAGCAGGACAGGTGGACTCGCCTCCTGGGCAGCTTTCATCGGAAAACGTAGGACCCGCAACGCAGACCGAAGGCACCGATCGGGCAACACAGCATTGGTATTCGCAACTACTCTGCCGCGGAGGGGGACAAGGAGGAAGGACTAGGCACGTCTAGGCCATAATGGGAGGACTCAAGAGACTGGGAGGAACTGTCTGGATACGTCCCACAGCTTGGTCAGATTCAAGCTATCGGTGAGCGCTGCCTCCATCAGAATCCCCTCTCCCAATTTGCTTCGACAATCTTGCTCGGATAGATTCTGCAACGCACATCCTTCGAATATACCACTCCTCACGCTTACGCCTCGAGTATCGACCTTCTGGACGTTCGCAAGTCGTAATCGTTCGTGCAGCACCTTCCATCATCCATCACCTCGGCTCTGTTGCCTTTTTGAAAGACGACTGAGCTCAACCGCAATCACAGGCATCGCCCAGTTGGATCACAACTCGAGATATGAATCACTTCCTCCAACCGCTCTCAAGCTATGGGACACAAGATTATCATCTGTTGTCAACCGCAGCGGGATGTCGAACATCGCAAGACTCGGAAGCTCTAAGGAAGCAACGACATCAACGTCTTTCCTGTGATGATCCCATCCTCACATCATTATCCTCTCAAAACCACGTTCACTATCTTATCATGATTCATTCCTTTTCTTATCAAGACGTTCTATTGAATTCTATCGGGTTCTGTCCGAGAGGTTACACGTCGCCTCATGTACCATCAGTCAGCGCCTCGTGTAGTTCCACACTCATTAATCATCACCTCCACTTCTGTACTATAATAACCCGACGGAATGAGGAGGTCTGTTCCTCATTCCGCCTCTTGTCTACTCCTCTAGTATCAGCATCTCTACTACCTCTTGACTCTTGACCATTGACCTCGAAGCGCCTCGCCTGAACTCTCGACATCGCCCTCGGCTCTGACATTTCCCCATCTCTGGCCCCACCAAAACGTAGATTTTCAAGTCCCAATCAAGGCAGAACGAAGAAAAAGAGGCGCTAATTCAAGCTGAAACCGCACAAGCCCGAATCGGCCAAGACGCCGGCCGTGCAGCGACCTTGAACCTGCTCGGCCAGAGTCACCTTGAGCAGGGCGACTTCGACGAAGTAGAAGAGTGTTATCTCCTTGGGCAAGCCATATTCTCAAGGGTCTTGGGACGTTGTACCTTCGTCAAGAACAATACAACGAGGCGGAGGAGTTCTTCATCCAGGCGCGTGGCGCATATGCTAGGATCGCCGAAGATGAGGGTGAAACAGCAGCTTTGGTTGTATTGGCAGGAATACACGTTCTGCAAGGCAAATTTGCCACTGCGAAGGCCGTTTGTGAGGAAGCCCGCGAGATGCATGTGCGGATGGGCCGGCCGATGAGCGGGGTGTGCGCACTTACTTATGAATTCCTCCGGGCTTTGGAGCAACCAGGTGGCTCTCCTTTGGCTGGTCTTCTCTTGCCATAGCTGCACTTTGTTTGGTGATGAGGTGGGTATACATTACTCACTTATGCTATACCCCTCCTCGCGCGGCTGACGACAATCCTTTTCAGGCTATCATTTCAGTTCTTCGTACCCTCCATGATGTATTTCCACGGCTTTCTGTATCTTTAGATTGCAGTTCGTCCCTTTTAGTGTTCCGAATGCCTCCTTTGTACGTTGCCACTTGTGTACCCGCTGTTTAGATGTCGCTGCCTTCTCCACGCTTCATGAACAGATCATGAGCCTTGTAGTTCAATGTCCCTTCCCAAAATCTAAGATGGCTAAATGCGTATATTCTCTTTTGTCATCTGTGATTTATTAACGTATCTGTGTTGCCATACATGTACTTGTCTGATCATCCCCAAACGTGACCGATGTGGTGATGTCCCTTCAATTAGAGAATCTCACTCTGTCTGTCCACATGCAGCTACTCGTTATCTCATATTCTATCGGTGTGAGACAAGTACGCGATGGACTTTTAAATTGCATATCTTCTTTTGGCGGCATTCACCGCCTTTCAAGCGAGACGAGACGGGACATTAATGCCCCTAGATACCCGACATACAAACAGTAGCCACTAAATTCACCACAGCCCGGGAAGGGAAGCATCGGTTGAATGCGACTTCAACACTGGCTCTTCCAACTAGATCATTCCTTCCGCCAAGTGCACCACCTACGTCAGCCCCTTTCACAATCCCACCAGCTGCACGTCCGTCATTCACTTCAACACAGTATTCAACACTTCCTTCGGTAACGGTTCAACTGCCTCTGGTGTTCTCGCAGCAGGAGAATCTCCGCTGGAGCCTTATCTGTTTCAACCATCCACCTCCGCCACCGGTTCCACTGGAACCTTTGACGGACCGAATTTCGGTTCAACGGGTCTCGCGTTCGAGCTGATAGCTCAGATGAAAGCCGCTCTGTGGTTCCCCAACCTGGTCAATCAAGGAGTTTTGCTGTCGAACATCTTTTTGTTTTACTTAAGTTGGCGGGGGAGCTGATGGGTCCGAGCTGTGCATCGGGTGCATCGACTCTAACACGCTCACAGGTCAGCCTGCGTACTTCCCTCTCATCCCAGATAATGTCAGACAGAGTGTCTGGGTTGTCGATGTACATACCTTGTGAGGAAGCTCGCGAGATGTACGCGCAAATGGGCTAGCCGATGAGCCAGATGTGTGCAAGAAATTTGGAATTTCTCCAGACTTTGGAGCAGCTCACCTGATCTCCTTTGGGTGGTCTTCTTCGGCCGTGGCTGCCCGCCGACCTGCAATAAGGTGGGTCTTCATTGCAGAATATGCTGGAACCCTCCTTGCACGGCTGACGGCAATATTTTTCAGGCGATCCTTGCAGTTCTTCGTCCCCTCTATAGTATATCTCCGCCGCTTTCTATATCTTTCGGTTACGTTTCGTCCCGTTTATAGTCTCCGAATGCCCCGTTTGTATGTTGCCACCTGTTAAGCTTCGGTATCTGGGCTGTGCGTGCCGACCGTGGGAACGGGAAGTCGCCACACGGGAACGTATTAGAAGTGGAGGTAATTCAAGGTAAATCGGTTACTTAGTTTAGCTTGTACTTAGACCTTCATATGTAGTCGTGGAGTGAATATAAGATGGTTGAGAATTTATTTGAGAGAGAAAGACGGACAGGAGCGTCCGGTGTCGAGTGGGGAGGCGGTCGTACCGAGACCGGTACCAAAATAGGGAATTGAGAGCGAAAGAGTAACTTTCGCTTGAATTCCGGCGTCCTTGCACTCGGTTTAAATTCGCTAGGCTTATTTGTGAACGCCGAAGGCGTTTCCGGGGCAGTTACCCGAAAGGGAACGACTTAAACGAGCCGGGCGCTGCGGAGCGAAGCCCGGTTTGGTTAAGCGCCGACTTCGGACTTCTCGGAAGCGGTCGCTCGCTACTTAGAAGAGCGAGTTTCATCACGCTAAGACCACCGTCAGGTTCGCACCGACGAGGGCTTTCGAATGGTATCGAAAACGTAGAGGTTTTCCCAAAAGGGAGTTCGCGAATCGGGGATAAAGCGAACGGAGGACGAAATCAACAATTACCTAGAAAGGAATTGTAATTCACCTAGCCACTAATAGTACGAACTGTAGCTACTAGTAGTACGAATACAATGGTGTATTTACCGAATGATTCGATGAGGCTTCAGGCTCGCTAGAGACCGAAAGGTGTCGGGGACGTCTAGGACAGCGCCGACACGGATATCAAGATTTCACTCGCGCTGACAACGCAAGAACCTTTTATCCCAAAAGGTTTAACGGTAAGTGGCTCGTTTGTCACGCGGAACCTAGCGGAATTGTGTTCGTGGAGCGAATTGGTTAAGTGGGGGGTAAAAGGGTTGTTCTGCCTCTCCTGAGGCAGAACCCGTATTTATTTGCTAAGTGAGGTCGTGCTAGCCTATTATAGATTATTCTACATGGTTCCATTACTTTCCCGGACCTTCCATGCGCAGTGGAAGGCACGGGCAACGCGCCGATGGTCTGTGCGAGACTTTGGGCGCTTAATTGCCAATTTAGGGAATTAAGCGGCCCCGAGCCCGTTGCAACGTGCTGCGGCACGCTGTAAACCATCGGCAAATCGTCCGAAAGGATTCGTCGAGCTCACAAAGCTCAAATCGACGAATGCGGTCATGAAAGAGAAAATGAGGCGTCGGCCGGTTTCTCAAACAAAGGTTCCCAAAGCGGTAATTTCGTTATTTATATAGTTTTCGGCTCCGGAGTTTCACGGGTATTTTACTCGGAGACGAAAGCGAAATAAAGAAGAAATTTATTGTAGTGAAAAAGAAAAAGGAACAATATTTATTTGTACATTCTGAGGTGGGGAATTCGTGAGGATACGAATCCCACGGTTCCCTAACACCACCTCCGATATCGTACCCGCCGGACCTGTGTGGCCAAACGTGTATGACTATCCCAGAACGTGACAGACCCCGTGACGTCGCCTCAAATTGAAGGTCTCGCCCTGTTTTTCCCCATGTAGCTGATCGCTATCTCACAAGTCGTTGGTATGAGATCAGCATATATGTACGTGATGCCCCATTGCACCTCTTCCTTTGGATCGGGTTCACCACCTGTGAAGCGTGACAGGGTGGGGATGCCCATATACCCAGCTCACGACCAGCTACCGAAGTTCAGTGAAAGGGGACCATCAGTCCAATATTGCAATGCAGCTGAGAGGAGAGGTTGAGTGTCAGAGTTGACTTTGTACAATATGCCCAGGCCCACCGTCAGCCGAGTGAAGGACCCTGAGGGTGGTCCAACGGATGTAACGGACATGAAACTTTTTACTTCTTGTCACACCATCCAAACTTCCTCATCCAGGTGACATGAAGTATCCCCACCTTGCTCGGGCCCTCCTTCCGATTTCAATCATGTGATCTTTATCCAACGTGTTTGCCAAGAACAAAGTGCAGTTTATTTCGGGAGGGATGGCTTCCACAATCAACGAAACTTTCATGAACGTCAAAGGCAACGTCCCGGGTGTGCATGATGCCATGCATGAGGTGTTCGTTATTTGCTTGTTTCATTCACCTTACTAACGTAGTGTTCCCTGTGTGCTGCTTCAGCCTGAACACGTCAACATCTATGACTAGTGAAATGGTTCCTGGGTTCCATTCCGCACCAGTCTTTCATCAATCTCAGTTCCACTTGTGAACAACCGCTCACCATATCGTAGCGTTCCAGGCTTCCTTCATAGGTGTAAGTAAAGGACTCTCCTTTAGAGCTGTTGGAGTAGAGGACGTATCCCACAACCTACCTCAGAACTTCCTCCTCATTCCTACACTGGCATACCCCTCTTCAAATCCCAACACTTTGCGGAATTTCCTTCTCAACGGTCCTTGTAGCCACCTCGTTAGTCGTTCTCACCACTCAAGGCCTCACAAACCAGAAGTCGGCTGAAACAGCGATGGATCATCCCATTGTCGACAACAACTCCATCTGCTTCTTGCCGGACGGCAAGCTTCTGGTATCTGGATCCCACAACAGAACAATTCGCCTGTGGGATCCTCAGACCAGGAAGCAGTTCAGCAAACCGCTGACAGGTCACAGTTTGTTTGTCAAGTCCGTCTGCTTCTCGCCGGACGGCAAGCCTCTGGCATCTGGATCCTATGACAAAACAATTTGCCTGTGGGATCCTCAGACCGGGAAGCAGTACAGCGAACCGCTGACAGGTCACACTTCGTGGGTCTATTCCATCTGCTTCTCGCCGGACGGCAAGCTTCTGGCATCTGGATCATGCGACAAAACAATTTGCCTGTGGGATCCTCAGACCGGGAAGCAGGTCGGCGACCCGCTGACAGGTCACGGTTACAATACCCAACTTATTTGGGACACTCTCGCTCATCAAAGACCTGATATTCAACCCGATGCTCCAAGCCCTGTGACCTCACCGTTCCTAAAAGATAATTGGGTGACCCTGTCTTCCTCCCGCTTGTTTTGGCTCCCTCCGCAATATTGGAATCCCCGTCCCGACATCCTAATCCTTTCTGAGTCCAGAGGGAAGCTTGCCGTTACTACTAACAAATCGCTCTTCATTTTTGATGTTTCCTCCGCCCTCGAGTTAGATCATCGACTCGCTGTGTATTTGTAGTATATCCTAGCTATAGTTACATGCCCTCTGTTCAATTAAGCCCTTACAGCGCTGCTTCACCACATTGTTTTCATTGGGCTGATGGGTTCAACCACCCCGAGCCCGGAGACGCATGCATCGAGTGGTAATTAGACCAGTCTCTAAGTCTTGACACTTCGCTTAATGATCTTCACAGGGTCTGGGGAATC
Source organism: Tulasnella sp. 424 (assembly GCA_019633425.1). Lineage (NCBI taxonomy): Eukaryota > Fungi > Basidiomycota > Agaricomycetes > Cantharellales > Tulasnellaceae > Tulasnella > Tulasnella sp. 424. Next base: position 138,182 of record WSUB01000102.1, on the reverse strand, counting down.
TGCGACTAGGGAGGTCTTGTAGATGACTGTGCCGAGTTCCGCACTCCACTGCACCTTGTCCAACTTGGCAACAGACGCGTATTACGCGCGGTATGACACAAGGAGGAAGAACGGGGGAGGGCATGCTGAATCGGGACAAGCCAACGTCCAACTCGGAAGGTGACGTCGTACCACAACAAAGAGGACTTCACGCGTCGAAATTCCACTTTGGACTACTTAACGTCTCTCTCCCTTCCACTTGCACTCTCATCCTACCCGCTTGTTTCATGCCACTGAACTCTGCGAGAGCGACACAAACCCTAGAAGCATGACTTCCGAGTTCAGCACTCCCATAGTCGTAGGGCTCCTAGCGGATCGGATGATCCGCAGAATCCGTCGGATGGGCAGATGGAACGGATGGGTCGAGCAGCTAGTTCTAGCGACAAATAAAGGCCAGAAAACTGTACTATCTCGCTCTAACGTCATATTTCTGCGCATTTCCAGCACCCAATCACCCATATAAACTGCCTACCGTTAGTTTCTTGTGCCTTCAATACCGTGAGACTTTCCCTGACCTCTTGTAATGATGTTGCCTCTCGGGGGATAGGTCTCATCCCAAGTGAACTAGCGTGCTTACCGATGACAACGAGAGCTAAAACACTAGTAGTAATATATTGAGCTAAGTAGTAGGTCAAAATCTATTAAATAATCATTGTTATTGGTAGTATCTAGACCTTTCCACCTAGCAAAGCGAGGATCCGATGGATTGAAACGGATCATCGGATATCCGAGCCTCGGATCCGGATCGCCCTTCACCAAGTCACTAAACCGACGGATTTCCATCCGATCCGATCCGATCCGCTAGGAGCTCTAGATAGTCGTTGTAGCCGAGCAGCCATTGTGCCAGTTGGCCTCGTCAACGCAGCACTCCACAATGTGGAGTATGTGACATCAAACAACACCCACATACTCCTCCAATCACCGCTAAGAAGAATGCGGACAATGGACAAGGGCGCAGCAGGAGGTGTTAGGAAGCGAAAGAGAGACCATTCACTTGCTCGGAGTACGCAACGGTGCCTCGGTGGGCCGTCCGGGAGGAATGACAGGACACCCCCAGCATTGGCTGTCCCTCCATGATAACGTTAACTTTCACTGCACCCCAAAGTGTCCCGATCGTTTCAGCGAGAGACTGTGAGCTTTCACTACTCTAACCTACACTCTTACACTCATGACCGACGTATATTGCAGGGCCGTAGTTGGTATCTACACCGCCATGCACCTCGCACTCGCTTCCCGACTCGAAACACCCACCAACGTCAGCCTATATGACAAGCTCCCATCGGTGTGTCAAAGGCTCGGCAAACACCACTCCCATCCACATTATTACCCTAGCGTGGCCAGATGGTTCTCGTCACTATGAATGGGAATCCCGTCCACTCTCGCAACCGACACACCCATAACATCCAAGGCCCTAACTATCGAGAAAGCGGTGTCGCTCAGCACTTTCCTCCAAAGCGCCGTCTACAACCACCTCCTCAACGAGGTTTCAATCTCTATGAATTAGCCCCAAGCAGGACTCGCCGCACAATAGTGCATGACCGAACAAGCAGCACGGGCCAACTCACCTCCTGCCCAGTCTTCATCGGAAACGTACGACTCGCAACGCAGACTGAACGCACCGATCGGCCAACATAACGTTGATATTCACAACTACTCTGCCGTGGAGGAGGACAATGATGAAAGACGAGGCGGGTCTAAGTCCAACGAGAGGAGGGACTGGGAGTCGACCACCGTTGGGAACCGTCCGGGTACGTATCAAGCTTGGTTGAATTCAAGCTATCGCTACGTGCCGCCTCCGTCAGAATCTCCTCTCCCACTTCGTCTCAACAGTTTTGCTCCGGCAGTCATCCTGCAACCCACATCCTACCCCTTGCGCTTATGCCTCCATCAGGAAAAGGGGTCAGTGGTACAAACTGCTACAAAATGCTATAAAGTGCTATAAAGTGCTATATAGCATGTATTGCAGCATAGCACCGCATAGCACCACATATCTGCATATTTATCTCCAATTGGTATATAGCATATATACATTACTGTAGTGATTTGTTGCATTTAATAGCTGCATATCTGTGTAGAGTAATGTAGTATAATGTTTCCCCATTCAATTCTTTGCATTTATACGAAGCCATAACATTTATAGCATGCTAATTAAATAATCCAATTGAGCCTAGATAATAATATCTACTGATTCAAAATGGTACTCTGCGTCAATGGCGGTATTGGACAGGAAAAGGTTTAAATGTACAGTTGGGGGGAGAAAGGCTGTAGCTCTACTCTACTTAGCTTGTTGACAGCAGAGGCTGACTCTTGGAGGTTCAACATCCCGCACAATGGGGAGTCGTACGACGGTTTGTCGGCCGTTGTTGAAAAGGAAATTCAAAGGTAAGTGATAAAAACCAGAAAAGCGATGCAAGATATGCTTACATATTGCGTAATTTCGAATATTTTAGGCCGGCGATGGCGGACGTAACCGCTTGGCGAAGCGACATCCAATGTGAGAGGCAGTTGTGAGTGCCGGCTGTTGTTGAACGGAAATTCAAAGTTCAGTAATAAGATTTGCTAAAGAACCACAAATAAATGCTTACATACAATTTAACTAAGCTTCCCTAAGGTTGGCAAGAGCGGAGGCAGCTGCCTTGGCGCTCGACGTCCGCTGCAAGAGGGAGTCGTGGTGTTGACCGTCGTCGAGGCGGAATTTCAAAGGTAAGTGATAAAATCGCGAAAGCGCCGCAGAGATATGCTTACCTGTTGCTTCCTTTCGTGTTTTTGAGGCCGGCGAAGGCGGAGGTGGAGGTGGAGGCAATCAATTTGGGGGTCGACATCTGGTGCAAGAGGGATTCATGGCCGCTGGTCGTCGTTGAAACGGAAATTCAAAGGTTACTAATGAAACTTGTAGAGTGTAAAATGGATATGCTTACCTATCATTTCCCTTGGTGTTCTGGAGGTCGGCAACAGTATAGAATGCTGGGTAAGTGAATGAGGGGGAAGTGGTTGAAGTTGGAATGTTCAAACTTCGCGTTCGTGCGGTGCTCACGGTTCGGTTCAAACTGGACCAATTGCACGTTCCTCCCCAGCACGGCACACCGACCTCCAGTGCCGTCACCTGTAACTTCTGCTGGCTTCAGAGGCACTAGGTAGGACAATAGGTAGGCACATTCAGATGCGCATTTTCGGTTTGTATGATAACCTCGTGGTTTTACTTAGAACGGCAGCCACCTACACGATAACCTCCGTGTACTATGGCAAATCGATCGCCAAAACGGCCAAAACCGACACCGATGATATCAGAGGCATCACGGGAAACGTTAATAAAGTATATTGTGGTGCGTTCTTTGATTTCCTATCACTAATCATTGAGTTTCCGTTAGAATGACGGCCCCTGCTACACCTTCCCCTCGCACCGGACATCCCCTCCCAAAGCGGCGCCACCATAATCACCGGCATGAGGGACACTATAAAATAAGGTTAGGTAAGTGTATCATGATTTGACCTTTGACCATTTATCACTAACCTTCGGGTTTCTGTTTGAACAAGAGCTACCCCACGAGACTCCCCCTTGCACCCCAAGCCTACTCCCAAAATGGAAACTGCCACAATCGACGGCATCGGAGGCACTATAGGAGCTACGAAATAAGTATATTGCACTATCCCTTTTGACTGTTTAACAACTAACATTTGCATTTCCGTTAGAACGACGACCGGGCCCACAACTCTCCCTCACAACGGACATCGATCCCAAACCACACACCACCACTGTCGTGGGGTGAGCGGTCCTCTTACAATGATAGGTGGGTACGATTTGATGCGCTTTATTGGTTTTTATTCCTAACCTTCTTGTTTCCATTTCACCGACTGCCACCAATACAACGATAGGTAATTATTCACTCAGAACCTTATATTTTGGGTAGATTAGTAGCCAAATACAGTTATAATTAGTATTTTCTTACGAGAACATATTTATTCTGTTGCTAACTTCTTGGGAGCAAGGACAAAAATGGCAAATGGTTGAGATATCGCTGCCCACCCTTATATTTAGGAATTATGCATTTCCTAATGCAGGGCTTCCACCACCAGTGACATATATAAATATATGCTGGTACAAGTTGCAATTTCTGCAATAATGATATAAATGACTATAGTATGCATTAAGGCAATGTGAATATGCAAATATTAAATGCTATAACACTATGCGACAATAATTTGCAACAAATTGATATACAATGATATATTCTGCAATATTCTGCTATGCTTAGGTATATACTCATGGCTTGATATATAGTATATCTGTGCAATATAGTCTTCATAGGAAATATATCCCAAAAGGCTTTTTCCTGATGAATCCCAACAATTAAGCCACTTGACGGTACTCAGAGTCATCCTCGACATCAGCACACGGAACCCGGCGGCGATGAGAGTCTTCACTCGGAGCGGAGCGACGTCCAATCGAGGCCATGACGAACTGCAAGCTGTTTTAAAATGTCGGTCAAGATCGCCGGGATGGACAGCTTCCAACAGTCCGGGCTGACCACTTCTCGGCCCCGCTTCCTAAATCGCCCAATCAACCAACTGGTCGACCGCACAAGGGAGTGTGGGGAGGCGGCTGTGACCGCGCGCTCGGACTTGGCGAGCAAGGTGGAGTTCGGGTTTTCGGAAATGGGGGACAGAGTTGCTGGCGATTTGCGTTCTGCTGTTGTCGGATTAAGATGAGGAGAAGAGCGATGAAGAGGGAGTTTGTATCCTTCGAGGAGTTAGTCGAGAAAGACTGCGGCACTTGCAATGGTTGGTCTTGGACGGGAAGGTCGAGTCGCGTGAGTAGTGCAACACGATGGTTAAGGCAGCAGTTTGAAGGGCGAGCCTGACGAGTTCGGTCAGTTGGGAGGTTTTCAGTGCTTTAGCCGGTTGAGACGGGGTGTTCAGCAATGCCATGTCTCCCATTTTTCGTCGCCACGACCTACGACACCCTCGACTTACGAGACATATTTTGAAGGCATTCCAAACGGCTTGGACGTGGAGGAGGGATCCGGAAAGACCCACGCAGTGGCATTCAATTACCAATTTTATGTTCGAGCCACATCGTGATCTAGCGAGAAGAAATAGGATTGTACGAAAAATGACTGAGCAAGTAGTGTCGACGCTACCGACCTACTTGTGCATCACGAGTTCGTCCTCCCTCCACCAAAATTTCGGTAAATGATGAATTCCAACGACGGCCGGCCGTGCACACAAATTACGTGAAGCGAATTAAGCGCTATGGTGAACGTACTTTGTGGGGTGCTTTACAAAAACAAAGGGGAGGGTTTCGCGCTGGAACGCGAAAAAGGGTCAAAAACGTCGTCAAAACGGCTCGTTTTCGACCCGTTTTTGATCATGAGTTCGCTTTTGCGTCATTTGCGTCTCGCTTTCCCCTGCGTGAACCCCCCTAAATGTCGAAGAAGAGCATGCTCGACTCCCAACTTTTCGACCGTGAATCAATGTCAGGTTCCTTCGGGATCTATATGACAAAGCACTGTTCCATGCTTCTCCAGCTACCACCGCTATCCCGAAACATCGACGTAAAAGGGGATAGGACAAATAGTAAACCATTCAGCAAATATGTACGGTACATGATGAGGTTATAGAGTCAAGAACTCAGAAACATCGATGATAGAAAGTTGGTAATCGAAAATCAAAGCTAGTGTACCCCGGGAGAAGCGGATTTGGGGGTATCGATCTTGATTCATAGATCGATAGTGTATAGGTAACCACAACAAGCGCTTGGAACCACAGAGTATCCAGTTTGACTTAAAGCTAAGAGGGTGGGCAGTGAGAATATTTAAGAGTCCAGTGGATGTTTGGTAAGTGAGAGGGTCACACGGGCGAATAGTTCGTTTGGCTGACTTGGATATCAGAACCGTGCCGTTCGGCGCAAAGACGACGGACGGAATCTCTCCAGTGTGACCAGTCAGAGAGTCGCCGAACTGTGCTCCAGTCCGACCATCCCATAGCCGAACCGTCTCGCCAAACAATTCAGATGCCAGAACCCTGCCGTCTGAGGAAAAGACTACGGACTTGATCAGGTCCGTGTGACCGGTCAGAGGGTCGCCCAACTGTTCCCCAGTCCGAGCATCCCATAATCGAACCGTCTTGTCATCCGACGCAGATGCCAGAACGTTGCTGTCCGGCGAAAAGACAATGCACCTGATCATGCCCGTGTGACCAGTCAGAGGGTCAGCAAACTATGCTCCAGTCCGAGCATCCCATAACCGAACCGTCTCGTCAAGCGACCCAGATGCCAGAACCTTGCCGTCTGGCGAAAAGACAACGGACATGATCTCTCCAGTGTGACCGGTAAGAGGGTCGCCCAACTGCGCCCCAGTCCGAGCATCCCATAATCGAACTGACCGGTCAGCCGATCCAGATGCCAGAATCTTGCCTTCAGGCGAAAATACAACGGATTTGATCTTCTCAGCGTGACCGTTCAGAGGGTCTCCGAACCGTGCCCCAGGCCGAGCATCCCATAATCGAACCGTCTGGTCATCCGCCGCAGATGCCAGAAACTTGCTGTCTGGCAAAAAGACAATGGAGCCGATCCATCGCGTGTGACCGGTCAGAGGGTCGCCCAACTGTGCCCCAGTCCAACCATCCCATAATCGAACCGTCTTATCAGTCGACGCAGATGCTAGAACTTTGCCGTCCGGTGAAAAGACAACGGACTTGATCTCTCCAGTGTGACCGGTCAGAGGGTCGCCCAACTGTTCCCCAGTCCGAGCATTCCATAATCGAACCGTGTTGCCATTCGACCCAGATGCCAGAACCTTGCCGTCTGGCGAAAGGACAACGGAATTGATCAGCTCTGTGTGACCGGTCAGAGGGTCGCCCAACTGTGCCCCAGTCCCAGTATCCCATAATCGAACTGACCGGTCAGCCGATCCAGATGCCAGAACCTTCCCGTCCGGCGAAAAGACAACGGAGCTGATCCAGTCCGTGTGACCGGTCAGAGGGTCGCCCAACTGCTCCCCAGTCCGAGCATCCCATAATAGAACCGTGTTGTCATGCGACGCAGATGCCAGAATCTTGCCGTCTGGCGAAAAGACAACGCAGCTGATCCAGTTCGTGGGACTGGTCAGAAGGTTGCCCAACTGCTCCCCAGTCCGAGCATCCCATAATCGAACCGTCTTGTCATCCGACGCAGATGCCAGAATCTTGCCGTCCGGCAAAAAGGCAACCGACCTGATCATCCTCGTGTGACCGGTCAGATGTCGCCCAACCGTGCCCCAGTCCGAGCATCCAATAATCGAACCGTCGAGTCCAACAATCCACATGCAAGAACCCCGCCATCCGGTGAAAATGCAATTCCTTGTGCACTTGAATTTAACGATGATGTCCAAATATTGGCTGGCCAGGTTATTAGCCGCTTGCCATGGAGAATCCGAGTCGTCGCTTGACCGCCATACTTCACCCACAGCTTTGTCCCCCTGGGGCAGTGCGGAAGAGCGGATGCGTAAATGTGAAGCGCGCCGAAGGAAATTGGCTCCGAAGAGGATGCGATGAATCGCTGAGTGTCATTCCAGAGAGTAATCAAGTCATCGCTGGGCGTCTCTGGCGGCCATTGCTGTGAACCTCGTGGTTAGTCCACTCGCAGCATCTCGTGCGCACTATTTCAAATCGGTATGCTCACCTCGAGCCACTCATGCACTTGCTTCGCTACTGTAAATGCCTCGTTTGTTGCTCCGATCAAACTCATGACTTCCAGCCAGGCCAGGAGCTTCTTTTCGCAAACCATTCTGAACGAGGACAGGACATCGCTGGAACAGGCTCGGTTTGTCTCCGAACATGATAGCCCAGTTGTTAAATGTATGGACCACGAGCGGCAGCAATACCGAAGTCCCTTCGGCACATAGCTCTCCACTGCATCCTGGGCTTCGGAGTTTGCCCTCGAAAGGTCCGACAGGTCGCAGATGTTTGTCCTCAGGTCGCGTTCCATAATCCTGAGGCTAACGCCCGCCAGACGTCGATGGGCTTGAATGAGGTCCACAAAATACACCTGGCTTTTGCACCGTTCTTGGCTCTCTAGGAGGTCGCGAATGGACGTGTGCATCAACCTCAACGGTTCGCATGGGGATGAAAGGATATGAAGAAGGGAGTTGAGGTCCGCGAGAATATCGTTCCGAAGAAATTGGACAGCGTCCCTTTGACCTTTAAAGATTCCGTGGTCGGCGTACAAGAAGGCGATGACCTCGAGTGATATGGGATAAGGCGCCACTACGAGTGTTTCCAGCACCCAGGAAAGAAGCTGTTTCCGCATGGAGCTTTCTGCCGTCTCGTCGAACGCTTTCGAGAGAATTTGGCGGTACAAGTAATCGAGTTTGCCCCATGTTGACGAGTGTTGCAGCAATTCCTGCAGTCGATGGCCAGGCGACCCATTACGGACGTATGTGATCGCCGTACGAGCCCATTGGAACAGGCCTTGAGACATCTCGACCATGCCTTCGACGTCCGCCGACGAGGGCCAGTCCTCAGGAAGACCACGGTCCTCCCTGATTTGGGTGAAGGAGTGTTGGATGAACCTGGTGATGTCTTCAGGTACATGAGATATAGAGTCTAGGTCTTCGGTGTGCCACTTCCTCGGTTCGAGCGCGACAAGAAGAGGTGCTTCGGGACGACACGTGAGTAGGAATTTGACATTGGTAGGGAGAAATGAGGAATGCTGATCAATGAGCCGAACGAAGCGCTCGACATCGGCGACGTTTTCGCACTCGTCCAGGGCATCAACAATGATTAGGATGGGGTGCGCGTGATCCCTCAGCTTGCCGAGCGATCCGACGAAGAGTGTCTTGAACTGCTGGTCGAGACGTTCCTTTGCGATGTCTTCGTTCTGCTTCACGCTGCCCAGAATGGCCTCCTTCACTTCCGGGACCAACCCTTTCCCAAGTTGCCTGGCGAGGGCACAGATCAACTGGCCGTCCAACGCATTCTGGCCCCGTCGGAAGTGAAAGATAGCACAGGACCCCCCTCGACGCCCAACTATGGGCAACCGTCGACGCGATTGTCGATTTCCCGCGTCCCGCCATTCCACGAATCCAGAGAACGCGCTCCGCCGATGTCGATGTATCCTTAATCCACTGGTTTATGCGGTCTAAGATTTCTACTCTGGTGCCGGGAAGACATATGACGTCTTCAATTGCATTTCCTCTCGCTCCGTAGCTTCCATCCTCAAGGCAGCCAAGAAGACGGCGTCGCTCCGCTCGCAGTTCGATATTTTCTGAAGCAACCACGTCAAACAGATCCTTTACGAACAAGCGTAAATTTAAACATACTGAGTTCGATAACGAGATCGGAGGTCTTCAGACTGATGAGTAGCTATTATCGAAACTCTGTGAGCCAACTAATGACCGACAGGAATGCATCACGAACCTGCATTTCCTCCAGCGCGGTCCGAACAGTATCTTGATGCGCTTCTAGTTCTTCAGCATGGTCGCTAGCCAAAAAGGCCTTCTTGAAGCGACCCAAGGAATTCCACCTGCTGACTTTCTTCTCAATCGTCTCAAGCTCCCTGGGCGGTATGTCATCGGACCATTCTAGGTCATTCGCTCGGAGGGAACCGACGTACCTATGCAGATCATCGACCTGCGTCGCTAAATCCTCTCCTTGCTCGAGGTCTGACTTCTTAATATGTTCGAGGGATACGGATAGTTTGGACGTGTGGGAAGCGAGCTCCTTAGCCACATCCTCGTTTTTGTCCATAGTCTACAGAATCGGGGTTAGAGTGTAAATAGATAGAAAATGCGATTATAGTTTCACCTCGATCATGTTGACAAAGGCCAATCCAACTTTAGCAGCCACGCCAACGAAGTCTCCAACGACGGGAACCGCTCCAGATACGACTTCTACGGTCTCAAAAGTTTTCCTCGCCGCATTAAGAGCTCCTTCTCGAGTGTGACCACGTTGTTCCTGATCCTCGGTGTCCTGGGGCGATCCTTGGACAGATACTTGTTTGCCCGTCAGATGTTCGAGCGTCAAACTTGAAGCTTGTCCTGGGGAGGTCATCTGAGCTTCCAACGGTTTCAAAGGATGCGAGACGCCGAGTGGGGTGGAAGTCGGCTGATTTGGGTGGCCAGAGGGCATCTGTGAATCTTCGACGCTCCCTGACAAGGTATAAGCCGACATCCTGTTAGTGTGGCTATGTCGACGAGTCTGAGCGAGCTTCTCACCCACGGAGGCCAGACTCTCTAAGAGACTCTGTAGGGATAAATGAGCAACGTCTTAACTTAGCATAGAATATGCTACTTTATCCACTCACGCGAAGCGTTGCCGAGACCTTTTCAATATCTTCCCGACAGGTCTCCAAGGTATCGGTACATTTGCCACGACGAAGCGAAGAGATATTGTGCTTGATCCCATCCCTGAACCCCCTTTCCTTCCTTCCGTACTTTTCTGATGCTTTCTTCAGTCTCGCATGCACGGCTTCCAGAACGCTATCACGCACAATGCTTTAGCACATTATTATCAAGCCTGTCGGAGTCCATACTTACTGGATAAGCTCTTCAACGGCATCTTTCACTGGGGTCACGTCTCGAGGAAGTATGGGTAAGTTGTTGATTGTCTGAACTAAGTTTTGCGCTGCGCTTTCGACTCCGGAGGCCAGTTGGTGTCCTGGAAATCGAGGATGTCAGCGGACGAACGTTGCCGTCACTAGTAGGCGGGATTACCTCTAGTAGAGTCAAGACCTCGGTCGTCATGGCCCTCCCTTTATCGCTGAGCTTTTGCTTTGAGACAACACTTGTGGGACTCAGAGGAAATCGGTTGGATGTCGCGGGTGGTTTTGGAGAGGGTTGCCTTGACATACCACGCAATGTATGAGAGGAGAGCTGAGAGGAAGTGGCGGGGGAAGATAAGGAGAGAGCTGCAATGGACGTGAAGTACAAGTGCCCAACACAGCATTGAGGGGTGAGGGAATCCCGTGAGCCATGAGTAGAGGCTTCCACTTGGGCGTAAACGAGTCACATGTTTGCACACACAAAGGGCCTGTGGGAGTTGTCTGCAATGTGGCCAACTTGAAAACTGGTCTCAATCACCAATCGTGAAAGACTACTGAAAATTTGACCTCCTTCTCATTCAATCACGGCTGACATCAATTTCCCCCTTTCCCCGTTGCAAATACCGAATGTGCATTAAACTGGTTAGGAACAGGGCGACGAAAATCTACTAGAGGTCTTGGGAGAAGCACGCAACCACCCTTCTTGTAGGAAAATCTAAGAAAAATGGAAAAGACTTAGAAGAACTATCGAGGGATAGCGAAGTACAAAAGCAGGCGAGAAAAGGATACAAAGCATACCAAAGACGTAAAGAAAGGGTTTAGTCAGAAGGGAATGAACAAGATCCGCATCAGGATGTGTACACCACAGGCACAATCGCTGTCACTACTTCGAACCCGTCCCAATCTTCTTCATCTTCGAAGGAGACCCTGGACCAGCTGGAGGCGCAACGCGCGCAACTGGCCGAGGCGTTTGACTTGCGGTCGCATCTCGTCCAGCCGGCCCCATTGACGTACACTTCGTCGGTGAAGAGATTATCTCCTCCGTGGCCTTTTGTGCTCGCGCGAAGAATAACTTACAATCGCGGTTGGATATGTTCTCAAGGTGGTTCTGATTGCCTGACGAGGTGGGGTGAAAATATATTAGTGGATAGCCAGGCGGAGAAAGGTATGGATCTTGCCCACCCCGGGGAAGCATGAACATACCATTCCAGCGATTACAATGTGAACCGCTCTCGCAGTACAGAAGAAGAGCTGTGGGAGGCGTGTCAGCCTTCTCGTTTCGCACCAGAACGACGGTATCCTAGAGACTCGGGTCGGTGTCGTCCCTCGCAGGCTTGCGGGGCTGCTTCCAATTAACAGGAGCTCCGACACACCGCCAGCAACGAGCCTGCGATGTGAGAAAACTATCTGGAGCGTCTACGTGGCGTTCAACGGTTGCTAGGGGTTTAGAATCTGCTGGCATTTGAGCCATCACTACATAGAAGAGAACACAAGGATGAGACTTCCCCGCAAGCCAGCACCTGGGAACGCCAACCATGTCTTCTTCCGTATCTTGTTTCGTGTCATAATCAGCGACCGTAGCATTCTGCTCGGTCTCGGCGTCCCGCACTTCGTCAGGATTTTCAACCCAAACCTCCACCTGCTTCGAGTTATTCCGATAGTTCCTGTTACTTGGGGGATTAATTGACCCCCTCGTCGGCGACGCTTAATGAGAGGCTCAGGCTTTTCTTCTGCATTCCGCGGGACTTCTGAAATGTTGGGTGCTAGGGCTTCACCAGCTCTTGGACGCTGGACGACAATTCTCCTCGATACCACTGAAGGTGAACATACTGTTGATGTTTCCCTCGACCAAGTCCGGTCTCGTCTTCTTCATCCGATTCTGTGGTACGTCTTATATTGTAGATAGATTAGCAACCCAGTGCATAGACAGGCAAAACAACACTTACTTGACCCGAAGTTCTGTTTCGTCTTCGTTGGCTCGAAGTAATGGACACAGAAAAGGTTCCAGTCAGAAGGTGAACGAAAGAGACCCGACCAAAGATGTATACCATAGCAATGATCCATATCACGGCTTTGAACTCGTCCCAATCCTCTTCGTCTTCTACAGTAAGCCTAAACAGCCGGAGGCCCGACACGCGCAGCTGGCCGAGGCGTCTGACTTGCGCTCGCATCTCGTCTAGCTGACGCTCGCTTCGTCGGCGAAGGGATCATCTTCTCTGTGACTTTTCGTGCTTGCGCGAAGAACAACTTGCAGTCATGGTCGGAGATGTTTTCGAGATAGTATTGATTCCCTGACGAAATGGTGTTAAGCAGCGGTGGACGGGTCGATAGAAAAGTACTCGCTGTGGTAGATATAATAGAAATTGATGATTATTATTTCAACTACGAATCGAGCGCCTTTTATAGGTCGCTCGTACATTTATGGTTATACGAAAGAAAAGGAGTTCCCTTAATGGGCAATTCCTAATGTAGACGAACGACCGAAGGGTTCCCGCCCTTCGGTCTCCTATTTCCCACTCTCCCCGCTACTCCGCTAAAACCTAACTGTTGACGTACCGACGTGCCGAGGTTTAACAAATGGGTTGAAAGGATGTCAATGGATCACCACGTGGAGAAAGCGAAAGGGTCTCGCGCACCTCGAGGAACCATGAACATCCCATTCCGAGCGATGACGAATGTGCTCCGGTGAACGGGTGAACCATAACGCGAACCGCTCCCTGGATACATTAAAACAGCTGTGGGAGGAGTCCCGTTTCTCAGCAGAGCAACGGTACCCTGGATACGCACATATGTGTTGTCTTTCGCAGGCTCGACCTTTTCCTCCGGTATCCGCACGATTTCTGAAATGATGGGCAGTCGGGAGAATGAGCAACTAGATGCGTAGATGAGCGAGACAACGACAACAGATACTTACGAGGCTCAATATCCACTCCGTCTTCTTCGGCTGGGCCCTAGGATATTTCTGCTTCACCGGCTCCCGTCTTTGCGTGGCCTTCTCCTTTTGTTTCTCCTTCCCCTCCTTAACCAGCCTATCCCGTTCGCTCCGCCGACTCTCCAATCGCTTTCTCGCCTTGTTGCAATTTTACGTCATCATAGCCAGGAGCGAAGTCGAATTAGCCATCGTCATTAGGAGCAGGTATGTCTTCATCGTCCCTCCTGATCCTAGACTCCACAATCTATTCGTTCGGCGTTTCGACGAGGGTGGTTCCGGAGTTACGTCTTGGTTCAATCCATCAACGCCTACTACACCGCTCACATCGCCTTTCTACCCAAAGTCTTCGTTGTCGTCGACGTCGTCTTGGTCAAAGCGACCTGCGTGACTCTCCGCCGCCCGGTTCTGATCGTCAACAGAGGCAAGTCTCATGTTGCTATCGTCATTCCCATCTTGCCCGTCAATGTCAACATCCTCGACTTCTGCAATAGTCTGAAGAGCAGCGGGCTGCGTTCTGTTTGCATCGGACTCGGCGGGAGCGGAGACGCTGAGGATGTTCGTTGACTTGAGTGAAGCTTGGTAGTAGTGGAGCTTTGCTGATGGAAGATTGACCGGGAGTTTCGTTCATAGAAGGTTCGGGAAATGAGAGTCGTAGTCAACTGCGGACATGGGCTAGGTTTGGGGACGGCCTGTCGAAGTCGTAGTCGTCACCGCTAGAGACAAGTAAGCACAACGAAGACGGAATGAAGAGAGGGGAAGGAGTTACATACGGAATGTCCGAGATTTCTTCGGGTGGTGGTTTCGGTGTATATCGGGCCGAGGTTTGGGTGAGTGGAGAAGTCTAAATCCTCTCAAAGGGACCTCGAACTCGAACCCCGTCTCCCGCTCTAAACAACCGCCGTGGACGCCTGCGCAGCACACTTGAAAGTTCGACCTGGAATGCCCTTTCGACTAGCATAAAACCGACCACTTGATGTTTTATGACCATGGCCTGTGGCGTTGCAGAGGCTTGCATGCACGCCCCGGGATGCGAGAGTTATCCGAAATGTTGCCAAAAAGCGGTCGGGTAATCTTCAATCGTGAAAGCTGACATCCTCCTGCCCTCGAGCACCGGCACGCCGAGTGTTTGAAGGGCCGCGTCCAGCATCGTTGTTTGATACACAGCGTTATTCTTGTGTCTTGTGACAGTGCCAACACCATCTGAGACCGTGTCGGTGGTGTAAAAGATAGGTGGCCGAGCTGCGTGACGTACGTTGTTGATTTAATTCGGGTTCGCTTGAGCCGAAGGCCTTCGTTAAATGATAAACGAGATGCTGACTTCCACGAAGTCGACGCGACGGAACAGATATTCCGACGGGCATTGTCGTTCGCTTTTGACCAGGGTGATTTCAGGATTGGATCTTGCCCGGCTTCATCAACGTCCCTTCCACCATTATCGGCATCATCATGGTATATAATGTCTTCGTTTCCACCGTCGTCATCTTGGTTGGTTAAAACGACCTGCCCAACTCCCTGCTGCCTCGTTTTGGTCGACGACGGAGGGCATGCTCACGGTGCATATCGCCATTCCCATCCGTTCATCCATGTCACAGTCTTCCTCTTTTGCGTTAGTCGAAAGAGCAGCGGGTTGCTCCCCTTTTGCGTTGGATTTGGTGGGAGGAGACATTACGAGAATAAATGGGTGCTTGCTGACTTCAGAGTGGCTTGGTGGTGGTGGGGAAGCTGTTACCACTACTGCTCGCAGCTTCGGTGGAGGAGGATTTGCCCTCGAGTTTCTTTTGGTGGGAGGTTCTGCAATGGAGTTGTAGCCAACTGCGGACGTGGGTTGAGTTGGGGGATGATTCTGCCGGCTTGGCGAAGTCGTCGTCGTAACCGCGCGGAGACAAGCAATGTCCGGGGGAGGAATGATGAGAGAGCAGGAGCTACGGACGGATCGTTCGAGCTTGAAATGATTTCCTGGGTGGTTCCGGCATATTGAAGCGGAGTTTCGGGTGACTCGAGGACTCCAAGTCTTCACGGAAACATCTCCGAGTGTCGTCCCGCGCTCCCCAACAGCCCTTGTGGACTCCCGCGCAGCGCGCTTAAAGTTCCAGCTAGGATTTGCCATGCCGATCAGTACAGAAACGACAGCTTGATGTTAAATGTTTTCATACCTAGATAACCTAATATTTGGTATGCTGACCGACTCCCGATGACCCCGGGAGGAATATGGTCTCAACCAAAGCGTATACTCCTCGACCCTGCGCGGATTTGGTCGCTTTGCGGAAACATGTTGTGGTTGGCCGGAAGTTCGGCCAGCGACTAGCGGTCTTGTTATAAAGAATGTTCGGAAGGAGAGGGCGTGGTCTCCGGTACGACTCCGAGCGGGCACCAAGTGATCGACACGAACTTCCTGAAACCGTCTCCTGTACTTCCCAATAAGCGTTTGAGGACCAGGTAATGGTTGAGAAGCCTCGTCGTATCGGACCATCACGTTCTTCCCTCATACTTGCTCCGAAACTCCGACGTTTTCTAGTGTAACCGATCCTCTTATCCGGAAATCGCTGGCCCCACATTGATCTGCTTCTTCCCAACAGCGCACTCAGCAGTATTTGTGACCACGACAAAATCGAATCATTGAGTTGTAAGGTTTGATCGTGGAGTCGGTCTTGGCCGATACGAAGAGCCGGTTTGCGTGAAGGTGGTTCTGCCGAGTGGGTGCGCCCTAATACAATGCTATAAATTGAAAATAATAACCGACATGCCACCTCATTGAGCCGTCTAGAGTCCACTAGTCGCCCGGAGTCCCGACCGTGGTTTCATCGGCACGACGTCTGCAGCGGCACTCGGTTCCCTCGAAGAGGATGGAATCGTCCAGACGACCTTGGGCCGAGATTTGCGACGTCGCGAGAACGTTCTCCTGCCATCAAGGTAAGGTAGGTTTCCTCGTGTTCTGCACTGCCGGCAACGATTGCGGGTGGTTCAGCGAGACCATTTGCTTCGATGGCCTTCTGCGTGTTGCCCGTGGAGCCGTGACAAGCTCTAGAAACGGAACTAAGCATTAGAGCTGCAGCAACCAAGATGAAATGGGGAGCGTTACCTTGGGGGATGAGTGAGCATTTTATTAAGCCAAGTCCTGGTCTGCCATGTTGTCATGAGGTGAACGAGCGGTGAGGTGCACCTGCGTAACATCGTCGCGGTCCAAATCGCAACAAACTACTTCTGGGTTGTCAATGTTCAAGAGGCAGGCTTCAACGGGCTGCCTTATTGAGTGACCCCGAATAGACCTACGGTGAGAGGGAACGTTGTGCATCATGTGCATCGTCTCAGTGGAAGGGACAAAGGTGACGACATACCATGGTCTCTGCCGGCACCGTTTTGATGTGCACCCTCGAGAGCTTTCGCGTCAAGGATATGAGCGAATATTGGGGTTTGTTGAGCATTGCAAGCGAGCGGGGTTGCAAGGATAGTAGAACCTCGACTTTCATCGTGTCCTTTCCTCGAGGAGAAGGTCGGGCCGGAGCTGCTGTGCTTGGGGCGAATCGTGTGACATTGACCTGCGCAAAGACCGGGTAACGGTTTGAAAGAGAGTGGTGTTAAAGTCGTCGGGACAAGGGAAGTAAGTATGCACAGAGTGTGGTAGGAGAGATGGGATGCGCGGGCTACGATTGGTTGGTCGTCGGGAGGATGTGCCGTAGTCCGAGGAGAGTCACGTGCATGCATGGAAGACACCGAGGTTACGGGCACGGCTTGACTCTCTGCGAGGAGGAAAGACAAGGTTGAGCAGTCACACTTCAGGCGCTCTCCTATTCAAAAGGACCACCCAACTCCGGCGACACCCAATCGAAGCTGTGTAACATATAATCGCTCTGCCGTCTAGGTCTCAACCCGACCACCTCGCGTTCAAAAAGGTTCCAAACCGCGGTGGCTATTCTAGCAAGGTACCTCACCGTCATCTAGAGAGCCTTGAACCTTGACTAAATGGAAGCTTTGATGTATCATTCCCCCAGGAGCCCGTACACACCGCCATAAGTTCATCTGACGACGAGTCGGAGACCACAACATTAACCGCGACAACAGTGCTCGCCCCTAAAGCCACCATCCCACCTTACGGGCAGCAAAAAGGCTGAAGAACGTCAAAGCAGCAGATTTCGCTAATGGAGGATCTTATCCGGAATGTCACATAGCAAAGTATCCTCTGGAGACGGGTAGAAACTCAAGGCGAGTTCATTCTAACGGTGTCTCGGGATCGAACTAACGGAGGCTTGATATTCCAGGCCTCGTCTGGCAATGCACTCGCACTTCAAGTTGACGCTGAAAGCAATGTTCACTACGAGTACGCGAGGTTATTGGGATGATACAAAAGTTCAATCGCAGTTCGAAGACCTCCTGCCGCTTCTCAACAGACAAGACCTCAATGACGAAGACCGCTCGATGGACCGTCCTTCTTAGGAAAAAGTGCCGCAGACCGCTGAGAGGACAAAAGTGGCATTGGAGAAACCATTAACTGCAAGGTCGAAGCCGCGCAGCCGAAGAATGTCCCTGACGGGCAAAGCGAAACGTGGTTCGTTCGATAAACTCCAGGACAGCAGGGCAACTCTGAAGGGGGTCTGAAGCAGAGAATAATCAAGATGGCGGAAATAACGGAAGACCCCCGAGAGCCATCTCGCTTCAAGTATAAGAAGATTCCTCGCGGACCACCCAGCCGGCCGCCCCCAATCCCGTGAAGCCCGCCTCGCAAGGCCACTGCTGCCGAACAAAATAAATGGGATGATCCCACCTTGTATCTACCACTGGAAGAACAACAAGGGTTTTACCATCCCCCTCGATGAACGGCTGGCCGCCGATAGCCGAGGTCTGCAAGACGTCCACCTCAACGACAACTTTCGCCAAGTTGTCAGATGACCCTCTTTATCGCTGAACGATATGCGCGGGAGAAAGTCCGACAGCTTGCTCTCATGCAACAGAAAACCGCCGAGAAGCAGAAAGGCCAACGAGGAGGAAAGCCTTCGTCTGCTTGTTCAACGTGCCAGGGAGGAGCGTGGAGGAGCCCCCATCAGCGAAGCCAGGCGCCATGAAGTCTGGCTTAGCTGGCTATGGCAGTGGAAGCGAGAGTGGTAGTGGTAGTGACAGCGAGAGTGAAGGAGGAGGGAACGAGGAGGACGAGGAAGCAGCTCGGATACGCGATGAGATCCGTCGCGAGAAGCGGCAACAGCGAGAGCGCGAGATGCGGATGAGCAATATGGGCTAGGAGCAATAGGCCAAGTACTTTGTAAGGTACGAGTTTTACGCCATCACGTCTCCTCCCCAAACTGATGATGCTTAACGGATCACTCAGGGAATAGAACCGTGACATCTCGGAGAACTGGGCTTGGCAAAACCTAGAGTGTCAAAGGAGAGCATGCTCGACTCCCAACTGTTCGACCGCGAATCAATGTCAGATTCCTTCGGAGATGAAGAGTTCTATAATCTATACGACAAACCGCTCTTCCATGGTTCCTCAGGGCCCGCGGCCATCAGGGCAGCATGGAAGAGGGCGACGACAAGCTTTACGGAGGTGGAACAAAGGAAGGTGTTGCTCACGCCTTGTCTTCGGATCGCTTCGTTTTGGGACCAGCGAAGCTTGGACGGGGACTTGGGTATGAAGGAAGGCCTGGAGTGGAGGGACCGGTGCAATTAAGAAGGACGTCAGCATAAACTCGACTGACGACGTGTTCGGAGTTGGCCAGCTCTTGGATGAGGCGAAGAGAGGAGTGAAGCGTGGACTGGATACCTCGGTGTAAGTGACATGATGGGCGTCGAATGGGGTCACATGGGATGCTAATTGCTTTTCCCGGCTCGTGGATCGGATTCAAGGAAGAGAAGACAGCTCGACACATCAGATCGTGAATGATTCTATTTGCGTTTCCCATTCGTAATATATCTTTCATGGTGTCTTATCCTCTCGGAATTGATTCCCGTTGTCCAACTACCCGACTCGTTTGGTCCCCATGACCATGACGTGCGTTCATGGGCCTCCCAAAGTCCAAGCCAGTAGATGAATGGTAGCACCTATCACAGAGCATTCATCGCCGCTCAGCTAAGGCTCACAGATGAGGCATCATTGAGGATGATCAGTCTTACTTTCCACCGCTACGAACCCGATACAACACGGAATACACAATATCGCCCGAGAAGAAGATAATCAATTCCGGTCACACTAGATGCGGATATTTAACGGAACGGTTCCGGGGGGCGGTATCGTGACATCTCGGAGAAGATTGCACTCGGCTTGGCAAAACCCTACGATGTGGAAGGAGAGTCTGCTCGACTCCCAACTTTTCATCCATGAATCAATTTTAGGTTCGTTCGGGATGAAGAGTCACAGAACATTTACGAAAAGCCACTCTCCCGTGGTTCTTCAGCGCCACCGTTATCTCTAAATATCAGGAGAGGGCAGATAGTACAGTATGCACCAAACCTATATAGTACATGATGAAGTTACAAGGTTAACAACTCAGAAACATCGATGATGCAAAGCTTGCCATTGGGCGCCAAGGCTAATCTACCATGGCGGAGGAGGATTTCGGGGGTTAACCATCGCTCACGAGGGTGATAGTGAAAAGGTAACCACAACAAACGTTTGGAACCACAGAGCAGCCAGTTTGAGTCAAATCCAATATGGTGGGTAGTGAAAAGAATTTCTGAGGGTCCCACAGATATTTGGTAAGTGAAACCATCCAACTGGCGAGAAGTACCATCGGCTGAGTTGGATGTCAGAGCGGTGCCGTCCAGCGAAAGGACAACGGACGTGATCATCTCTGGGTAACCGGTCAAAGGTTCGCCCAACTGCGTGCCAGTCCGAGCATCCAAGAATCGAACCGTCTTGTCCAACGACGCAGATGCGAGAACCTTGCTATCCGGGGAAAAGACAACGGACTTGATCTGGGCCGCGTGACCGAGAGGATTGCCCAGCTGTGCGCCAGCCCGACTATCCCATAATCGAACCGTCTTGTCCCCCGAAGCAGATGCCAAAACCTTGCCGTCCGGGGAAAAGACAACGGACCAGACCCAGCTCGTGTGACCGAGAGGATCGCCTAACTGTGCGCCAGTCCGAGCATCCCATAATCGAACCGTCTTGTCTTCCGACGCAGATGCCAGAACCTCGCCGTCCGGGGAAAAGACAACGGACCTGATCCAGGCCGTGTGACCGGTCAGAGGGTCGCCCAACTGTGTGCCAGTCCGAGCATCCCATAATCGAACTGTGTTGTCCTTCGACGTAGATGCCAGAACCTTGCTGTCCGGGGAAAAGAAAACGGACCTGATCTCCTCCGTGTGACCGGTCAGTGGGTCGCCCAACTGTGCACCAGTCCGAGCGTCCCATAATCGAACCGTGTTGTCCGACGACCCAGATGCCACAACCTTGCCGTCCGGGGAAAAGAAAACGGACCAGAACTTCTCCGTGTGACCGGTCAGAGGGTCGCCCAACTGCGCGCCAGTCCGAGCATCCCATAATCGAGCCGTCTTGTCCGATGACATAGATGCCAGAACCTTGCCGTCCGAGGAAAAGACAACGGACCAGATCTCCTCCGTGTGACCGGTCAGAGGGTCGCTCAACTGTGCCCCAGTCCGAGCATCCCATAATCGAACCGTCTTGTCATCCGACGCAGATGCCAAAACCTTGCCGTCCGGGGAAAAGACAAAGCACGTGGTCGAGATCAGAGGGTTGCCCAACTGTGCGCCAATCCGAGCATCCCATAATCGAACCGTCTTGTCCAACGACGTAGATGCCAAAACCTTGCTGTCCGGGGAAAAGACAACGGACTCTATCGGGCCCGTGTGACCGGTCAGAGGGTCGCCCAACTGTGCGCCAGCCCGAGCATCCCATAATCGAACCGTATCGTCCCACGACCTAGATGCCAGAACCTTGCCGTCCGGCGAAAAGACAATAGAGTCGATCGAGTCCGTGTGACCGGTCAGAGGGTCGCCCAACTGTGCGCCAGTCCGAGCGTCCCATAATTGAACCGTGTTGTCCGACGACCCAGCTGCCAAAACCTTGCCGTCCGGGGAAAAGACAGCAAACGTGGTCGAGATCAGAGGGTCGCCCAACTGTGTGCCAGTCCGAGCATTCCATAATCGAACTGTGTTGTCCTTCGACGTAGATGCCAGAACCTTGCCGTCCGGGGAAAAGGCAACGGACCAGATCTTCTCCGTGTGACCGGTCAGAGGGTCGCCCAACTGTGTGCCAGTCCGAGCATTCCATAATCGAACTGTGTTGTCCTTCGACGCAGATGCCAGAACCTTGCCGTCCGGGGAAAAGACAAAGCACGTGGTCAAGGTCAGAGGGTCGCCCAACTGTGCGCCAGTCCGAGCATCCCATAATCGAACCATATCGTCCGACGACCTAGATGCCAGAACCTTGCCGTCCGGCGAAAAGACAATAAAGTAGATCGAGTCCGTGTGACCGGTCAGAGGGTCGCCCAACTGTGTGCCAGTCCGAACATCCCATAATCGAACTGTATTGTCCTTCGACGTAGATGCCAGAACCTTGCTGTCCGGGGAAAAGGCAACGGATCTGATCTTCTCCGTGTGACCGGTCAGAGGATCACCCAACTGTGTGCCAGTCCGAGCATCCCATAATCGAACCGTCTTGTCGTCCGACGCAGATGCCAGAACCTTGCCGTCCGGGGAAAAGACAACGGACGTGGTCGAGGTCAGAGGGTCGCCCAACTGTGCGCCAGTCCGAGCATCCCATAATCGAACCGTCTTTTCCCCCGACGTGGACGCCAGAACCTTGCCGTCCGGGGAAAAGACAGTGAAACCGGACCAGCCCGTGTGACCGGGCAGAGGGTCGCCCAACCGTGCGCCAGTCTGAGCATCCAATAATTGAACCGCTCCGCTCCCCAAGACACATGCCAGAACCTTGCTATCCAGCAAAAATCTGGTTTCAAACACAGCTGATTTGACATATGATGTCCAAATGTGAGCCGGCCAGTTTAGCTGACGTTCGCCATGGAGAATCCGAGCTGTTGCTTGACCGCCATACTTTGCCCACAGCTTTGTCTCCAAGGGGCAGTGGGGAAGAGCTGAAGCGTAAATTTGAAGCGCACCGAACGAGATTGGCTCCATAGATGAGGCGATGAATCGCTGAGTGTCATTCCACAGAGTAATCCAATCTCCGCTGACCGTCTCCGGCGGCCATTGCTGTGAACCTCGCGGTTAGTTCACTCGCAGCACCTTGCGCACACAGTTAAGGTGGTATGCTCACCTCGAGCCACTCATGCACTTGCTTCGCTACCGTAAATGCGTCGTTCGTTGTTCCGATCAAACTCATGACTTCCAACCAGGCCAGGAGCTTCTCGTCGCAAACTATCCTAAACGAGGATAGGACATCGCTCGAAGGGGCTCCGTTTGTCTTCGAACACGGTAGCCCAGTTGTTAAATGGATGGACCAAGAACGGCAGCAGTACCGAAGTCCCTTCGGCACATGACTCTCCACTGCATCTTGGACCTCAGAATTCGCCTTCGAAATATCCGATAGCTCGCAGATGTTTCTTCTAAGGTCGCGTTCCATGATCCCAAGGCTAACCCCCGCGAGGCGTCGATGGGCTCGAATGAGGTCGACGAAAAAATCCTGGCCTTTACACCGTTCTTGGCTCTCTAGAAGGTCGCGAATAGACGTGTGCATCAGCTGCAACGGGTCGGATGGCGATGAAGGGATATGAAGAAGGGAGTTGAGGTCCGCGAGAACTTCGTTCCGAAGAAACTGGATGGGGTCCGCTTGAGCCCTGAAGCTTTTGTGGTCGGCGTGCAAGAAGGCGATGATCTCGAGTGATACAGGGTAAGGTGCTGTTACAAGCGTTTCCAACACCCAGGATAGCAGCTGTTTCCGCGTCGAGCTTTTTGCCTCGTCGAACGCTCTCGAAAGAATTTGGTGGTACAAATCATCGAGTTCCCCCCATGTTGACTCTGGTTGCAGCAATTCCTGCAGACGCACGACAGGCGCCCTTTCCCCAATGTACGTGATCGTCGTACGAGCCCATTGGAACAGACCCTGGGACATCTCGACCAAGCGTTCGACATCGGCCGACGAAGGCCACCCCTCAGGAACATCACGGTTCTCTCTGATGTGCGCGAACGAGTGTTGGATAAACTTGGTGACATCCTCAGATACATGGGATACTGGTATCGAGTCGAGGTCTTCTTCGGGCCACTTCTTCGGGTTGAGCGTCTCGAGAAGTGGTGCTTCTGGGCGACACGTGAGGAGGAATTTGACATTGGTAGGGAGGAGTGAGAAGTGCTTATGAATGAGCCGAACGAAGCTCTCGGCATTATCGACGTTCTCGCATTCGTCCAGGGCATCGACGACGATTACAATGGGATAGGCATGATTCTTCAGCTTGTCAAGCGATCCGACGAGGAGTTTCTTGAACTGCTGGTCGAGGCGTTCCTTTGCGATGTCCTCGTTCTCCCTCACGGCACCCAAGATTGCGTTCTTCACTTCGGGGACTAGCCCTTTCCAAAGTTGCTTGACGATGGCACAGATAAACTGGCCGTCCAATGTATTTTGACCCCGGCGGAAATGAAAGATGGCACAGGACCCCCTCGAAGCCCAACTATGGGCAACCGTCGACGCGATCGTCGATTTCCCGCGTCCCGCCATTCCTCGAATCCAGAGAACGCGCTCGGCGGAGGTCGACGTATCTTCGATCCACTGGTCTATACGGTCCAAGATTCCGACTCTCGTACCGGGAAGGCATACGACGTCTTCAATCGAGCTTCCTCTGGCCCCGTAACTTCCGTCCCCAAGGCGGTCAAGAAGTCGCTGTCGCTCCGCTCGCAACTGGATATTTTCTGAGGTAAACGCGTCAGAACAGAGCTTTACAGAGAGGGTAAATATAGACATACGGAGTTCGCTGACAATATTGAGGGTTCTCAGTCCGGAGATGAGCTAGTATAGAAGGGGGGTCGGGGAACAGCTGAGCTAAAATTTCCGTGTACACGAATTCATTACGCACTTGTATTTTATCCTGCGAATCCTTAACGGTATCTTGATGAGACTTTAGCTCTCCAGCATAGTAACTAGCCAAAAATGCCTTCTTGGAACGGCTCGAGGATTCCCACCCGTTGACCTTCTTCTCAATATTCCCAAGCTCCCTGGACAATGTGTCATGCTGGAGCTATTCGCTTGGAGGGAGCTGACGTACCCTTGCAGCTTGTGAACTTCCGCAGCCAAATCGTCCCCCTTCTCTGGATCCGATTTCTTGATATGTTCGAAGCATACGGATAGTGTCGATATGTGGGAAACCAGCTCCTGAGCCACATCCTCGTTTTGGTCCATAGTCTGAAGAGCCGAGGTTAGAGAGAAATAGATATAGATATGGTTATATCGTTTCACCTCGATCATGTTGACAAAAGCCAATCCAACTTTAGCAGCGACGCCGACGGAATCTCCAACGAGGGGAACCGCTCCGGATACAACATCTGCGGCGTTGAAAGTAATCTTGGCTGCAGCAAGAAGTCCAGCTCGAATGCGACCCCGTTTTTTTTGATCCTCGGGAAGGTTAGGGGACGAGTCTTGGACAGATGCTTGTTGGCCCGTCGGGTGTGTCGGGTGTTCCAACGTCAAAGGTTGTCCAGGAGAGGCCGTCTGGAGACCCTGAGCTTCCAACGGCTCCAGAGAATGCGAGACGTCAACTGGGGGTGAAGCTGGCTGATTTTCGACGCCAGAGGGCATGTCTGTGTCTTTGACGCTCTCTAATGTGGTGGAACCCGGTATCACGTTAGTGTGGCTTCGCCGACGAGTCTGAGTGCGCGGCTTACCTATCGGAGGTAGACTTTCCAAGCGACTCTGTAGGGATGCATTGCCAACGTTACGACTCGGAATAAAATATACTAATTTATCCACTTACGCTAAGTGTTGTCGAGACCTTCTCGATATCTGCCCGACACGTCTGCAAGATATTGGTGCATCTACCAGGACGCAGCGAAGAGAAAGTGTGCTTGATTCCATCCCGAAATCCTCTTTCCTTGATTCCGTACTTGTCCGACGCTTTCCTCAGAATTGCACGCGCGGTTTCCAGAATGCTGTCAGGCACGAAGTTTAGCATGTTCCCTCTTCTCAGGCTGGGCGAAAGGCATACTTACCGGATGAGCTCCTCAACAGCGTCCTTGATAGGGGTTACGTCTCCAGGAAGGTCGGGTACATTATTGATGGTCTGAACCAACGTTTGGGCGACATCTCTCGACCGGGTGGGCCAGTTGGTGTCCTGTCATATCGCCGTCGTCAGCCCGAGGAGTGCTTCCATCTCGTAGGCAGGCGGATTACCTGTAGTAAGTTTAATACATCGTTCCTTGTACTTATAAGCTTTGCTTTATCGCCGAGCTCTTGCGTTGAGCCACTTATAGGAACTGGAGGAGGTCGATTAGACGTCGCAGGTGATTTGAGAGGGGTTTGACTAGACATGGTTGCGGTGTATGAGAGGAGAGCGTAGAGGGGGTGTTGGGGGAGATATAACGAAGGGAGACTGGGAGGGTCTGCGGTGGACCGTGCAGCGCAAGTGGGCAACACAGCCCGGAAAGGAGAGGGAGACATGAGGCTCTAAGCAGAAGCTTCCATTTTGGGTGTAAATGCGTCAAGCCGCTCGAGACATAGATCTAGGCTCGAGAAGGATTTGGGTCGTGTTCCAGAGGCCTGCATGCACGATCGGGGGAGGCGGGAGTTATCCGAATGTTGCCGAAAACCGGTCAATTGTGAAAGCCGACATCCTCCGGCTTCCAAACACCTGCACGCGGAGTGATCGACAGGGAGGGTTACGCCTTCCTTACGAGGTGCATAGGGTTTATTTTTGGTGTCTTTGTGACAGTATCGACGACATTTGAGACTGACGCCCTTGTGTAAAAAAGGCAGGTGCGCTGGCCGAGCGGCGCGAGGCGAGCGGACGTGCATGATTGTTCTTGACCGTAGCGCCGTCGACGTCTACCATATCAACCAAATGACTTGCCTTCAAGATGATTTTCCTGACCGACGAACACGTGTGATGGTGCGGAATTCCCCAGCATCATGAGGAAGGTTTAGAACTGGCTTTAGGGAGGAGACTTATACGTATACCAGAGGCTGATCGCGGCCTAACATCCGTCACCGCACTCCTTGCAGAAAGACGAGCAAAAACAAAATAGGGCTAGGGAGAAAATAAGGGATAGCGAAGTACAAGGACAGGCGAGAAAATGATACAAAGTACACCAAAGACGTACAGAAAAGGTTAAGTTGGAAGGAAACGAAAGAGACTCGCATAACCAAAGATACATACCATAGCCATAATCCATATCACCGCTTCGAGCTAGTCCCAATCTTCTTCGTCTTCAACGGTGACCCTGAACCAGCCGGAGGCCCAACACGCGCAGCTGGCCGAGGCGTCTGACTTGCGCTCGCATCTCGGCCAGCTGGCACCATCGACGCTCGCTTCGTTGGTGAAGGGATCATCTTCTCTGTGACCTTTCGTGCTTGCGCGAAGAACAACTTGCAGTCATGGTCGGAGATGTTTTCGAGATAGTATTGATTTCCTGACGAAATGGGTTGAAAGGATGTCAATGGATCACCACGTGGGGAAAGCAAAAGGATCTCGCCCACCTCGAGGAACCATGAACATCCCATTCCGAGCGATGACAAATGTGCTTCGGTGAACCATAACCCGGACGGCTCCCTCGATACAATAAAACAGCTGTGGGAGGCGTGTTAGCGGTCCAGTCTCTCCAAAGAGCGCCGGTATCCTGGATACGTACATATGTGTTGTCCCTCGCAGGCTTGCTGGGCTTCTTCCCACCAACCGGGATCTCCAACACACCCCCAGCAACGAACTCGCCGTCTGAAAAGACTTTCTGGAACGCATATGTGGCGTTCAACGGCTGCTTGGGATTTAGCATTGCTGCCGTCTGAGCAATCACTGCAAGGCGAAAACACGCGGATTAGGTTCCCCCAGAAGCTAGCCCATGCATCATGGGAGCCATACCTTTCTCCATTTCCTGTTTGGTGTCATAATCAATCACCATGGCATTCTGCTCCGTCTCCGCATCCCATCCTTCATCCGGATTCTCGACCCAAACCTCTGCCTGCTTCGAGTTGTTCCGCCCGTTCCTGCTACTTGGAGGCTTGGTCGTCCCTCGTCGTCGATGCTTCTTGCTTAGGGGCTCGGGCTGTGCTTCCGGTATCCGCACGATTTCTGAAATGATTGGCACTGGAGCTTCGTCAGGTCGTGGACGCCGGACGACAGCGTGCTCTCCTCGCCACCATTGAAGGGGTGCGTATCGCTGTCGTTTCCCTCGACGAAGCCCAGTATCGTCATCGTCGTCAGATTCTGCGGTGGATAAAAGGTCGTGGATGAGCAACTCAGTGCGCAGATGAGCAAAACGACCTGAGCAGACACTTACGTGGTTCAAAGTTCCGTTTAGTCTTCTTCGGCTGAGCGTTAGGATCCTTCTGCCTCAACGGTTCCCGCTTTTGCTTAGCCTTCTCCTTTTCTCTCTCTTTCTTCTCCTGAGCCAGCCTAGCCCGTTTGCTTCTTGGACTCTCCTCGGGCTCCGGTTCCTCCTCCTCCTCTTCTTGCTGTGGTTCGTCATCATAGCCACCCCCGACGTCGAATTGGTCATCTTCATCGGGAGCAGGTACGTCATCATCATCCCTTCCGATCCCAGATTCCGCCATCTCCTCGTCCGAAGGAGTCTCGACGCGGTTCCGACGTGCTTTGTCGTTCGCTTTCGACAGGGGTGGGTCTGGAATTGGATCTTGCTCCGGTTCATCGACGTCCATTCCGCCATCATTATCATCGCCATCGTATCCAAAGTCTTCGTTCCCACTGTCGTCGTCGTCTTGGTCGAAGCGACCTGCATGACTCTCTGCAGCCTGGTTCCGATCGACCACGGACGCCATGCTCATATTGCTATCCCCATTCCCATCTTGCTTGTCCATATCGTCGGATTCGTCTTCTGCGATAGTCGAAAGAGCAGCAGCCTGCTTTCCTTTTCCGGTGGACTTGGCGGGAGCGGAGACATTACGGGATGAAGTGGACGTCTGTTGACTTGATCGAGGCTTGCTGGTGGTGGGGCGGGTGTTATTGCTACTGCTAGCAGCTTTGCTGGAGGTAGATTGACCGAGAGCTTTCCTCTTGGTAGAAGGTTCTGGGATGGAGTCGTAGTCAACTGCGGACGTGGGTTGGGTTGCGGGACGGTTCTGCCGGCTTGTTGAAGTCGTCGTGACGGCTGGAGACAGGCAAAGGTTAACGAGAACGGTATTATGAAAGAAGTAAAAGTTACATACGTATTGTTCGAGTTTGCGAGGATTTCTTTGGCGGCTCTGGCTCAGCACCTACTCGAATCCTAAGTGGTCAGTCCAGATTGCAACGAAGTAAAGACAGAGAGACACAGAACTGACGACGGCGCAGTACACTATCGTCCAAAATGCTCAAATCATCATCGAAGTCGGTGGTCCTCCTCGCATTCGTGGTGGATTTCTTCGGGTTCTTGGGTTTCGGCCTCGAGGGAATCGAAGGGGGCGGGCTCAGGAAGACATCGTCTTTCAGATACGCTCCAAAGTCTTCAAAGCCATCAGAGTCCCTCGCTACATTCCCGATGTTGATAATCTTTCCAGAAGCTCTACAGCACCATCACAACTCCAGTTAGAATTCCCAATTGCTATCCAGACCGGGTTCAACATTCATGGCGGGTGAACCGCACCTTCCAAAGTTGGCATCGTTGCGATACGACGGAGGTGCTCTTACACCTTTCCGGACTTGCGAGGGACCTTGAGAGAGTCGGTCCACCTCTGACATTTTTGGTGGGGGTTGCTTGAGGTTTCTTGAGGTTTCTTGAGAAGAGGTTAAGGTGGGCGGGAAAGCTGAGGAGACAAACGGTCTCTTGTCTCCCCCCTTCATCGAACCGTGTCAACAACCTCACGTGACTCAAATCGAGGAAATGCGCACCTCGGCCACTTTTCGAGCCGCGGTACGACGCTTCGCTACTTATTCTTCGCTATCCACTCATGGAGCGGGTCCATCAAAAGGAGACAAAGGTGCGAATCGCTGTCTGAAGATCTTGGGTTGCTCTTCTAACTTTGCCTTACTCTTTACAGTGGTTGTCGCAATGTCAGGTGGCGTCGACTCCTCGGTGGCAGCTGCTCTCCTAGTAGAGAAAGATTACGACTTGTCGGCGGTATTTATGCGCAACTGGGATAAACGTGACGAGAGCGGCACGGATATCGGATGTCAATGGGAGAAGGACTGGGAGGACGTTCGGCGGGTCTGCGAGGTGCTCGACATTCCCGTCCGCATGGTGAGTGTCTTGCTCAAAGGTGGTCACCCAGATACATTGATGAGTAACTAATCAACTCAATGCTATGCTACTAGATTGACCTGTCTCAGCAATATTGGACGCGGGTCTTCGAACCTTCCCTGGACGAATGGCAGCGGGGCTTGACGCCGAACCCAGACGTCCCTTGTAACCGAGAAGTGAAGTTCGGAGCGTTAATGGACCAGGCTCTATCGGGACCAGGTCAGTGGCTAGCAACTGGTGAGTCTTGCTATCGCATAGCTCCCACCCAGTACCATACGACCAACGCGGAATTTCAGGTCACTACTCTCGCACCGCAAATATCGAGGTCCGACCCGGCGCACTCCGCCGAGCGCTCTTAAAAGCAAAAGACCCAATCAAGGACCAATCCTACTTCCTTTCTTCGGTCTCCCAAAAGCAGCTATCCAAGGTACAGTCGTCCTCTTGCACACAAGGCCCCCAAACGGAGCTAATGCCATCCGCGCTTAGGCAGCCTTCCCCTTGGGCGATCTCTTGAAGAGCCAAGTCCGAGAAATCGCCAAAGCCAAAGGACTGCCAACGGCGTCCAGACCTGAAAGTATGGGTCTCTGCTTCGTCGGGCAGAAGGAAGGTCGGATAGACAGGTTCCTGTGTAAGTCACGTTCCCCCCTCTCTCTCTGCCACCTTCCGGCCCTCGGCGAGCGGTATTCATTTTACTGACCAACTCTAAATATTCCTCTCAGCCGATTATATTCCACCCGATCCGGGACCGATACTCGATCTAGAAGGCCGTATCTTAGGAGAGCATAAGGGACTATGGACCTATACCATCGGGCAAAATGCTCGGATAGGTGGCCAGCCCATTAAATTGTTTGTCGCTGCCAAGGATTCAAGCCGAAACGCCATTATAGTCGTCCCTGGATCGTAAGTGATACGGCTCCTCCGGCACAACCAACGCGTTAACCAACCTGCCTTCGTTCCTCCGCAGAGACCACCCAGCACTCTTTAGCTCATCAGCTCGAACATCGTCCTGGCACTGGATCGCAGACGAACCGCCACCGGTGCTCCAGTCAGAAGGCGGTTCGCTCGAAGCGACGGTAAAGATCTGTTACGGCGAGCGACTAGAACAATGCACCGCAACCCGAGAGTGAGTCCCTTCTCCGCCTCATTCATTCAAGGCCTTCTCCCCTGACTCAGGGTGGGTCGGACGTCATTTTTCACCGTTCACAGGGGCGACGGACTATATATTTCCTTCAAAAATCCCATTCGCGGGGTAGCGCCAGGACAATACGCCGTTATTTATGACGGAGACGTCTGCCTCGGAAGCGGAAAGATGTCGTGGACGGATGCGGTAGATAAGTTTTGAGTTTAGGTAGCCGGGCCCATACCCGAAACGGATTTCATTTTGTTGGGTCGGCTTGGATGCTTCGTTCTATTCCCCGTGGAGGCCATTTAAATTTAATTTCTATACGAGGGCGCCCGATATTAATGCCATGTTCTCGAGTGGTCACGATTCATGAAGCGAAACCTCGTGATGAGACTATTTACCGATCCGGTTAGCCAATGCATAATGAAAGAAACTCGGGTGTTTCTTGTTGTCCGAGAGTTGACTATCGCTCCGAGCCGCGCGCAGTCTCAGACCACGTATGATGTCTAACACCTTCATCGCAACATATAGCCTCTACTATCGCAACACTAAAGCTGTAGGACGACGAAGAACAGTCTCCGTGCATCGTCAAGTCAACAGTAGACTCTGTCTCTGTGAGCCGACGTGTCCGACACGCTTTAAATTCCGAAGGCATGACCCGGCTTTCCATTATAGTGCAGAACAATAACGACTAGCTGATAGCATTCATCCTTCTCAAAGAAGCCCGAATACAATGGTGAGATCCGTTCGCCCACCAAAACGTACCATATCCGAAGGTCTGCAGACCCAAGAGCACAAATGATTGACGTGTCCGAGATGAAACCGGAAGGACGTTAGTCTTAACTTGGATTTTGAAGCCAATATTACAACTTTGCGTCACTTCGTCCGAACCTTTTCCCTGAGAGAGCGTGAACGGATTTGGCACGAGCTTGAGAGTCCGCTGAATCGGAGAGAAGCACAGAATGGGTGATTCTGCGCACTCCGATTCGCTTCTTCACTCTCATAGCAATTTCACCCGCCGCCGACGCTATACCACAATCTCATCACTTTGCCCCCCAACCCAGCACTAGTTCATGGACAACATCCCCCTATGGCGCTGCCAAGCTTATCTGAAATTTGGCTCCACACAATGTCATCCATGTGATCCGACATTGTGCTTCATGCGAGACGTTATAGCGGGAAGTGGAAGAGAAGAAGGCCATTTAGGAGTGGCGAGACTTCTCCGAGGCTGTTCCCATGCGCCAACCCGATTCTTCGCAGGACTCTCAGGCCGAGCGCGATTCTCACAATTCTCCCGCGCGCAAGATGCTCAACCACCTCTGATGGTCTCATGTCGGGAGGAAGTAAGAACAGAAGAAATATATAAAAGACCTGAAGGAGAGACCACGTCTACAGTCTCCCCTTGCTCCCCTACGTCCTCTCCAGCCACTCCCCCGTACCTCGCTAAAACCTTAGGGTCCATCCACCCCACCGTCACCGGGTTTGTTTTAAAGTATCTACCTTGCCCCTCATGTTCAGCTTGATCCCCCGCTACTTGCCCCTCGGCCGCGAAAGCGAATCCAGGCGCGAATTGGCCTCTCTCAGACATAGCTTGGACACCGCTTCACCGCTCGTCGTCCATGGTCTGAGAACAGGCGCCATCTCGGAATATCAAGGTCGTCGGTTCTTCAGGTACGGGTGTCTTTGCCTAAAAAGCTGTCAACGATGTTTTACCGCGGTGCTGACTCTCTCTCTCTTTCTCGGCGCACCGCAGCCTTCAACGCGACATCACCGGACTCCTCCGCGAGCTCATCAAGAACGAAGAGTCCACCCGATGGCAGATGAAGCACGCAAAAGCTGTCAGAAACGCCATCAGGATTGGTTGCTCGGATTTGGAAGCCATCTACCTCACCCTCTCGGTAAGTTCCCTCCTTCCCAATCGGAAGAACTCCCCGCCCCCGGACCCGATTTCTCACATTGTTCTTCTTCCAGATCACCACCGCAACTCACGCCATGAACGAAGGCGATTCGTTCCTCGAGCGCACGCAGCAGCGTCGAAAGTACCTCGACCAAGCTATGCGACCATCAACAGCCTACTCCCATAGCGGGCACTACAACCGACCATCCTACTCTTCTCATTCACGGACCAACTCCACTTTCGAAGACTAAAACAACAACAAAAATTAAACGGTTAGCCTTCGGTCCCGACGGCTCTCCGCTATACCCCTTTACGCATTTCGACGGACTTCCTTTCTTTTCGTTTGTTCTGGTCATGTGAGTACAACGGCCCGCCATGTGCACCCGACGTCGGTCCGCGTGCTTACCCCAACCCCGCCCCTTCCCAAATACAGCTTTTTTACCATCCATGGAACACACACGGGTCGACTTCATTCATTTCGCTCTGCGCCCCTTCGCTTGCTTCTAAGTAGTAATCCCACACTCCTTCGGGCCCGCAACAATCCATTCGAGCTCTCCTTTTGTCTTCGATTGATTGTCCGAAGCAGCAAACAACAACGTACAGCAGCACATCCACGGCCGGTCCAAGAATGCGCTTCAAATCCCACTGCATGCTTCTCTTCCTTTCTGTTCCGTCCACGATCATTTCATTTGTACCACCATCTTGCATTATCCCTTTTCTGTAGATATCACCCCCCTTTCACGTTCCTCCACGTTCATGTTGTCCTTGTACCGATCCACCCCTTTTACGAGATTTTGCAATGACATGTTCCAAAAAAAAGAGCAGCGTTCTGCTGTTATTGTTCATATAATGATGGGCGCCACAGGGCTTGTTAAATACATACAGTACCATGGAGATTGTATGAAGTAAAAAAAAAAAGAAATGCAAAACACAGGGGATAAAAGTGGGTTCGGTCTGAAATGCCATGGAATACAGCAAGAAGAGAAGTGATGGAAAAAGGAAGAGAAAAAGTTTAAAATGCGTCCGTGTAGCATATGGGGCTCGGAAGAGGTCATATGTTCGCGATAATACTTTCGAGTTCTTCGACCACCTCACGGATGGGCGGTCTTTGCTTCGGGTCCTGCGCCCACATGCGCGTAACAAGATCGACGATTTCGGGACACCACAGCTTCCGGCAACCCGTCAAAGATGGTCTAGATAACAGAAGTCAGGATTCCTGCGAACTGACAGCCACATGAAAAAACGCACCGATTTTTCTTGGCACCGACTTCTTCATAAATCGCATGCTCGTTCATGCCCTAGGGGGTCGAGGTCAGTCTGAGAACCAAACAGAGTTTGCGCACATCTCCTTACCTCCCAGGGATACTTCTTCGAGGGGTTGTGCCACTGAAGCATCTCCCAGAACACCATCGCGCACGAGAACACGTCGACCTTGTGGTCGTACTTCGGGTGTGCGTGCCAGAGCTCGGGTGCTTGCCAGTTGACGGTTCCGACCAGGCTCTTCACCATGGACCGCGTGGACTGCTTGACCTTCGCCAGCCCAAAGTCGGCAATCTTGGCCGTAACTTTACCGGTGATGAGGATGTTCGAGGACTTGCAATCACGATGGATAACGGAAGGCTTGTGGATGTTGTGCAAGTAGTCCAGCCCACGAGCAATGTCCAGCATGAGGTTCAACTAGACGCAAGAGCAGGGTAAGGTCGAGCGACTAAGCAAGACATAGGGCTTACTTACCAATTTCCGCAAAGTAGGTGGTTTCTCGTTGCGGATGTAGTCGAACAAGTCACCGTTTGTGCACAGCTCGCTAACCATCATGACAGGCGTCGTCTTGGTATCTTCAGGTATGCTGATACCGAGCTACAAGTGAAACAATGATGAGACCTTTATCCATCTTTCTCACGTGACACTTACGAAGCGGACGACGTTGGGGTGGTTGAAGTCGGCGAGGAGTTTGAGTTCCTACATAAGTTCTGTTAAGTATCACTTTGTACAGCTGTCGCGACCAAGAGCGCTAACCTTGATGTCCACTAAAGTGTTCGAGAAGCGAAACGTAAGTCACCATGTTTTCGTGAACTCTGTCTGCCTGACTCACTTGGCCCAAGATGACCACGGAACTCCGCAATGGCGACCTTCCTGTTCCTGAGCTTGCCAATGTAGACACTGAGGGTCAAATGGACAAGTTAGCCTTTGTAGCGAGAACGACCATTCAGTGGCAAACGTACTCTTTAAACCCGCCACTGCCGATCTTCTCCAACTTGGTCAACTTCTCGATAGGGATTTCCCTATCTTCCAACCCCAAGCTCTCCAAGTCCAGCTCGAGTTCATCACCGCCCTCGTGATGCTTGCCTTTGCTGCCGATGAGCACAATCTCCTCGTGGTCAGGATCTGGATCTGGGCTGTCTGGCTGGTTGACGTGCACGCGGTTGGACCGCAGAAGAACAGGACTTCCGTTGTGGTGCTGGCCTCGATAAGTCGAAGGAGCACGGACGGTAGATGCTCGGCTGCTGGGTTGAGTTGATGATGAGGGAGCTTGGGCGACTTGGTCACGCCATTGAAGAAGGTTCGAGACGAGTTGAGTCTTGGTCCCTTCAGGTTCAAGGTCTCTCGCCTCGCATAACCGCACGAGATCGTCACGACGGAGTTTGATCAAAGATTTGGCAGTGGCCGCTGTCAAATCAAAATCTATAGAATGAAGATTAGGACTGAACCAACTAATGCAACCTGGTAAAGACCTACCTCCTTCCATGTCCTCATCTTCATCCACCACCTCGTCGACGGCCTCTACCTCTACATCCTCCTCCATGGGTTCTACTTCCTCCGTGCTTTCATCCTCGTCGATCTGGTCCTCCTCCTCCTCCTCTTCGTCATCCGCTGCCCCGACGACTTTGCCATTTCTCAGCACCCTTGGCTCGACCTCGGTGTCTTCTTCGGCCTCCTCATCGGCAGCTTCGACTTCCGCATCATCGTCTGCAGGCGACTCGAGGACTTCATCTTCTTCCGGTTCTTCCTCTATCTCTGGGGTTGGAGACTTGAGTTTCCTCCTGCTCGCCCGGCGAGTGAGAGGTAGAGCCACAGCCGTGATATCATTCCCTGATCGTTTCCGAGACCGCGAGCTCTCTTCCGATCGTTTCGACTGACTGGATTTCCTTGACCGCGTCCTCGCTGGTTTTGGCGTCTCTTCCGGGGCGGGAGACTCCTCAGCCTGTTCGCCGTAGTTGTCGTCGTCGGATATTTCAGTCAAGTCCGAAGATTCCGCCTCAGACAACTCCGTCAGATCCGATGACTCGTCGTCTGGTTGCGTGGCTTGAACTGTAGGTTGGGTGTCTTCGTCCATAAGCTCGTCCACTTCTTCGTCTTGACTCTCCTCGATGACGTCTTCTGGAGGGAAGTCACGATGGTCGTCCTCAGAATCCTGATGTAAGGCAAAGTTAGATTAGGGTAATCGTTCGACGAAAATAAATGGCAACTGACGGGCTCCCGCAAGCTGCGGCTAGGCTTAACCTTTCTGGACAGATTCTGCCTGCTTGAAGAGGACCGCCGAAGTAAGGGATTCGCAGAGGCTGCGACCTCGTCATTGGCGGCAAGGTCTGTTTTCGAGGACCGTGATCGCAATTTCTTTGGACTGAATACCCTCATCTTGCTTTGGGTTCTAGTCAGGGAGACTTGCCGTTTGAACGACCCGGATCGCTTGGTCGGCGTGGCCATTTCCTGGTCCCTTTGCAGTCTAGACTTCCTTGGTGTGGCTTCTTCATCCTCCCAATCTTCATCCTTGGGGTTGTCGCCTTCATCCGCGGTCGACGGTTGCGATTCATCCTCAGTCACGTCGGTGTCGTCGCTGAATTCGACATGTTTCCCCTTGCCCTTCGGATCAAGAATTGCCTTGGAAGCTTGACGCAGACGGGTATACCGAGGGGACAAGTTCTTTGCAGAGTAGAAGCCGGTTTCCGCTGAGGGGCCGGGCGATGACGGTGATGAGCGGTGTGACGTCGTTTGTCCACTTGTCCGCCTGCTTAGTAAGCCAACCCCAACAGGCAGGTCAGCACGTGACCAAACGTTGCAAGTGATTACGCCAACGTACCGAGTGTCGCCTCCCTTTTTGTGGTCTGCAGCAAACCGAGTACGACGGTTGGACGATTCTCCCTCCTCGGGCTGATCCGATACTTCGCGGAAGTTCATAGACCGACTCTTCTTCAACTGGTTGGTGGGAAGTCCTAGGCCGAGGTTGGCGTGGGTAGTAGCGCTCCGACGAAGCTTTCTAGCTCTCTTGAGGTCGTCATCTTCGTCGAACGCGTCCGACTCCTCTGCCCCGCCGTCATTACCATCAGTGTTAGCTGCGGATGATGGTGGTGAACGAGTGTTGGCAGTCCTGGTCCGTGGAGATGAGGCTGAGCCTTTCGAGTTCTTTCGCTGTTTATTGTATAGAATGAGAACCGTGTATGAATATAAGTGTGAAAAGACAGTACGTACAGCGCGAATAATAGCGGTGATGAGGTCCGTCTTGGTCAAATCCTCTCCAACATCGCCCACGGAGCTAAGCCCGGCAAGGCCGTAGATACGAAGTAGATCTTCCTTTTTCAACCGACGAAGTTGCCACGGAGGAGCCGAGGACACATAATGATCATCGGCTGCACTCAGAGATGTAATAAAAGGAGCAGACGCCATGAGACCAGGGCTAGACGTAAAAGTGGAAAATTCAAGACTCTCACATGAATCAATCGGGCCGTCTTCAGGCTCGGTCTCATCGTCTTCATCCGGAACATGCTCCGACTCCTCTCGGCCACTATCCACGACGACGGTTGCCCGCCGTGTTGGGGGTTCATCGACCGCCATATGGTGATTGCTGGGAGCCCGACCTTTTCCCAAAGAGGCGTACGCGCTTTTGCTCCGCTTGAGTGGACTCTTGTTGACTAGTCCACCGGCGTTGTTGTCGATGTTTTCATTGCCGGTACCTCGTTTGCGTTTCCGACCTGACGTTTGGGAGTCTTCGTCCATAGCATCAACGGCCGGACTGCGAGGGGAACTCGCATAGGATGATCCACTGCGGGGTGTGCGGTTGAAGAGGGCTGAAGGCATGCGGGAACGCGAAGGAAGTCTTCGGATGGGTCTGATGTTTGTGTGGATGGGAAGGAGGGCGGGCCTGATGCGATGATTGGCCGTAGTTGTCGTTGTCTGCTGTTGCTGCTTTGTCGACGCGTTTGTGAGGTGGACTTCAGCGAAGGGCAGGTTCTTGAAAGGGAATGAGCGTGTTCTCTTCAGCGTATCTTCTTGTGACTGTCTACGGGTGATGGTGGCCATGGATGATCGGGAAGGGCGTGGTTTTGATTGTCGTTCTCGTTGGCAAGGTTTGGATTCTGGACTGAACCGAAACCCGTTGAACCACTCGGACGCTCCAACGGTGACGAGATTGAGAGAAATAAGTGGTGAGTAGAGAGTAGATTAAGAGTCGAGCGCTGGCGAAGGCGACGACTGGGCTAAATGGTTGGGCTTTTTGGTTAATGCGAAGATGGGTAAGGTTGTATGGGGCGACAGTCAGGTCGACTTCGAATGCTGCCTTGTCACTGGCGTTCACACGGTTCGACCCACTCGCAGGCTCTGGAAACCTCCACGTTCCAGACCCTGTGCGGTGATGCATTATGCCCTTCGCATCCCAGAGCTATTCGTCAACATATTCAGCTTCTTAGATGCCTCTGACTTGCTTTCATGTGCTCTGGTCTGCAAGCTATGGTCGGAAGATGCCCAAATCGCGCGGTGGAAGGTGTGCAACGTGACCTTCAAGGCTCTCCTCCAACGCTTAGCTCCTCTTGATGGATTGGACGAGCTTGGACTTCCAGTAAGCAAAGGTATACCCCTTTATCTCTTGCAATGCACTCATCGCAATACCTTTCTTTAGGATGACCTCAATGGCCAAGTGCGTCCTACCTGCTTTTCAGCCCGTGGCACCTTCATTACTAATGCACCACGGTGGTTCAGTTCTCAAAGCTCCGTACGAGCTTTAAAGATATATCGTCTGAAGACTGGAAAGACTTCCTCTCTACGACAAGTCAAGTAACCCACCTCCACGTCACCCGACTTAGTCTCCATCCATCATCTGTCACCCTCCTGCATTCCCTTCTCTCGACTCATGGAGGCGAGCTCTTCCCCAACCTCAAGTCCCTCGAGCTCGACTTTGATGCAATTGAGGTACCAACGGTTGTATTCGCCCTTGTCCCCAGTCTTACGATGTTCAAAGCTACGTCGTATGGATACGACGACCTGGGGGCAGTTTTCTACCGTCTAAACCCACACGCAGGCAATATTCACACCGTCGATCTTTGGATGGAACGCGGTCCAAGCCGATTACAAGTCCAATTTTATCCAAAGCTTCGAACCCTCAAGTACACCTGCAGGTCGTTCACCGGGGAGGCATGGGCGGCGCTTGCAGACGCTCCATTGCTAGAGGACTTGGAGATCTCGGTCTACATGCCCGAGATACCAATAGTAAACGACGTGACCTTTCCGGCTCTCAAACGATTGCACATGGAGGATATGGAGGCTGGGCTGACATTAGCTCTAGTGTTGGGTTCCAACATGCCGGTGCTCGAAGTAGCAAGTATGGAGGAGATCCCACTGCGAAGGCATCATCAAAGCGGACTTAGACTGCATTTGGCGGAAAATAGTTCGGCTTTCAAAGGAATCTCATTTGTAGAGGTAGAGGAAACGGATGAGGGGCGGCTGTCGTTAGTACGAACGTTTCTGGCTGTCCAGCCACTCTTTACCTTCCTCTTGAGCATGATTCGTTTCATATTCGGATAACATAACATAGTGTTATAGGCATAATAGACATAATAGACATAATAGACATAATAGAGCTACTTGTCGAAACTAAATTCTCCATAGGCAAACCAATATAAGCAATTCGGCATGCTGATCAAAAGACTTCGGTGACGTGCGGCCGAGTTCCACAACGCTCTACAGGGCAGAGCATCTTCTTCCGACACTTCTGGTCCTCGTGACATTGGTAACGTCCTCCAAAAGCGTCCGCGGAATGGTCAATGTCGAACTTGAAGGTCGTCTGATCCTTCATCCACGCCAAGGTTTCATCTCTTTCGCTGTAATCCTTGATGAAACTCCCCTCGGGCAATCCAAGATCGAGGCAGTGGATTTTAACGGACCTCAACGTCTTCTGGTACGTCTCCACAACCGCCTTGAGTCGAGGCATGGAGGCAATGCCTTGGATGTGCAGCGATGCCAGGAGTGGAAGCTCGTTCTCCGTAAGGATAGACTCGGCACAGAACGAGTACCGCGCTCGGAGATCGGTTGACGCGAGTTTGAGATGGGAGGCCAAAGGGACCGCACTGAGTACGTTCCGCAGGGCATCCGGGGCGGTTGAAAACTGGATGAGAGTGACGTCGTTGGCTGTCGCGTAATTCGACTTGATATCGACCGTGGTCCAGTACCGGAGCTGAGAGCTCTTCTCCACGACGAAGTTTTGAAGATTCGGCGCGTCGATCCATCGAAGGACCTCCGAAGAGGGAAATCCTCTTAGCTCCAAATCCTTTAGCTTGGGAAGCACAACGGTGTGAGGGGGAGTGTACGGGTTGAACTCCCAGATGCTCCTGAGGGCCAGCTTCTCGAGCCCATCGTGGGCTTGGAGAAAGCCCAGGAAGTCCTCTATTTCAGAAGGCCTGACTTCGATGTCGCATAGGTCGAGCTGCCGAAGGGAGGGGTATAATCTGCTCTTCCACTCCAAGTCGATATCCGGCGCGAAAGGGTATTCCGGGAAGCCCGAGTAGAGATACACGAGTGAGGGTGATAATCGTTGGCATGTGCTTTTCACCACGAATGACTGAAGCTTCGGCAGATTCAATGGAATAGCCTTGCCTAGGAGATCGAAGGCATCTGGGTGGGATATCTCGACGCTCTTCCAACGAGCGCTGTGTCTGGCAAGGGCTTCAAGCTGCGCTCGGGCTGCCTTCAGCTTTGTTGCCTCGTCAACAACGCGAACGTCAACCGGTAGAACACCACTTCGAAGTAAAGGAACGTCAAAACTCCTGGGATCTCCGGTTTTGGAAATGTAAAAGGTGGTCCAAATAGCTGGATTGCTGAAGACCGTTTCTCGCCAGAGCTTCGAAACCCTGCCCAGGATGTGGGCCGCCTGCGCTTGAGCAGGTGCTTCCGCGATGCATGCCAGCTTCAACACATAAGATAAGAGCTCAGGTGGGAGGCATTGTGCGTGTGACATAACTGAAAGCCTTCGGGGGGATAGCGTGAGCCCGTGGGTCAGTTGCCGTCCCCGTGCGGATGGTCCATAAAGCACCGACGTACTTACTTGAGGGACTAGAAATGGTGCTGCTTGGGTTTAAATCATCCTAATGCACTTCAGCCTTTTATCTTCTATCTTGACGTAATTTGTGGATGGGCACGGGCGTCGAGACTCGATAATGTGGGATCCAAAGTCCACTTCATGACGCACAGCCAGACGGGGAAGGGCGAAAACGGGGACATCGGCAAGCGCAGCACGACTTACCCCGAAGGGCTGCAGATAGGTGTTTGCCAAACTTGGCTTTTTCGGGAAAGCTCATTGGACCGTCTCCTTCGAAGACGGCATTCGGATTTCGCCTCCGGCATAAAGGCCCCGAAGACCATCCCCACCGTTAACTTGTGGGGAGTACTCAGCCGCCGGTATCGAAAGACTCGATACCACTACAGCGTTGGGTTTCATCATGCCGATGCTCGAAGTAGCAAGCATGGAGGCGAAGGCATCATCACAGCGGACCTCGACTACTTTGGCGGAAATAGTTTGGCTTTCAAAGGAATCTCGTTTGCTGAGGTAGAGGCAATGGGTGAGGAGCGGCTGTCGTTAGTACAAACGTTTCTGGCTGTTCGGCCACTCTTTGCCTTCCTCTTCATATTTGGATAACATAACGCAGTGTAATAGACATAATAGATCTAGAGCTACTTGTCGAAACTAAATGCTCCGCAGGTAAACCAAGAACAATCCGGCATGCTGATCAAATGGGCGACAGCCAGTCTGGTGACGTGCCTAACGCCGCGTCCCACAACGCTCTCCAGGGCAGAGCATCTTCCTCCGACATTTCTGGTCCTCGTGACTTTGGTAACGTCCTCCAAAAGCGTCTGGGGAGTGGTCAATGTCGAACTTGAAGGTCGTCTGATCCTTCATCCACGCCAAAGCCTCATCTCTCTCGCTGTAATCCTTGATGAAACTCTCCTCGGGCAATCCAAGATCGAGGCAGTGGATTTTAACGGACCTCAACGTCTTCTCGTACGTCTCCACAACCGCCTTGAGTCGAGGCATGGAGGCAATGCCTTGGATATGCAGCGAGGCCAGGAGTGGAAGCTCGTTCTCCGTAAGGATAGACTCGGCACAGAACGAGTACCGCACTCGGAGATCGGTTGACGCGAGTTTGAGATGGGAGGTCAAGGGGACCGCACCGAGTACGTTCCGCAGGGCATCTGGGGCGGTTGAAAATCGGATGAGAGTGACGTCGTTGGCTGTCGCGTAATTCGACTTGATATCGACCGTGGTCCAGTACCGGGGCTGTGAGCTTTTCTCTACGACGAGTTTTTGAAGATTCGGCGCATTGATCCATCGGAGAACCTCCGACGAGGAGATTCCTCTTAGCTCCAACTCCTTTAGCTTGGGAAGCACAACAGTCCGAGGGGGAGTATACGGGTCGTACTGCCAGATGTTCCTGAGGGCCAGCCTCTCGAGCCCATCGTGGGCGTGGAGAAAGCCCAGGAAGTCCTCTGTTTCAGAAGGTCTGACTTCGATGTCAAATAGGTCGAGCTGCCGAAGGGAGGGGTATAGTCTGCTCTTCCACTCCAAGTCGATATCCGGTGCGGAAGAGTATTCCGGGAACGAGTAGAAATACATGAGTGAGGGTGATAGTCGTTGGCATGTGATTTTAACCGCCAATGATTGTAGCGTCGGCAGACTCAATGGAATGGCCTTGCCTAAGAGATCAAAGGCATCTGGGTGGGAGATCTCGACGTTCTTCCAGCGAGCGCTGTGTCTGGCAAGGGCCTCAAGCTGTTCTCGGGCTGCCTTCAGCTTGGTTGCCTCGTCAACAACGCGAACGTCAACCGGCAGGGCACCGCTTCGAAGTAGGGGAACGTCGAAGCTTCTGGGATCTCCGATTTTGGAAATGTAAAAGGTGGTCCAAATAGCTGGGGTGCTGAAGACCGTTTCTCTCCATAGCTTCGAAACCCTGCCGAGGATGTGGGCTGCCTGCGTTTGAGCAGGTACTTCCGCGATGCATGCCAACTCCAGGACGTAGGATAAGAGTTCAGGTGGGAGGCATTGTACGTGCGACATAACTGAAGGACTTCGGGGAGTTGCGTGGAGCCCGTCAGTTGCCATCGCCGACGCGGATGGTCCATAAAGCACCAACGGACTTACGTGAGGGACTAGAAATGGTGCTGCTTGGGCCTAAATCATTCTAATGTAGTCCAGCCTTTTATCTCCCACCTTGACGTAATTTGTGAATGGGCACGGGCGTCAAGACTCGATCATGTGGATTCGAAGCTTGCTCCATGACGCACAGCCAAACGGAAAGCGCCAAAAGGATCACATCCTCAAGCACAGCACCACTTCCCCGAAGGACTGCAGATCGGTGTTTGCCCAAACTTGGCTTGTTTCGGGAACGTGTTATAGACATAATAGCGCTACTTATCGAAACTAAATTCTCCATAGACAAACCAATGGCAATTCGGCATGCTGATCAAAAGGGTGCCAGTCACCCCGGCGACGTGCCTAAGGCCGGGTCCCACAACCTTCTCCAGGGCAGAGCATTTTCTTCCGACACGTCTGGTCCTCGTGACATTGGTAACGTTCTCCAAAAGCATCCGGGGAGTGATCGATGTCGAACTTGAAGGTCGTCTGATCCTTCATCCACTCCAAAGCTTCATCTCTCTCGCTATAATCGTTGATGACACTCCCCTCGGGCAATCCAAGATCGAGGCAGTGAATTTTAACGGACCTCAACCTCCCCTGATACGTCTCCACAACCGCCTTGAGTCGAGGCACGGAAGCAATGCCTTGGATGTGCAGCGAGGCCAGGAGTGGAAGCTCGGTCTCCGTAAGGGTAGACTCGGCACAGAACGAATACCGCGCTCGGAGATCAGTCGACACGAGTTTGAGATGGGAGGCCAAGGGGACTGCACTGAGTACGTTCCGCAGGGCATCTGGAGCGGTTGAAAATCTGATGAGAGTGACGTCGTTGGCTGTAGCGTAATTCGACTTGATATCGACCGTGGTCCAGTACCGGAGTTGGGAGCTTTGCTCCACGACGAGTTTTTGAATGTTCGGCGCGCTGATCCATCGAAGGACTTCCGACGAGGAGAATCCTCTTAGCTCCAAATCCTTTAGCTTGGGAAGCACAACGGTGCGAGGGGGAGTGTACGGGTCGTACTCCCAGATGTTCTTGAGGGCCAGCCTCTCGAGGCCATCATGAGCTTGGAGAAAGTCTAGGAAGTCCTCTGTTTCAGAGCGCCTGACTTCGATGTCGCATAGATCGAGCTGACGAAGGGAGGGGTATAGTCTGCTCTTCCACCCCAAGTCGATATCCGGCGCGAAAC
The DNA here is from genome assembly GCA_019633425.1 of Tulasnella sp. 424. NCBI lineage: Eukaryota > Fungi > Basidiomycota > Agaricomycetes > Cantharellales > Tulasnellaceae > Tulasnella > Tulasnella sp. 424. The sequence goes on along the minus strand of WSUB01000102.1, from coordinate 93,817 downwards.
GGGATTCCGGGAAGCCTGAGTAGAAATACATGAGAGAGGGTGATAGTCGTTGGCATGTGATTTTAACCGCCAATAAGTGCATCATCGGCAGATTCAATGGGATTGCCTTGCCTAGGAGGTCGAAGGCATCTGGGTGGGAGATCTCGACGCTCTTCCAGCGAGCGCTGTGTCTGGCAAGGGCCTCAAGCTGCTCTCGGGCTGCCTTCAGCTTGGTTGCCTCGTCAACAACGCGAACGTCAACTGGCAGAACACCGCTTCGAAGTAAGGGAACGTCAAAACTCCTGGGATCTCCGGTTTTGGAAATGTAAACCGTGGTCCAAATGGCTGGAGTGCTGAAGACCGTTTCTCTCCAGAGCTTCGAAACCTTGCCGAGGATGTGAGCCACCTGCACTTGAGCAGGGGCTTCCGCGATGCATGCCAGCTCCAAGACATAGGATAGGAGCTCAGGTGGGAGATATTGTACGCGTGACATAACTGAAGGACTTCGGGGGAGAGCGTGAGCCCGTGCGTCAGTTGCCGTCGCCCGTGCGGATGGTCTATAAAGCACCGACGTACTTACTTGAGGGACAAGAAATGATGCTGCTTGGGTTTAAATCATCCTAATGCATTCAGCCTTTTATACCCTACCTTGACGTACTTTTGGCCGAGCACGGGCGTCAAGACTCGATCATGTGGATTCGAAGTAGGCTCCATGACGCACAGCCAAACGGGAAAGCGCCAAAAGGGTCACATCCCCAAGCACGGCACGACCTACCCCGAAGGACTGCAGATCGTCGTTTGCCAAACTTGGATTGTTTCGGGAAAGCTCATTGGTCCGTCTACTTCAAGGACGGCATTCGGCTATCACCTCCGGCATTAAAGGCGCCGAAGACCATCCCCACCGTTGTGGGGAATATTCAGCCATCGGTATCGAAAGACCCGATACTATTACAGCGCAACAAATTAAAGATGCTATTAAAACACGTTCTCGAGCTCTATTGCTCTCGTGAAGGTGAAATTGGAAGATTGGGAGGCGTCATAATAGTTCGATGGCTATCATGTAACGGTCGGCCCGTGTTGTTAACAACTCATTCGCCCCTCCCATGGTCATGATTTACAGACACGATATACACTTTGTCGTATTGCCTAACAAAGTTGTACTCGATGTAGTGAATTGAGCTACACAAAGGACATGCGGCCAAATAGACCAGAAACAACAACAAGCAGAACATGGTGGTCAATTTTCCTTCGCCCGCAAGCTTCTCCAATCAGACTATCGAGAACATTTCAACTCCCGCTCTTCACCCCACTCTGACAGACTCGTGCTTGCTTTCATCACAAGCCATGGCAGGAATCGAACCGTCCCGAAACCACGTGGTATCGCGGGTTTTCTCAACACTTGTAGAAGAAATCTGCAACGAAAATGGCTGTTATCTCCGGTACAGATACACGACATTACCCATAACATAGTTCAGGGAATCTGATCTTGAGTCGTACGCCGTATTTAGTGGAACCGAGTCCGTGAATGCTCTTCCCGTCGATCGCGTCCCCACGATTAGGGACGAGTTGCAAGCTGCGGCCGCACGAATCAACCAAAAAATGAACAAGCTGATATCCCATCTTATTTATCGTTTGAATCTCGAATCCCCGGTGTTTCGGCTGCCAGTGGACGTCTTGATGATGATATTCCGAGAATTCAAGCCCGATCAGCCCCATGAACACAGTAGCCTGTTCAATCCCCTTCTAGTTTGTCGCACATGGTACGACATCATCATCGGATCCCCTCAACTTTGGGGAGTTGTTAACGGGAACATGCCCCTCAACCTCGCACGATTCCTGATCCACCGCACCCAACCGCATCCAATCTCCATCGACTGGCCCCTCGAAGGCATATTCAATAGACAAAGCATGCTGGATCTGTTTATCGAAAACTCGATGCGGATCAGAAGGATGGATCTCTATGCCCCACGCTGGGTACCTTCGCACCGCCCAAACCTCCGGAGGCTTCTTGAAGCCCTGACACCGGCGTTAGAGGCCCTGAAAGTCAAAGTTGAACCGGACCACTCTTCTTGGGAAGGTGGATCGAGTAGTGGATCTCTGGAGGGGTTTGTCCTCTCAGAAGGCTCGCCTCTCAAACATCTCTCCCTCAGCGATGATACAACTCCGTTGGAATCCCCGAGATTCTTCAATCTCATAACCCTAGCTCTCCGGAGATCCGCTGTTCCACGGTCTCCCCAGTCATTGCTTCGTGTTTTGTCGAGCTTACAGAGGTTGGAAGCGTTGGAGATCCAAGCGTTGCGAAGCAGCACGGGCAACATCGAACCGAGTACCTCGGTTATTCTACCGCGTCTTAAAGAACTCATTCTTTCGGAGATGCCGAGCACATACAACGCGGTTATATTCGCTTTTATCCGCACCCCTCTATGCTCCCACATGAAGGTGAAAGACAGGAGGTCCGGTGACGAGAGCCCAGGGTCGGTTGAAACGTTGGACGCTGTAATATGGGGGCCAGGGAACAACCTAGCAGCCGTGCTTGCTGGAGGAATCGGCTCGAAGCCAACGCTTCGCAGGTTGGAAATTTATATCAGCCCTGGATGGATTAAAATCGAGAGCAAGCACGCCCACCACGGAAGCTACACGCTCGACTTTGCCCGTGCAGACGGTCCCCAACTCACGACGCTTCTGGGAACAGCGTTTTCTCAATTGCCATCCGGTCCAACTCCTGGAGACTATACTCCATCCTCACCTCCGAGCCCATCGACCTTCTACCCTGGAGCGAACGACTAGGTACATTGATAGCGGAGGATAATTCGCCTCGCTCGGTGCTCCAACAACTATCTCAGCAACACCCAATTCCTGGGACTGGTGAGATGGATTGGATCTGCCCGAAACTTGCAGTAATAATTATATTCTTGAGCGAGTGGAAGAGGATACAGCTCTCTACGAGGAACTGTTGTCGTCGCTGGTTCGTCACCGTTGGTCTGGCGACGACGGTTTGGCCGCAGCAACGCAACCTGAAGGTTTTGAGGTCCTATGCAAGAGGAAGAGGTTCCCAAACCTTTGGAGTTTCAAAGAGGAGATTAAACAGTTAGTGCCTTCGTTCGAGCTTGCGGATCTCTAATTTGGATAGATTAGAACGAGTGGTGCACGATTGTACGAATAATATATATTTTTTCGTTTGTACCACTATTTTCGTGCCCACCTCCACCTAATCGAGGCAGGTACCGTCAGAGAGCGTGGAGGACCCTTGTTACTGTTGATCTCTCTAGACCAAATGCAGCGTTGGAACGACCATTCGACGACAACACCACGCCTGGCCTGTCACTCCACTGAAGCTGCCTCTTTTCATGTTCATAATGCCGCTAGGCTTGAACCGCTCTCGAACGGGTTGGGCGACGAAAGGTGTATGGTCCAAGATGGAGACAAGCGGCTCAAGTCGGAAGGTGTAACGATAGTTTGGACCGTGGAGAAGAGGTTTGGTTCTTTGTCACATGCAGAAAACATGGAGGAGTGTGGTTGCTCGGTGAGAATAAGGTAATAGAAACAACAACAAGCAGGAAACGAGCTTGATCAAATTTTCTTCGTCCTATTCAAACCATCGAGAACATTTCACCTCGCTCTTCTTGCCCCCCTCTAAAAGTGTACTTGCTTTCATCACAAACCATGGAAGGAATCGAACCGTCTCGAAATCACGTGGTGGAGCGGGCTTTCTCAACACTCGTCGTAGAAATCTGCAACGAAAATGGCTGTTATGTCCAGTACAGGTACGCGGTTATACCCAAAATATGGTTTAATCAATCTGACTTGGGACCATACGCTATATTTAGTGGACTCGAGTCCCTGAATGCTCTTCCCTTCGATCGCGTCCCCACCATCAAGGATGAGTTGCAAGCTGCGGCCGCACGGATTACCCAACAAATGAACAAGCTGATCGCTCATCTTGTGTATCGTCTGAATCGGGAATCGCCGGTGTTTCGGCTGCCAGTGGACGTCTTGATGATGATATTCCGAGAATTCAAACCCGATCATCCCCACGAACACAGCAGCCTGTTCAACCCCCTTCTAGTCTGTCGTACATGGTACGACATCATCATTGGATCCCCTCAACTCTGGGGATTCGTTAACGGGCGCATGCCCTTCAACCTCGCACGATTCCTGATCCGCCGCGCCCAACCGCATCCAATCTCCGTCGACTGGCCCTACAATGGCCCAGACAACGGAAAATCTATGCTAAATCTGTTTACCGAGAACTCGATGCGGATCAGGAGTATCAATGTCTACGCCCCACGTTGGAACATTGAGAACCACCAAACCTCCGGAGGCTTCTGGAAGCTCCGACACCGGCGTTAGAGGTCCTGGAAGTCAAAGTTGAACCGATTCGCATGTCTCCAGATGGTCGATCGGGTACTCCGGCTCTGGACACGTTTGTCCTGTCGGAAGGCTTGCCTCTCAAACATCTTTCCCTCTGCGACGTTACAACCCCGTTGGAATCCCCGAGGTTGTTCAATCTCATAACCCTAGCTCTCCGAGGATCCGCTGTTCCATGGTCTCCCCAGTCATTGCTTCGCGTTTTGTCGAGCTTACGGAGGTTGGAAGCGTTGGACATCCAAGCGTTGCGGTTCAGGATGGGTAACGTCGAATCGAGTACCTCGGTTATTCTACCGCGTCTTAAAGAACTCATTCTTTCGGAGATGCCGAGCACATACAACGCGGTTATACTCGCTTCTATCCGCACCCCATTATGCTCCCACATGGAGGTGCGAGACAGGAGGTCCGGTGACGAGAGCCAAGGATCGGTTGAAGCGTTGGACGCCGTAATATGGGAGCCAGGAAACAACCTAGCAGCCGTGCTTGCTGGAGGAATCGGCTCGAAGCCAACGCTTCGCAGGTTGGGCGTTCATATCAACCCTGGACGGATTCAAATCGAGAGCAATCACACCCACCACGGAAGCTACACGCTCAAGTTTGCCCGTGCAAACAGTCCCCAACTCACGACGCTTCTGGGGACAGCGTTTTCTCAATTGCCATCCGGCCCAACTCCTGAACTCTACTCCATCTTCATCTCCGAGCCTATCGACCTTCTGCCCTGGAGCGAACGACTAGGTACATTGGTAGCGAAGGATAACACCGAGGCGTGTCGCTTGGTGCTCCAACAACTATCACAGCGACACCCAATTTCTGGGACTGGTGAGATGGATTGGATCTGCCCGAAACTGTCAGTAATCATTATACGGTTTCCGCGTGTGGCAGAGGATACAGCCCGCGACGAGGAACTGTTGTTGTCGCTGGTTCGTCACCGTTGGTCTGGCGACGACGGTTTGGCGGCAGCTACGCAACCCCAGCGCTTTGACGTCCTATGCGACAGGAAGAGGTTCCCGAACCTTTGGAGTTTCGAAGACGAGATTAAACGGATAGTGCCTTCGTTTAGGCTTGGGGGTATCTAATTTGGATAGATTAGAACGATTGTACAAAATAATTGATTTTTTCGTAAGCACCACTCTTTTCGTGCCAACCTCCACCTAGTTGAAGCAAATACTGTCAGAGAGCGTGGGGGGCTCTTGTTACCGTTGATCTCCCTAGGCCAAACGCAGTGGTGGAACGACCATTGACGACAACACCACGCCGCTTATCACTCCACTGAAGCTGCCTCTTTTCATGTTCATGATGCCGCGGGGCTTGAACCGCTCTCGAACGGGTATGACAACGAGAGGTGCGAGGTCCGGGAATGGCCTCGACCCTTCGCAGACTCCCATCGACGCGTGGTGGGTTAGGCGGAGCCATGGTATTCGAGCACTTGGAATGGAAAAGACTGAGCAAATAAAGGAAATTCAGGTGCAAGGCGGGGTGGTAGTCTTGCGGACTTGAGCTCGAGCATTATCCATGGATCCACTCTGGGTAAGAGATAATTTAAGACGAGTCTTCCAGGGTCCACCACTGCAGAACGTCTTCTCAATTAAGACTGCGCGGTAGGCGGATTCTCAGTGCCTAAGTCCGTGTTGGGGGCGAGGATCAAAAACTCCACTCATCACAATCAAACCCATCTTCAACAGTTGCAAGTGTTGGATCGAGAAGCGCCCAAACACGAGTTGGATAACTGTTCGGTTCAGAGTTGGCAGGGTTCGTTCCGAACGCGGTTCGAGTCGAAAGTCCCACGAGTTTGAACAACAGTTCAACAAACCCCACCGCACGCGCGTCTACCGCATGTCTCCTCAAAAATGCCTCTCACCGCCGCCGAGAGAGCCTCACTCAAATCAAAACTAGCGGCCATAGACCGCTCAATAGCTGAATCGTACGATGAAGAAATCCAGCTCGTCCATCGGCTCAACGTCCTCAACGTCGAACGCCAAACCCTAGTCGCCGAAAGGAAGCGGGTTCAAAACACGGTCCAAGCTCCAGTGTACGGTCTTCCAACGGAAATCATAACGCACATCATGTCGTTCGTGATCATCCCATGCCACCCAACCATCGCCTTCAAAGTCGCCAACGCGTTGTCCCACATCTGCCATCGATGGCGCCAAGCGGTGCTGTACGAACCTTCGTTCTGGACGCACATCACGATGAAGGAAGGCCCACCATACGACGCCTCTCAAATCTGCTTAGAGAGGTCCGGAGCCCAAATCCTCCAAGTCGACATCGACATGACCAAAATGCGTAATTATGACCAACCCGAGATCAAGTTTTTACTTAAGCTCGCGTCGCACCTCCAACGTTGCCGGACCTTCCATTTTACCGCAAACAAACTCCACCCGTTCGGAATCCTATTACCAGCGTTCTGCAAAGCGCCCACTCCACACTTGCGGAGGTTCGAGGTCTTCTGCTTCTTGGACGAAGCGATCCAGGTGCAGGGGGACATGCCCAGCCCTTCGCAACCGACTGCAGCGTTTGGAGGGGAAGCGCCCAAATTGGGGACCATGACCATATCGGGAATCCACGTACCTTGGTCGACGTTCCCAACATCGAACCTCCAGCACCTCGAATTCGACTTCCACTCTTCCGCCGGAGTCGAACGCTCCTGTCGAACTTTCTTCGGTATCCTCGGCTCAGTCCACAGCCTCAAATCCCTGACAGTCATGCAAGGCGGCGCGGGACTCCGGTTTAATCACCGATGGTTGGAAGGATCCTCCGTCAGCGGGCCGTCGTCGACGACAACGTCCGATTTAGCACCCCCAAACCCGATACGTCGACTCACACTTCCATCTCTCACAGAACTCGTGTTCACGTTCACTGAATGCGAGTTCACATGTGACCTCCTTTCGCTCCTTTCTTTCCCGAACGTCCAAAAGCTCACGCTGGAGTACCTCAAGGGGGATTCGGCGCGGGTGCTCGACCTCATCGGCGGGCCGAAGCCTTCCTTCCCCAACGTCACTCATCTCCGTCTTCTTGGCCTCATGTCAATCAGCGACGGCAGGATGCTATCGTTCCTCGTCTACGCTGGGAAGAACGTCACTCACCTCCACGTTAACGCCGTGCGTTGCCCGACGCTCAAGAGGATCCCTCAGCTCGTGCGGTGGATGGCGATGGAGAGGAGAGTGTACTTGCTACCGAAACTGCAGGAAATATCTACGGACGGGATAAGTCCGACCGAGCTTCGGCAGTTGATTCAAGGCCGGCCTCCTTCGCTCCGGCCCAAGCGGGTCTTCATGCGTAGGAGGGACTGCGCAAACCCGGAGGATATGGGAGTTCAATGGCTTATGGAGAATTTGGAAGTGCAGTATATGCAAGGTTCTAGCGATACTGAGGACGGTGGTGATTGAACCTTGGGCTTGGCAACGGTCCGCCCATGGAACTAGATCGACGTTTGAATTGGTTAAAATAGGACATTGCCCATACGTGGAATCTTATTAGTTCCGAATTGAGCCCGTAACACATATATTTCATGTTTGCCAATAGTTTTGCCAAGACCCTGGTCATGTTGCATTTCCCATAAGCAAATACAGAATACGTCGATAGAGAAGAAAGAGTAAAAAGGTCGTGAAAAGAATAAGAGAGCGTTCGTCTAGTTATACAGAGATGATCGGCGGGAAGAGTAGGCGATAGACCATCGGCGACGTCCAAGACCAAGCGGCGAAGGCTGATACACAGCAGGCCATTTCTATGCAAATGCGGAGACTTCCCTGGACGCTCGATCAGCTCCGTTGGTGTTCAACGCGATCGAAGAAGGCATCTTCACCATCGCTTCCCGTTCCAACGCCCTCTCGAGTTCAACAAGAGTCTGCACGTTCTTGTGTTGCCATAAAGCTTCTTCGCGTTCCTTAGTCAGTCGTTGCATGGGTCTTCGTGGGGCACCGCCGTAGCCCAAAAGTTTTTCAAGCAGGAACTTGGTACCGGAGATTCCTCCCAGTGCGATCGTTCGGTCGCCTGCTGCGACGATGTCTTGTATGCGTTGAGCCTCTGGAAGGAGCGTTGGGTCTTGGACGGCGGCGAAGGAAAGCTGCGTTAGTCGGACGAGAGAGCGCTGGATTTCGCCACGTAGCAGAAAGAGAAGAATGTCAGAGAGCCAAGATTAATTAGAGAAGGCGATCGGTGGCGTACAGGCGCGACGTTTCCAAGGCCTGCAATGGCACCGTGAGCCCGAGCAAAGGCCGAAGGAAGGATAAAGTCGGCGAAACCACCCAAGACGAGGAATCTGTATGTTTAAAAAAAGTAACAAACCAAAAAGTTCCGGAGCACGTGTGTGAGCGAGGGAAACAAGGAAAAATGCCGCAAATGTGTTAACGTACGGGGCGTCCTTGTTCTTTCGTGGATAGAGTTTGTCGAAGCTGGGGACAGCTGTGGCTGTGGCGATACGGACGAGCTTACCGACGTTGCCGCACCTGCCAAGCAATCACGTTAGTTGAAATTGCAATACCAAGTTAGGAAAATGGTTTAATGTACGTGAGCTTGACGCCGCAGATGTTTGAGGACTCCTTGGCAATGGATTCGATGATGTCAGAGTCGAGCTCGATTCCGCCGGCAGCGCCAGGGTCTGATTGGACGAAAATGGAATCAAACACGAGTTGTCAGTACTCCGGACCGAAGACGTCAAACAAAAAAAAAACTCTCTCTCCCCCGAGACTTACAGTTGTAGATCATGATAGGTATTGGGCTAGCTTCAGCGACTTCGAGGAAGAACGCCTTGAGGGCGGGGTAGTCGAGAGCACCCGCGTAGTAGCCGCTCGCGATGACGATGGCGTAATCCGCGCCTGCCTCTGCCGCCTGCCGGGTAAGTTCGATGGTCTTTCGGGTGCTGCCGACGCCGGTTCCAGCGATGATGGGTGCGTGGCTGAAGCCAGCTGCGTCGAGAGCCTGTCTTGCGGTCTTGATCAGGAGGGTGCGCTCACTGTCTTCGAGGTGATGCGCTTCGCCCATGGACCCGCAGAGCAAGATGCCCATGCCGGCTTTTGCGAGGTAGAGGACATGTCGCTTGAAAGTAGCGAGGTCTTTTTCATCACCCAGTCGATATTGAAATTTGGGCCGGGCGAGGTTGAAAAACGAGAGATGGCGAGGTCAGGGATCAGATTCTAATTTAGACTCCGATCGCAAGGGGGGTGTCGCGGGGACATTTGGTCGTCTGCGCCAGTTGTGGCCAAAGTACGACGCCCCCCTTCAACGAACAAAGGACAGCATGCTCACCGAGTTCCTCTGAATCTTGAAGGAAGAAAGTCGGAACCGGGGCCCAAATGCCGGGGGCTAGTGGCCTGGAGTGCTTGACGCCGTTGATGCCGTTTGCAAAGCCGTTGATCTTGCTCATGGTTCGTTTTTAGACCGAAGACGAAAAAGAAGAGAGGGAAGGGGGGAAGAGGAGGAGACCAAGATGTGGGTGGAGTTGGGCTGGTTGGACAGGTTCTTGCAAGGTCCTTTTTACGGGTCGAGGTGCCATCCCGTGAAGCCTCTTAAAGCGCTACCCGGGCCTTGCTTCACTCTTCTCCGGACCGCCCGCGGCCCGGACTTGGTCTTCGCACCTCACCCCCGACTCCGACAGCACAACGAGGCACTTCCACCCGCACACGCCCGTAACGTATCCCATCCAACGGAGAAATCAAAAACCAAGGTCTTCTCTGGAACTCCATTCGGGAGTCAGCATCCTATTTCAAGACAGGTATGTATATAGAACTCTTTTTATTTTAATTATTCCTTCTTTTCTTCCTCCTGCTGCTTCGACGTCGATTCTGCTGCTTCTCGTTCCATGGCATACTTGTATCCTGCATCTCGCATGTCGTGGTCGTCCCAGCTGTGTATCCCAGCGGTCAAGGTTCAACTCAGATCGCCGGTCGCAGTCGCGCCACCCCTCAGCACTCACCTCGGCAACGCCAACGGCAGCCTCTCAGGCGCAAGCTCCGGATGTTTATCTCGAATTAGGCGCATAAAGGCATCAAACACGATCTGTGGAACGGTCCGGGAGCCGCAACCAGCCCACGAATGAAAATGTTCCCAAAGTCAGATCTCGGCTCTGGACAGGCCACTCGGCTAAGATCCCGATCTGAACGCCACGCACCTCATACCCAGCTGGCTTGAGATGAAGGCCGTCTGACAGCAGCGGCGCGAGCTTCTTTCCCTTGAACTCCTTCTGGCTGTCAACAAAGCCGATTCCGAGCTCCTTGGCCAGGTCCTTGGCGGCTTCTCCGTACCCAGCTGTGACTTCTGGATCTCGGTCTCTCCATATATCATGCCGGAATGGCGTGGGTGTAATGAAGATCGTCGGGATGCTCGGCGGGTAAAGCGAATACATCGCCAAGAGGTTCTTCTTGTATCGCGAAACTGGGACCTGTGAAAAAACGGACAAGGACGACGTTCTTTCAAGACATTGGGGTTCATCGCTCTCCCCCCCATGGCCACTCACATGTTGTCCCGAAGGCATTCCTTCTAGCACCGAATCATTTGTTCCTAGGTGATCGGGCCGTTAAAGCTATCGCATTCGAGATATCTTTTCGGGCATAGAACGCACCCATCCAGATCACCACCAGCCGGATCCTCGAACTTCCCTTGATGACGGTGTTGGAGATGACCTCGATTTAAAGTTAACCTGTAGTAAGCTCATCCGCCTCAGGTCAAGGATCCAACTTGTTTAATTCACTTTCTCGGCAACGGGCAGCAACCAATCCGTGTTGTATCCTGTAGTTCGGAAGCGCCGACCAGACCCCGTTAACTCTTTTGCGTTGCAACTTGCACACTCGAAGAGTCTATAAATGGTTTCTAGGCTTACCTCCAAGGCCTCGATTCACGACGTCAAGCCTACGTTGATAACTAAATCGGGAATCGTGTTAATGGTCGTCAGAGCCTGGAATTACGGCAATAGGGCCAAGGCCTCGAGGCTTAGACTTTTGCAAAAAGAAAAGGGGACGTACGTATCTACATAATATCCATGATCAGTGATAAGTCTTGGCTAATCGACATAGAGCTAGGCGCTCCACAAAGGATAGGGGTGGTGCGACTCACCAGCAAGTCGCTGAACGAAGCCTCCTGGCTGGAATCCCATCTCCGTGATGGAATCCCCAAGCAACAAGATCGAATCGACTGATGAGTAGTCAATAGACATGATGGAATGTTGTATCTTCACTAGTACTGTGAAGGTAATGATGCCGTTCAAGGCTTGATCAGGGAAAGTGAGAAGAACTATAGGACGGACTTCTGCACACCGGGAAGAACCGCGAGAACCCTCAACAACCAATTGGAACCGAGCGGGCCTTTTGGAGTTTGGGGGAAAAAAAGAAGGAGGGGGGCACAGGAGAGAAAAAGACCGGAGAGTCTCCGAACCCCGGATTCGTTACCATTTAGGGACATTAATCCCGGACCGGTTGGCTGACACCGTGGGTCACGGGACTGACCCACCGCATGACAGCGTTCCAAGTCAAAAAAGGGCGGGTCATGTGTTACGTGTACAGCCTTTCTGCTATTGGGGGTGATAAAGTGAGGGAAGGAGTTCTTCTCAGATACGTCAAAGCTGTCTGGTGACGGACGGGCGGCACGGAAGCGGGAAGTGAGCCGCAGTGTTCGGGGATAGCGTTCGGGTCCGAACAAGGTGGGTGCAAGCCAATATCCGACCGATTGCGGGGAGGTTAAACTTCGAAAGCTTCGAAAACTAATTGGTTTTTAGCAATTTCCAGTGAGACGCGGAAGTGATCTGCAAGGGGCAGTCGAAGAAGTGTCTAAGAAGGACGGGTCTCACATCTCATCTCGAGACAGAAGAACGTAAGCGCCACACACTTCCCGGCTAGTAGCTACTGGCGGAGTTATGTACTCCAGAGTTCGCTATGAAGTTAATACCCATGGAGGCCTTCTAGCTCGATCGAAGAATTATTCTGGCTGCGGTCGGAGAAAGACGGAAGGCACTACAATTTGCTAATGCATGAAGGCCGAGGACGAACAACCCAGAGCGTTTCGAGTTCAGTACTTTTACAATCCAAGTCTTTTAAAAGTGTATACAAATTACATTCTAAGTTGGAGTTAAAAGAGCGTGTTCGTTCCGAGGATCAGAAACGGGTGGGGGGTCTATATGGAGAATACGCAATGTCTTAAACGAGTGGACGGGTTGGTGGCAAAATGAAGAGAACAGAGTGCGAGTGAAAAGTTCCAGAAATAAGGTCTCGCTCAGTTGAAACAAGATTGAAATAATCGGTGATCTATCGGAAAAGAGCAGCTCGTAAGACTCGGCGTCAGGACGAAATGAGAAAAAGACTAACTATAGGCATCTTCGGCAAATATCTTTATACTCCGTTGAGCAACCTTCCCAACGAAGAAACTATCTCCGAGCGGCAGGGACGGGAATAGATCGACGAGGAAGCCCAGCTTCGTCATCTCCATCATACATGTTGTATATGCTATACGTCGGACTCCGATAATCCGGCTGAGAGTTGGCCAAGGCCATTTGGGAAAGAGACATGAAGGCTTCCTCCATGGAGCTAGAACTCGCGCTCGGCGTAAGTCCGCTGAGCGCCCCTGACGGAGAAGTTACCGTCAGCCGAGGGGTGGTGCTCCGAGGTTGGACGGGCTGGCGTTGTTGTTGTTGTGGATGAGCGGCGTATTTGGCGGTGGATGAGTGGTTCGCCCAGTCTTCGCTCCGGTTTCCTCTGTCACCATCACGCGCCTTGCCAGACCGACCTCCCGCGGCAATGTTCGGGCTTTCCTCCACGTCAGACGCCACGACATCATCTCCGTAGGGAGTCAGCATCAACTCCCCCATCGACTGCGACGGGTTGAACCCAGCGGAAGAACGATTGTTGTAAACCGATTGACGTTTCTGGTAGTGGTAGTGGTGGGGCTCCTGGTGGTTATTGTCCCGTCCGGAAGGTCGATCGTGTTCGAAGGGGTCGCTGCTATCCTCTTCGTCTTCCGTGTAGGCTGAGAGCATGGACATGTGGGGTGGCTTGGTAGGAGTTGGCGCGACGATGTTGGACTTCTTATTGATGCGGAGAGGCGCCATGGGCAGAGCAGATATGTTCTCCTTGTTCGCTCCGCGCCTATCCTTCAATATACCTCGACCGATTGCGGTGTTCGGAGGGGCACCCGACTGTGGGGAGACGTCCTGACTATACTTGGCATGCTGCTGCGGAACTGGGACCTTTGCCGCCGCAAAGGCGGGATCCAGGTGTCTTTGGTTGTACGGGCTGATGTTCTTGTAGGCAGTCGGAGGCTTCCGGGTGCTCTGGGTCGTGTAAACGCTGGCAGCGGAAACCCTCGACGCAGTCGAAATGACAGCTTCCTCAACAGTGGAGAGGGAGCTCGTAGATTGAACCTCCGCTTCGAATCCTCTCCTTGGTGCTCGACCATCCGCAAAGTGAACATTGGGTGGAGGAGGGATCCTACCCTCTGCAGCGGCGGCCTCGGTCCCAAGAGCAGGTGACTTTTCACCAATAACCATCCAACCTGAACCTCTAGTCGAGATGCGTCCGTGGGGTCCCAAGTTGTGCTGCTGTCCCGCATGGGGTACGGAGGAAGGAGGAGGGAGGTAATTCAGAAAACTGTCGTCCCAGCTGGGTCCGGTAGGCATCTTCTTCTCATCAAACGACATACTTCCGCGGTCAGGACCACCGAAGATGGAGCTTTCCTTGGTGGCTAGGAAGTCCCGCTGCAACTCCGCAAAACGTTCGCGATCTGCTCGGGCTTTGGCTGCAGCAGAGCGGCGGCGGAGGTACACCAGGACGACGACGAACGCGATGCTTAGGAGTGCTGCCGTGACTCCAATGGCAGTTCCCGAGCTACCGCTGCTGGTTTGCGAGGTTGACGAAGGATCTCCTTCGAATAAGCCTGTTTGGATAGGGTCCGTGGAGGCGCGAGAGTTGGTGGGGAGACGGGGAGGAATGGGAGTGGGCCGTTGAGTGACGGGAGTACCGGGAGAAAGAAGGACTGCAGTCGACGTTGAGGTTTGGTGAGACGTAGAAGCGGGAGTCATGGTGGTTGGTATTCCACCTCCAGTAATCGATGGTGTGGTCACTGATACTGTTGCTGCCGCTGTCGCTGACGGACGTCCATCTTGACTTTGGCTCCGCTCGGGCACTGCGAGAACCGGATTGTCGACAGGTTTGGAGGACGTGTGCGAGGTATTCTGGGCAGTAGATGAAGGACCAAGGCTATTGACAGTGTTGGAAGGGGTTTGCTCCGTCGTAGCTGGCGCGGTTTCGGAGGCGGTTCCGTCCGGATAAGCGTCCGCCCCATCAGAAGCGGTGTAAGTCGGACCAACTTGGTCGCTCCCTCCATTGTCTTGTTGAATTTGGTGATACGAGCTGTACTGCGCCCTTAGATCTTCGCCCGATGGGTCACCATTGGGGTCCGCTGGCGTCGACCGCTGCCCGGTGGACGTCTCGGAGGAAGCGGTCGTCGCCTGACGAGCTCCTCCAGCATACAGTTGGTGAATCGGATCTTGCCCATTTCTGACTACGGCCGGTACTGGCCCGCCTTGACGTTTTTGAGATTCGGGGGTACTACGGCTCTCTAAACGCTTGACGGGTCCAGGTCCGTTTCGTTTCGTTTCGCGGCGAAGAAGGCGTAATGGACCTCTCGACGATTGAGGTGCTCTACGATGTCTGATGGCGTTGCTTGCATGTTTCATTATCGATTATAGGTAAGGAAAGAAAAAGGAAAGACCTGTTGTTCCTCGAGGTCGTCGGGGCGAGGAGGTCGGATCAGGTTGAGAGGGAGGGGAAAGTAGAGAGGAAGGTCCTCCATGCTGGCTTTTGGCATACTTGGCTGGCTCATCCTGCTGGACTGGTCTCATCGTTGCAAAACAGAAGAATTTTGAAGGTGGTTGACGAGGCTGGATCAAAACCAAAGCCGCGGCTGTGTTTGTTTGTCGACCTCGCTGGTATTTGGACGAATCATCAACTTTGCGAAGCTAGAATGCCATTCTGGAACATCAATCCGGGGCCGGGCTCTGATTCTTTATTATGTAAGTACATAGAGAGATCAACCAAGTTCCATGTATAGGAGTGGAATTCCTCTTCCAGCTCAAGCGTTCTCGGCCAGCGCCGGTGGGGAATGGGGCTCTGCTTTCGGGAGGGCCCTAAGCTTCCTTCCTTTGCAGGTGGATTATTGAGCATGGCCATCGGAAAAAGTGGCAAGGCTACTCACAGGTCGAAGATGACAGGAAGGTCGTCGAAAAGGTGTTTCGCGAAATCCCCCGCAAGGGCGAATTTGGTTGCCATACAGCCGGAGCAACCATGGCCGGAGATGCTCTTCCCCGACACCCAGTGCTTCATTGGATCCTGAGCTCCTGCTTGGAGCGCAGATATGCGCGCGTCTAACCTGTACGAAGATGCGTCGTTCCATCCGTAACAGGGTGCTGCGGAGCTTTTGAGACCGATGTCATCAGATTCTCTGACGAAGTCCCACCAGCGGTTCTGGATGGCCGTTTTCCCAAAGTGAATCCGTCGGATATCCTCAGCATCGAGGGCGTATGGGCCGCGCACAGAGAGAGCCCTTCCACTTTCCTCGCATGCGAGGAAATAGAAAGCAGGTGGAAGGTACAGTGGAAGGTGGCACTTTCCAGCTAGGGCAATGACTTTGGCGGCGTGGTCAGGGTGTTTCTGATAGTAGGCTTGACACGTCTGGAAATCTTTGTACTCCCAAGGAACCATCGCTTGCAATCGTTCTAGGAGCGACGTTAAGCGAAGATCCATGACGTATTTTGTTGAGATGTGAATGCAGGAATAAAGGGTGTCAAACTCGGGTTCAGCATGGCTAAAAGAAAATAGCATCCGCGGATCAATTCCAGAAGCCTGGACGACTCAATGTGCTAAAAACTTACGGTGGCTTCCACAAAAAGCGAAACAAGTTCGCCAAATCCTCCGGATCGTCGTCAAGGCTGATCAGGGGAACTCCATCATACAGACTTTGCCCTTCAGCCTGCCCATCGGACCCGACGGTAAACATATCCTTAAAGACCCCGCTTTCCTCGGCCAGCAAACTTTTGAAAACGCGGAAAACAATGCCACGAGCCAGTAAGCAGATGCTACCGTCAAATAAGTAGAAAGAGTCGTGTCGTTGCAAAGACGGCTGGGAGATGTCAGTCATCACGAACTGCGATGCGGGATCCATTAGGAGTTAGCTGGAACGGAGGCGCATAGTTAGGATATATCTCACCAATTACAGAAAGATTATGATATGTGAATTCTGCTGGGTTGCAAAGAGGAAAGACGAACGGGACAGGTGGTGAGGCTGACGTAAGCAAATGTGAGCCTGCCTCATTGACCTCGCATCGTGTTGCGGAGGCATAGTAAGACCTGGCTGAGTTTGAAAACCCTAGCGGACTTCAAAATACATTATTTCGACCTCACTCCCCTCCGCCCTTCCTCCGATAATCGCCGTACCCCCATCCCAGCCGTTGCACACCACACACGACACTCCGCGGACGTCAGACAACGATACCCAGCTCCTGCATACCACTTACACTTGGCTAGCTCATTCTGCTGGACTGGTCTCGTCTCTGCAAAACGGGAGAATCTTGATAAAGGTTGACGAGGCTGGGTCAATACCAAAGACACGGCTGTGTTTGCTTGTCGACCCCGCCGATATTTGGACTAATCAAACCTGGGTCTGGAGCCTCACTCGAGAATGCCCATTCTGGAATATCAATCCGGGCTCTGATGCTTAATTACATAGATACTTAGAAAAATCGACTAATTCTAAGATATAGGAGTACCATTCCTCTTCCAGCTCAAGCGTTCTCGGCCAGCGCTGATGGTGGATTGACCCTGCGGCCCATCATGCGTGTTCTGATCGGGAAGGCCTTGATCTTCCTTTCTCTGCAGGTGTATTATTGAGTATGTCAATTGAAAGGTATAGACAAGGCTACTCACAGGTCGAAGATGGAAGGAAGCGCGTTGAAAAGCTTTTTCCCAAATTCTTCGCAAAGGGCGTTATGGGCTCCCTTACAAAGGTGGCAAGCTCTCGTGTAGACGGTCTTCCTCGATATCCAGTGCATCATCGGGTCTTGAGCTCCTGCTTGGAGCGCAGACATACGGCTTTGCATCGCGGACGAAGATGCGTTCTCCCAGTCGTAACAGTGTGCCATCGATGCCGGGTTTTTGAGACCCGTGTCATCAGATTCCTTGACGAAGTCCCACCACAACTTCTGGATGGCCATTTTCCCCATGTGGACCCGTCGGACATCTTCAGCATTGAGGGCGTACGGGCCGCGTACGGAGATAGCACTTCCGCTTTCCTCGCTCGCGAGGAAGTAGAAAGCCGATGGAAGGTACGACGGAAGGTGGCACTTTCGAGCCAGAGCGATGACTTTGGCGGCATAGTCTGGGTAGTGCCGATAATAGGTTTGACCCGTCTGGAAATCCTTGGAATCATCCCTTGAAGTCGTTCTAGAAACCACTTTGAGATAGAATCCATGACGTATTTCGTTGAGATGCGGATGCAGGCGCAAAGGGCGTCAAAGTCGGGTTCAACGCGGCTAAAAGAAAAATTGGCATCCGCGGATCAATTAACAAAACCTGAGCGACTCAAAGCGTTAAAAACTTACGGCGGCTTCCACAAAAAGCGAAACAAGTGGGCTAAGTCCTCTGGATCGTCGTCAAGGCTGATCAGGGGAACTCCTTCATACAGACTTTGCCCTTCAGCCTGCCCATCGGACCCGACAACGAACATATCCTTAAAGACTTCGCTTTCCGCGGCGAGCAGACTCTTGAAAACGCGGAAAACAATGCCGCGAGAGAGCAAGCAAATGTTACCGTCGAAGAAATAGAAAGACTCGTGTCGTCGCAAGGGCGGCTGGGAGATGTCGGTCATCGCGAACTGCAGGTTTGATACGCGATTCATCAGGAGTCAGTTGGAACGGCGACGTATACTGGAAATATATCTTACTAGTCACAGATTATAGATGGCAAAAGTCTTGTTAGCGTATGTGAACTCTGCTGGGTTGCAAGAGGAGTGAAGTTGAAAGACAAATGGGACGGATCCGGAGGAGCGGAAGTGGTGAGGCTGACGTAAGCATTGTGACCCTCATTGCTCTTGTGGCGCATCATTTCTTTGTTCTTCAGACCCCTCTGAAGCGAAGATGAAATCGACGAATTTGCGGTCAGAACTACCTCAGACATCGGCAAATAGGTGCATATGTTCTTAGGAGACTTTAAGCGCTGGAATTATTTTGGGGAGCTCCCAGAACGTGCGGAGTCGCCGAAAGCCCGCCCACTGAAACTGAAACGCATGTACTCCATTTTCGGCCACGTTTTCTACCTCGGCCGTTCGAGCCGACAAAGAAACCTCTACGACCACCGTAACCTCGGCCAGCCAACAAGATCAAGGGCCCGGACAGCACCATGCCCTTTGGACTCGACGTCGTTTACGATTACATCAAGGCCGTCATCGCTAGGTTATGGCCAGAACCACCCACGGAGGCGGTGTCGTCGTCGTCTCCATCTCCTTCACTCAGATCCACTTCTTCATATGACTCATATCCCTCTCTTCCATCCCCCTCTGGTGCATTGCGTTCCGAATATTGGGTCCCCGTCGATCCCCCGCTCTCTCCTCCATTGTGGCAATGGCACGCACCGCGTCTCATCACCTTACCAGGTGCAGAGGCTGACTCGGGGGAAGAATCTGAAGAGGATGTGCCGATCCGCCATATTCTACAGCGAAGGACCGGAAACACTAGTACTCGAGTTACGTTCGTAGCCCCAGTTACTACTTCACCTGGGAGTTCGTTCCAGCCGACTCCCAGAGCTACAGACGTAGTCAGTTCTTCCAAAGCACTGGTAGACTATCCATCATCTTCGGAGGACGAGCTCGCTAGGACAGACGCAGGGTTTATGGGAGACGTCATGGAGACTGGCAGAGGCAGTGGTGTCGCAAGGACAGTCCGGGTGGCCGACGGAAGCCAAGAGAACGTCCGTAGTCAGTCATCCAACAAGGAACGAGCTATAACAGCATCAGAAGAAGCAAATCAGTCAGGTTCTGAGACTTCGGGGTTCGTGGACAACATCAAACCTACTAGAGAAGTTTGCTAATAGCCTCTGAAGGGTTGCGTTCATAGAGTGTGAGCGATACTTCAAGGTGGCCGACCGGAGATCGAACCCAGTGTCTTACAGACACATAGGCTTCAAGTGCACCCGTTCGCAGTCGCGATTCAAGATAGCGTCCCCGCCGCTTCTGGCGTCCTCCCGATATCCGGGCGATATTCATTTTAATCAGTGCGATGAAGGCACTCAGTACTGGGTTACCTCTGCTGGGAAAACCTGGGAGGTTGCCATGGAGGGGACATCGCATCCAGTCTTCGGCAGAGATCGCGTCTTGAGCCATCGTTCACGGGCTGACAACAACGCATTTCCGCAATGGGTCCTTCGCTCCACCCTCATCAGCTACCGTAGCAGGAGGAAGCAATCCCAAAATGCTCAAAGCAGGTATTAAACACCTGACGTGCTTTGGGGCTGGAATTGTCATCATCCACGGCACGTGTCTGGGGTCATAAGCAGGGGGGTATCATTCGGGCGGGTACGAGAATATATTGTAGGATAGAGAAATAGCACAGCTATCGGCTGAGAGGAATTAATAGTCGATTTTGTCCCTTTCTTAAATGGCCTGACTGCGTCCTAGGCTGAGAGGTCGGGACCATTTGAAAAATAATAACCCGAACATTACCTTCAATCAAGCTTGTTGATTCAACCTATTCCAGATCACCCAACACCATAATTAATATTTGAAAGGTCAGTCTATCTGTCGTCGGACATTTTGAGGTAAATCGCCGTGCGGTCAGAGGCTTGGGTATAGGGGCCACGCTTTCAGCGCCCAAAGCGCGCAGGCCGCCAGTCGGGGCTGAAACCTCTCTCATTGCACGACAACATCCACCGCTGAATTGTGCCAGCGACACTCCAGAGCTTCGCGGTCAACTACTATAGCTCGCAGTTGAACATAATGTCATCTACTGAAGACGCAGGACGGAGATTTACTAGAGCGCTGGCGGTGGTGAGTATCACACGGTTTCAGTCCAATTCACAATCACTCAACCCACACCAAATCCAGGACGAGGCGTACCATGCGCTGGAGAAGTATCAGGTTAATCGTCAAAGAATCGCTTTTCTGGACAACGATGAAATCCGCGCTGGAGGCTACGGTATTGTTCGGCAAGCCTACCTTCATTCCTCCTCCTACCTCCCCACGTGGTTCGCTTCAAGTCGATACGGCCCGCCTCAAGTCGTAGCTGTCAAGGAAATCAAGCTATCGGCCATGCACAACGTTCCTAACCTGAAAAGGGTCGGTTCATCTTCAACCTCGTATCTTTGCGTGCTAACTTAGCTCGGGATGCTTTGGTAGGCTTTTACGAAGGAGGTCTTGGTCTGGTCTAGTCTTGAAGAGCACCCGGGTATCGCCAAGTTCCTCGGATTCTGTGCCGACTTCGGGCGCATGGAGGCGTGGTTAATCTCGCCGTGGGAGCCACACGGCAACGTAAGCGAATTCATCCAAGGACAAGGACGGGAGCTCGAAGTGCCAGAAAAGCTGTCCCTGGTGAGTTTGATCTCAACGCCTATGGATACAGCTCACAGAGCGCGTGTTGCACTAGGTCTACGATACCATTGATGCGTTAGCATTTCTTCATCAACTGAATCCTCCTGTGTGTCATGGGGACATCAAAGCGGTAAGGGGATTGTTCACGTTACAAACAATGGTCTTGACATTTGTGATCGAAGGCAAACGTTTTGGTCAACAACGAGTGTAGGGCCGTCTTGTGCGACTTTGGCTTAGCAAGGCTCTACGAAGATAGTGGCTTTGGGAGACTAGAGACGTCAACTGGTTTCAAGGGTTCTATTCGGTGGTGCAGTCCGGAACTGCTTGATGGTCAGTCACGGACAGCGAGCAGCGACGTATACGCTTGGGCTTGGCTGGTGTGGGAGGTTAGTACATCCTCCCTTAATGCTCAAACGGGAAAATGAGATTCATTCGGACCAAGATCATGACCGGCCAACTTCCCTACGGAGAAGCTAGCGCGGACTACGTTATTATGCGCAAGATCTTCGAAAGCCCTCGCCCTCAGGTTAACGGAGAACTGCGTCTCAGTGACTGCCTCCAGGTGTGGGAGCTGATGACCAGGTGTTGGGCGGTTCAGCCTGGGCAGCGACCAACAAGCGCCATGTGTAAAACCACCATCGACCACCTCGTACGTTTCTTCTGCTTTACGGGACTCTTGGATCCAGTCACTAAGTTTGACATGTGTAGCCTCACTGCCCTCCGGTTCTTGAAACTGCCGATCCTCATGCTCGCTCGGCTGCCCTGTTGGAGCACATGGGCGAGCTCGAGAGATGGAAAGGGAATCACACCGAGGCTTTTGCCTACCTCGAGCAAGCTCTTCACCTTTACGAAGAAGAAGGGAATGATAGGGGAATTGCCAACGTACTCCGCAAACAGGCCGCCGTAGCCTGTTATAATTCCGACAACATCAAAGCTATGGAATCTGCTTCCGCCGCCCTAGAGAGGTTTAAAAGCCTCAAGGATGATGTTGGCATAGCCCACGCTCTTAGCTGGATGGGCGTTTCCTTAATTAGGAGTGGCCAACTGGAGAAAGCGTCGTCCGTTCTTCTGGAGAGCTTGGAGATCTTCCGGACGAAGAGGAATCAGGTCGGTGTTGTGCGATGTCTCGAAAGACTAGGGGAGATTCACCACGAGAAAGGCCAACTCATCGGGGCGTTTTCCGCTTTGGAGGAAGCCATAGACATTGCTTCGCATTGTGGATACCGGGTTGACGAGACGAGAGCGCTTACCGTGCTCGGGGCGGTGCATATGCGCCAGGGAGACCTCGACAAAGCCATGGCCACTTTGCAGAAAGGTCATGAAATCGGACGGAGCATTGGATGGGAGCAAGGAGTGAGCAGTTCCATTTGCCGCATGGGCATCATCAAGCTCGTTCAAGGACTCAACTCAGAAGGAGAGGAGCTTCTCCGTGAGGCAGTCGCTATTGCCCGACGTAGTGGGGGCGGATGGAGATTGGCCCAAGCCTTACACTACCTGGGACGGTGTCACCTGCACCGGGACGAGCTGCAAGATGCCACCCTGGCTCTGGAAGAGTCGTACCTGATTTATCAGGAGCTCGCGTTTGCCCCTGACCCAGGCTTCGCTCAAGAGACGGCCGATCTTGCCGGGATAATGGCCGCTCAGGGCGACACCGGCGGCGCTCTCACCTGGTACGAAAGAGCGATCGCCCTGTTTCGCGAGATGCAGAATAAACCCTGTGTTTCAAGATATTTGGCGGAGAGGGGGCAAGTCCTCCTGACGGTGGGACGAAATGACCAGGGAGCTTTGCACTTCGAAGCCTCCATGACCATCGATCGGGAGCTTGGAAATGATTACGGTGTGGAATGGAATCGGAACAAAATCAGCAGCATTCCTAAGACACCCATCGAGTGGGAAGTCAGAAGACGGGCAAGACTAGCATTAGCCAAAGTCCAAACCCTCCGAACAACCTCATTGTTGTGCGACGTGAAGAAACTTCTACGCCGTGTACCCCAGCTGACGACGCCATACCTCAAATTACGAGTCAAACTCGTCGACAAACGTGATTCTTGATTTTGGTCTACCGCCGGTTAGAGTCTATGTACGCCCGCGGAGCCCCTTTTTTTCATTCGGGACTCATGTGTTGTAAAGTTCGTTGCCCTTCCTCCCTACCCTGTTACATGTCCTGGTGTCGTTCTGCTCCCAAAATATGTCGACTCAGTCTCCGTTTTATGCTTGGATTTACTACTTGGTTATGGTGATGTAGCTGATGCGAGTTCTTTGGTTCCTAAAACTCACAACGTTTGGGGACCGAAGGCGACAGTTTCTCCCAGGACACTGCGCAGACGATGGAGGCAGTATTAGCAATCAGTGCCAAAGAATCGAATCCAAACCCGGGGGGTGTCCTGGTGTTCTTGTGAACAGGGCTTGGATTAGGAAGGTACCTATGATTACGGCAGGCTGAATAAGTCGTCCGTCGGTCCTCGGCACGCGTTTGAGGCCCTTCGCTGGTGCAGAGGTGGAGAGATGGTTCGGCTATTCTCGCTGTGAAGATTGTGGAAGGGAAGAGACGCGTAGATATACTCGCTCGAGGCTGTTCGAGGCTGGTAAGGAGGAGAAGGGAGCGACGGGTGTTGGTTTTTCAATAAGGACAAGTTGTTCGGGGTCACGCCCGCGTACAATCACCCCGACAATACGGACAAACCATCGATCAATAACGCTTCCTTGTCCTCGAGTCTGACGGTAGACTTAACCGATCCTGTACCAGGACATGTACATGTTCTAGCTTGGTTCCTGATGCTGCCAATGCGGGCGAGAACTTGTTGTCACCTCTTGCCGATGAGCCGCGATCTCACGCAATGCATGCTCGTGCTAGACATGATCCTCCTGAACCCGAATGTTCTCGTTATCAACAGCTCTTCGAAGATCTTGGGATATCATTCGGCGCAGAAGAATAGTATCTTCGCGATTCCTGAACTACTTCTATAGCCCATAGAGTGCCGGGTTGAAACCTGCCATTCGCTCGGCCAATCATATCCGATATCCCGAATTCACAGCGATCGGCATTAAGGAGACGGGCATTTCTTATTGATAATATGATAATATAAGACGAATCCAATATAATCCTGGGATTGAATAACCGGCGATACTAGCATACATGTATTTCGATTGTAGCACGAAGAGTGAGCGCCTGAGGAATAGGGGTCAGGCGCGGGAATGCCGTCGCCGCCTAGAAAGCCACACGGCGATGGATTAGCCTGCAGCCTCCCTCATTGCACGATAAGACCCACCACCGCCTAGTGCCGGCAACCTTCCATAACTTCGCCGTCAGCTAATCTAACTTGCAAGCAATTGAATATAATGCCGACTACTGAAGTGGTAGAGAGGAGATTAGCTCAGGGGCTGGCAGTGGTGAGTTCCACACCAGCCTCAGTCCAAATTATAATCGCTCATCCGACACCGAATCCAGGACGAGGCGTACCATGCGCTCGAGAAGTATCATTTTAACCGTCGAAGAATCGTTTTTGTTGCAAATGATGAAAGGCGCGCGGGTGGCTACGGTGTTGTTCGACAAGCCTACCTCCATCCCTCCTCCTACCTCCCCACGTGGTTCGCTTCAAGTCGATATGGTCCGCCGCAAGTCGTAGCCGTCAAGGAAATCAAGCTATCAGCACTTCACAATGTTTCTAACCTGAAAAGGGTCGGTCCATCTCCACCTTCGGGTGTTGACTTGGCTGACGACGCTTCGGTAGGCTTTTACGAAGGAGGTGTTGGTCTGGTCTGGTCTTGGAGAGCACCCGGGTATCGCCAAGTTCCTCGGATTCTGCGCCGACTTTGGGCGCTCGGAGGCTTGGTTGATCTCCCCGTGGGAGCCACACGGCAACGTCAGCGAATTCATCGAAGGACGGAAGCTCGAAGTGCCGGAAAAGCTGTCCTTGGTGGGTTTGATTTCAACGACTAACTATGGATACAGCTCACAAAGCGCGCGTATGGCATTAGGTTTACGATACAATTGACGCGTTGACGTTCCTCCATCAACTGAATCCACCAGTGTGTCATGGGGATATCAAATCGGTAAGAGGATCGTTTGAGCTGAAGAGGTTATCCCTGAGACGTTTGTGACCAAAGGCCAACGTTTTGGTCAATGCCGAATGCAGGGCCGTTTTCTGCGACTTCGGTTTGGCACGGCTCTACGAAGATAGCGGTTTTGGAAGACTAGAGACGTCGACTGGTTTCAAGGGCTCTATCCGGTGGTGTAGTCCAGAACTGCTTGATGGTCAGCCTCGGAGTGCGAGCAGCGACGTATACGCTTGGGCTTGGCTAGTGTGGGAGGTTGGTAAATTCTTCTTGGATGCTTGAACGGGATAGTAAATTCTTCCGATCTCAGATCATGACTGGCCAGCTTCCATACGGAGAAGCTACCGCGGACTACGTTATTATTCGCAAGATTTTTGAAAGTCCCCGCCCTCAAGTCAACGGAGAATCGCGGCTCAGTGACTGCCTCCAGGTGTGGGACTTGATGACCAGGTGTTGGACGGTCGAGCCTGAGCACCGACCGGCAAGCGCCATGTGTAAAAACACCATCGACTACCTCGTATGTCTCTGTTGCTCTATGGAACTTACATCTACTATCACTAAACACCACCCTCGTAGCCCCACTGCCCCCCTGTCCTTGAGACTGCCGATTCTCCTACTCGATCAGCCGCTCTCCTGGAGAACCTTGGCGAACTTGAGAGTTGGAAAGGAAATAACAAAGAAGCATTTGCTTACCTCAAGCAAGCCCTGCATCTGTATGAAGAAGAAGGAAACGATAGGGGAATGGCCAACGTACTCCGCAAGGAAGCCACCGTAGCTGATCGTGATTCCGACCACGCCAAAATGATGGTATCCGCTTCAGCCGCCCTGGAAAGGTTTAAAAGCCTGAACGATGAGGTTGGGATAGCCGATTCCCTTTACTTGATAGGCTGCTCATTCCTGAGGAGCCATCAAGTGGAGACAGCGTTGCCTCGTCTTTTGGAGAGCTTGGAAATCTTCCGACCTAAGGAGAATAGCGTGGGCATCGTACGATGTCTCGAAAGGTTAGGAGAGCTTTACCGGCGGAAACGCAAATACACCCAGTCGTTGTCTGCATTGGAGGAAGCTGTCGACATTGCTTCGGTCTGTGGATACAGGCTCGAAGAGGCCGCAGCACTCATCGTCCTTGGGAGCACGCATCGGGAGATGGGTGATATTGATGAAGCGTTCCACACTTTTCAGAAAGCGCATGACGTCGCGCGGAGCATTGGATGGGAGCACGGAGTCAGCACTTCCATGTGCCGCCTAGGCCGTATCGAGCTCACGCGGGGAAACCATTCAGAAGCAGAGGAGCTTCTTCGTGAGGCAGTCGCGATTGCCAGACGTAGTGACGGTGGATGGAGATTGGCTCAGGCGTTGCACAGGTTGGGGGTGTGCTACCGGTTACAAGGCAAGCTTCCCGATGCCACGCTGGCTTTGGCAGAGTCGTACCAGAAGTATCAGGACATCGCAATCAATCCCGACTCCGGTTTCCATTCACACATAGCTGACCTTGCCGATATACTGGTTGCCGAGGGCGAGGTCGACCACGCTCTGACTTGGTACGAAAGAGCGATTGCTGTGTCCCACAAGAGGCAGGATTTATGGTCTGTTTCAAATTACTTGGCAAAGAAGGGAGAAGTCCTCGTGGCGGTGGGACGGTTTGATGAAGGAGCTTTGTACTTTGAAGCCTCCATGGCTGTCGATCGGGAGCGCGGAGATACTCGCGGTGTGAAATGGAATCGGAAGAAACTCAGCAGCATTCCTAAGACGCCCATCAAATGGGAAGTCCGAAGACAGGCAAGACTCGCATTAAGCAAAGTCCAGACCCCCAGAACAACCTCATTGTTGTGCGACGTGAAGAAACTTCAACGCCGCGTACCCCAGCTGACGACGCCACACCTCAAATCACCAGTCAAACTCGTCAACAGAAGTGACCCCTGATTCTGGTCTGCATCCGATTAGAGTCCTTTCATGTCATCGCGAAGCCCCTTTGTTTGATTCGAGATCCTTATGTCGTAAATTTCGTTGTTCTTCCCCTCTACCTTGTTACATGTCCTGGTGACGTTCTTCTCAGGAATATATCGACTCAGCCTCCATTCTAGGCTTGCTTTCTACGACTTGATTCTGGTGACGAAGCTAATGCGATTTATTTGGTTAGCAAGACAGGTTGTATCGAAAGTTGATAAGACCTCTAATCGTACACAGGTTTCCTTGATTCACTTACACTGCATTTCTTTACTGCGGCATCCCATCCTGGTGACACTGCTACAATGGCGCTCGACGGGTCCCAGACCCGAGTGAACATTGGTGTCAGTAGGCCTCTTTTGTATTATTCGAGAACCATGTGTCGTAAAGTTCGATGTTACGTTCGTCCTCTCTACCTTGCTACATGTCCTGAACGCTAAAACCCCCACCTCAGATTTCGGAATTAGGGCTTTCTGAGGGCCCCCAGGGGCTCCTAGGGCTTCATAGCGGCGGTCAATAGACTGAAACTGGGCTAATACCCCAAATGAGCACTATCGGGAGGATCGGGGATAACAGAGCCTACATCCGTAGACGCCGTTTACTCGTCCAGGCTCGTCACTGCCCGGCGTTTCGAAAGAGAGGGCCCACTAGAGCTCCTGGAGCGCTGGATAGACGGTCAATTGTACTATCATCCTGAAATGACTAGTCTAGGTGCTTGATCGCCGGAGTGGTCCGGCTATCGTAAGCGAACCGAGGGAGTTCGTGAGGGCTGGACGTATGTAGACTTAGCTGGGTTCGATGGAGGTTTTGTCAATTAGAGGTCGAAGACAAAATATTTTTTACTTGATTAGAGTTGAGCGAGAATAGCCATAACTTCTTTCCCAAGAGGGTCGAAATTTCAGATAGATTTCCTTATCTAAGACCGAGCAGAAATCCCTCGCTCCCGTTTTTTGGTAGCGATTCCAGTCGGGCAAGACGTAAATACGGGTCATGTCCGCACAATCAGTCTATTGCTTACTATGGGTTTGTAACTATTGACTATACTGGTTTCATAGGTCACATACGCCGCTGAAAGCCTGAAAGTTGTCTCTCGTGGACAGAGATCGTCCGAAGGAGCCTCAGCCCTCGAGCTTAGGAGGTTGTAATTCTGGTCACCTAAGTCGTTTGAAATTATCATGCCATCTCCTAACTTTACAAGAGCTCGTCTCTACACGTAATGTGCTAGAAGTAAAGTCCCGCAACGCTGACCATACAGCCGCGACGGCGTCGACGGACTTAATCTCCGTTATTTCCGATTCGTCCGTTGGTACCCATTTGGTGGATTAGCCCAGTTTCAGTCTGCTGGCCACATCTATGAAGCCCTAGGAGCTCCCGGAGGCCCTCAGAAAGCCCTAATTTCGAAATCTGAGGTAGGAATTCCAATGTTGGGTAGAGGGCGGGCTGCGCGACGCGGGGTTTGACCTTGGACTCCTGGCGCATACCGGCGTCCATCCGGCAACCCAGGACCCGAGACCGTTTTTGCAAAAATGGACCCTTCAAACCGTTTTGACAAAAACGGGAGGCTTTCTCCGTTAACCCCGAGCTCGTTTTCGCGACGTTTTCGTATTTCGTTCTCGCGTCGTTTTCGCCTGCGTGAACCGCCCTAATTCCATCGGCGCCTAGAAAGCCACACGGGGATGGATCAGCCTGCAGCCCCCCTCATTGCCCGATAACGTCCACCACCGAACTGTGTCTGTGACCTTCCATAACTTCACGGTCAGCTACTATAACTCGCAGTTAAACAGAATGGCAACTACTGAAGACACGGGAAGAAAATTAGCTAGAGAGCTGGCATTGGTGAGTATAACACTGCTTCAGTCCAATTCACAATCACTCATCCTACACCGAATCTAGGACGAGGCGTACCACGCGCTAGAGAGGTATCAGGTTAACCGTCGAAGAATCGTTTTTCTCGCCAAAGATGAAATGCGCGCTAGAGGCTACGGTGTCGTTCGACAAGCTTACCTGCATTCCTCCTCCTACCTTCCCACGTGGTTCACTTCAAGTCGATACGGTCCGCCTCAAGTCGTAGCCGTCAAGGAAATCAAGTTATCGGCCATGCACGACGTTTCTAACCTGAAAAGGGTCGGTCCATCCTCACCCTCATGTCCTTGGGTGCTGACTTGACTGACGATGCTTTGGCAGGCATTTACGGAAGAGATGTTGGTCTGGTCTGGTCTTGGAGAGCACCCGGGTATCGCCAAATTTCTCGGATTCTGCGCCGACTTTGGGCGCTCGGAGGCTTGGTTGATCTCCCCGTGGGAACCTTACGGCAACGTATGCGAATTCATCCACGGACGGGAGCTCGAAGTGCCAGAAAAGCTGTCCCTAGTAAGTTTGATTTCAACGCCTATGGGTGTAGCTCACAGAACGTGCGTGTCGCATTAGGTTCATGATATAATTGATGCGTTGACGTTTCTTCATCAACTGAATCCTCCGGTGTGTCACGGGGACATCAAATCGGTAAGAGTATCATTTCAGCTGAAGAAGATATCGCTGAGACATTTGTTACCAAAGGATAACGTTCTGGTCAATGCCGAATGCAGGGCCGTTCTCTGCGACTTGGGCCTGGCACGGCTCTACGAAGATAGCGGCTTCGGAAGACTAGAGACGTCGACCGGTTTCAAGGGCTCCATTCGATGGTGTAGTCCAGAACTGCTTGATGGTCAGCCACGGAGTGCGAGCAGTGACGTATACGCTTGGGCCTGGCTAGTATGGGAGGTTAGTAAACTCTTCCTCGATGCTTCAACGAGATAATAAAATTCTTCCGGCGTAAGATCGTTACTGGCCAGCTTCCATACGGAGACGCTACCGCGGACTACGTTATTATTCGCAAGATTTTCGAAAGTCCCCACCCTCAGGTTAACGGAGAATCGCGGCTCAGTGACTGCCTCGAGGTGTGGGACTTGATAACCAGATGTTGGGCTATCGAGCCTGAGCAGCGACCAACAAGCGCCATGTGTAAAACCACCATCGAGTACCTTGTATGTCTTTGCTACCCTACGGAACTTACATCTACTGTCACTAATACCACATTCGTAGCCCCGCTGCCCCTTTGTCCTTGAGACTGCCGATTCTCCTACCCGATCAGCCGCTCTCCTCGAGAACCTTGCCGAACTTGAGAGTTGGAAAGGAAACAACAAAGAAGCATCTGCTTACCTCGAGCATGCCCTGCATCTTTATGAAGAAGAAGGAAATGATAGAGGAACGGCCAACGTACTCCGCAAGCAGGTCGCGGTAGCTAGGCACGACGACGACGGCGCCAAAATGATGGTATCCGCTTCAGCCGCCCTAGAAAGGTTTAAAGGCTTAAAGGATGAGGTTGGCATAGCCGATTCTCTTCGTATCATAGGCGGCTCACTTCTGGCGAGCGGGCAAGCGGAGACAGCGTTGCCTTATTTTTTGGAGAGCTTGGAAATCTTCCAGGCTAAGGAGAATAGCGTGGGCATCGTACAGAGCCTCGAAAGGTTAGGGGAACTTTACCGGCTGAAAGGCCGATACGCGGAGGCGTTATCTGCCCTGGAAGAAGCTGTCGACATTGCTTCGGTCTGTGGATACAGGCTCGGAGAAGCCACGGCACTCACGACCCTTGGGAGCACGCAGTTGGCGACGGCGAATATTGATGGAGCGTTCTACACCTTTCAGAAAGCGCGTGACATCGCGTGGAGCATTGGATGGGAGGACGGAGTGAGCACTTCCATGTGCCGCCTAGGCTCAATCGAGCTCTTCCGGGGAAGTCATTCAGAAGCAGAGGAGCATCTTCGCGAGTCGGTCGCGATTGCCAGACGTAATGATGCTGGATGGAGATTGGCTCAGGCGTTGCACAGGTTGGGGGTGTGCTACCGGTTACAGGGCAAGCTTCTCGATGCCGCCCTGGCTTTAGCAGAGTCGTACCAGAGCTATCAGGACCTCTCCATCATTCCTGACCGCAGC
This sequence comes from Tulasnella sp. 424, assembly GCA_019633425.1. NCBI lineage: Eukaryota > Fungi > Basidiomycota > Agaricomycetes > Cantharellales > Tulasnellaceae > Tulasnella > Tulasnella sp. 424. The sequence goes on along the minus strand of WSUB01000102.1, from coordinate 62,944 downwards.
TTTGCCCCAGACGTTGCCAACCTTGCTGATGCACTAGCCTTCAAGGGTGAGATCGACCACGCTCTGACCTGGTACGAAACAGCGGTTGCTGTGTTCCGCAAGAACAAGGATCTACGGTCGGTCTCAAAATACTTGGCAAGGAAAGGAGAAGTCCTTGTGGCGGTGGGACGATATGATGAGGGAGCTTTGCACTTCGAAGCCTCCATGGCAGTCGATCGGGAGCTCGGAGATGATCACGGTGTTGGATGGAATCGGAACCAACTCAGCAGCATTCCTAAGACGCCCATCAAATGGGAAGTTAGAAGACAGGTAAGACTCGCATTAAGCAGAATCCAGACGGCCAGAACACCCTCATTGTTGTGCGACGTGAAGAAGCTTCAACGCCGTGTACCCCAGCTGATGACGCCGCACCTCAAATTCCCTGTCAAACTAGTCGAGAGAAGTGACTCTTGATTTTGGTCTGTGTCCGATTAGAGCCCGTACATGTCATCACGAAACCGCTTTTGTATGATTCGAGATCCATGCATCGTAGAGTTCGTTGTTCTTCCTCTCTACCTTGTTACATGTCCTGGTGCCGTTCTGCTCAGAAATATATTGACTTAGTTCTACACCTATGCTTTATGACTTGATTATGGTGACGACGCTAATGCGAGTTCTTTGATCACCAAAACAGGTTCTGTCGACGTCGATAACAACTCTAATCAGACACAGGTTTGTTTAATTAATTTCCACTCTATTTCTCTACTGCGACATCTCATCCTTGTGTCATTGCCAGAATCGCGCTCGGGGTGTCCGAGACCCGAGTGAATGTTGGTGCCACTAGCAGGTGGGATTGTCCTCAATGCGAATCACTCTGCACACCAACCCCCATACTTTGGGCGGTCTACGAGATTGCCATGTGACGATATCACCGCCCTCCGATCGGCCACCTTTTTCCAATTCCGAACACAAATATCGATATCGAGCCCCTTGCCACTTCGAATGTTAATTTAAATTCGAATGTTGTGACCGAGCGCGATTAAGGTCATCCATTTTTCTTTGGGCGGGGGACAGCCTGAGGGGGTCTTATAGCGATTAGTTGGATATGGCATCGATACGGGTAGACGATGAGCAAAGTCGCATAAAGTCCTGTCACATGGCCAATTCATCATAATGGGAGGGAGGAAATGAAGATAAAATGGACCCACCCCGTGCGCTTTCTTCTGGATTTCTTGCTGCAAGAAATAATGACGGAAGGGGCTGCCGTTTCTTTCTCGTTTCTGTACGCCGAAACAATGACGGAGCGATGCTGAAAGGCGGGATAAAGGGAGCCTTTAAGCCTCGTTTTCTTTTCTACCCCATTTCGACCGTACCCGCCCTTGGGGTGGAAACCGTGAGAAGACGAGGCTGAAAAGCTCCCTTTATCCCACTTTTCAGAAACGAGAAAGAAACAGCACCCCTTCCGTCTGTACACCAGGCCGAAATTGGCCTTTTAGTCAGGCGAAAACGCGGCAAAAATCCTGTGAAGTGGCCCTCGCTTTAGGACATCACTTTTTGTCAGGCGATAAGGAGAGTCGGACTTTGCCGCCCACGTGTTTTGTGGGCGAAAAGGGTGACGAAAATCATGTCGGCGGCCAATCGGATCGCTTGCCGAGAGAGTTTTCGCCACCATATTAACCTGAGGAAAACATTCAGAGAAAGTAGTAGAAAATTTTCGCCTAGTGAAAAGACGCGGCGAAAAGAGGGTCCAATTCCGACAGTTTTGGACCCTTTTTCGTCGTACGAAAATCTCAAAATCGTCCCTGTATCTCGTGCGACAAGAAATCTAGAAGAAAGGGCACGGCCGCGGGGTGGGTGAATTTCCTCTTCATTTCCTCTCTCCCATTATGATGAATTGGCCATGTGTGTGCATGTCTATTCTCCGTTTAGCGTTTCATTATGTAAACACGCTTCGAACCCCTTTTTTTTCCTGTACGCATTCTGCCCATGTTCGTATTCCGTACACATTCTGCATATGTTTATCTTCCGGACACACCCTTGCTCGAGCTGTGGCAGCTTCCCTCTCTGCCACCGCCCCACCGTGCCCCACCTACTATAGCTTCGCAATCAGCTTACGCTTGCAACTGAACATAATTTGAATGCCATCCACCGAGAACGCAGAAAGGAGATTAGCTAGAGGGCTGGCAGTGGTGAGTTCAACACCGCCTCAGTCTAATTTAGAATCGCTCATCCTCCATCCAGGACGAGGCGTACCACGCGCTAGAGAGATATCAGGTTGACCGTCGAAGACTTGTTTTTATCGCAAATGATGAAATGCGTGCGGGAGGCTACGGTGTTGTTCGACAAGCCTACTTCCATCCCTCCTCCTACCTCCCCACGTGGCTCGCTTCAAGCCGATACGGTCCGCCACAGGTCGTAGCCGTCAAGGAAATCAAACTATCGGCATTGCACAACGTTTCTAACCTGAAAAGGGTCGGTCCATCTTCACCCTCGTGTCTTTGGGTACTGACTTGCTGACGATGCTTTGGTAGGCTTTTACGAAGGAGGTGTTAGTCTGGTCTGGTCTTGGAGAACACCCGGGTATCGCCAAATTCCTCGGATTCTGCGCCGACTTTGGGCGTTCGGAGGCTTGGCTAATCTCGCCATGGGAGCCACACGGCAACATAAGCGAATTCATCCATGCACGGAAACTCGAGGTGCCAGAAAAGCTGTCCCTGGTGAGTTTGATTCAACGACTAGCTATGGATAGAGCTCACAAAGCGCATATTGTGTTAGGTTTACGACACAATTGATGCGTTGACCTTTCTCCATCAACTGAATCCACCAGTGTGTCATGGGGACATCAAATCGGTAAGAGGATCGTTTGAGCTGAAGAGGATATCCCTGAGACATTTGTGACCGAAGGCCAATGTTTTGGTCAATGCCGAATGCAGGGCCGTTTTCTGCGACTTCGGTTTGGCACGGCTCTACGAAGATAGCGGGTTCGGAAGACTAGAGACGTCAACTGGTTTCAAGGGCTCCATTCGGTGGTGCAGTCCAGAACTACTTAATGGTCAGCCACGGAGTGCGAGCAGCGACATATACGCTTGGGCTTGGCTAGTGTGGGAGGTTTGTAAATTTTACCTCGATGCTTGAACGAGATAGTAAAACTCTTCCTACCTAAGATCATGACTGGCCAGCTTCCATATGGAGACGCTAGCGCGGACTACGTTATTATGCGCAGGATTTTCGAAAGTCCCCGCCCTCAAGTTAACGGGGAATCGCGGCTCAGTGACTGCCTCCAGGTGTGGGAGTTGATGACCAGGTGTTGGACGGTCGAGCCTGAGCAGCGACCAACAAGCGCCATGTGTAAAATCACCATCGACTACCTTGTATGTCTCCGTTAATCTATGGAATTTACACTTACTGTCACTAAATACCATCTTTGTAGCCCCACTGCCCCCCGGTCTTTGAGACAGCCGATTCTCCTACTCGATCGGCCGCTCTCCTGGAGAACCTTGGCGAACTCGAGAGTTGGAAAGGAAATAAAAAAAAAGCATTTGCTTACCTCGAGCAAGCCCTGCATCTTTATGAAGAAGAAGGAAATGATAGGGGAACGGCCAACGTACTCCGCAAGCACGCCACCGTCGCCCGGCGCTATTCCGACCATGCCAAAGCAATGGTATCCGCTTCAGCCGCCCTAGAAATTTTTAAAAGCCTGAACGATGAGGTTGGGATAGCCGATTCCCTTCGCTTGATAGGCTGCTCACTCCTGGCAAGGGATCAACTGGAGGCAGGATTACCTCGTTTTTTGGAGAGCTTGACAATCTTCCGGGCTCAGGAGAATAGTGTGGGCATCGCACGGTGTCTCGAAAGGTTAGGGGAGCTTTACCTGCGGAAAGACCAATACACGGAGGCGTTGTCTGCATTGGAGGAAGCTGTCGACATTGCTTCGGTCTGTGGATACAGGCTCGAAGAGGCCAGAGCACTTATTATCCTTGCGGAGACGCAGCGGATGATGGATGACGACAACCAAGCGTTCCACACTTATCAGAAGGCGCGCGACCTCGCGCGGAGCATTGGATGGGAGTATGGACTGGGCGATTCCATCTGCCGCCTAGGCGTTATGGAGCTTCTGCGGGGAAGCCATTCAGAAGCAGAGGAGCTTTTCCGTGAAGCTATCGCGATTGCCCGACGTAGTGACTCTAGACATTGTTTGGCTCAGGCGTTGCACAGGTTGGGGTTGTGCTACAAGTATCGGGGCAATCTTCCCGATGCCAGACTGGCTCTAGAAGAGTCGTACCAGAATTATCAGGATCTCGCGATTCTTCCCGACCCCGCTTTTGCCTTAGACATTGCCGGCCTTGCCGATGCACTGGTCGGCGAGGACGAATACGACCATGCTCTGACCTGGTACGACAGAGCGATTGCTGTGTACCGCATGAGGCAGAAATTAGGGCGTATCTCGGGATGCTTGTCACAGAAAGCAAGACTCCTTGTGTTTCTGGGACGATATGATGAGGGAGCTTTGCACTTCGAAGCCTCCATGGCAATCGACCGGGAACTCGGAGATGTTTCCGGTGTGAAATGGAATCAGAACAAACTCAGCAGCGTTCCTAAGACGCTCATCAAATGGGAAGTCAGAAGACAGGCAAGACTCGCATTAAACAAAATCCAGGCCCCCAGAACAACCTCATTGTTGTGCGACGTGAAGAAACTTCAACGCCGCGTACCTCAGCTGACGACGCCACACCTCAAATCAACAGTCAAACTCGTCAAGAGAAGTGACTCCTGATTTTGTTCTGCATTCGATTAGAGCCATGTCATCACGAAGCTCCTTTTGTATTATTCGAGATTCATGTGTCATAAAGTTCGTTGTTCTTCCTCTCTACCTTGTTCCATATCTTGGTGCTATTTTGCTCCGAAATATATATCGATTCAGCCTCCGTTCCATGCTTGCGTTTTACGACTTGATTATGGTGACGAAGCTACTGCGACTTCTTTGGTTACCAAGACAGGTTGTATCGGACGTTGATAACACCTTTAATCAGACACAGGTCTGCTTAATTCACTTCCGCTATATTTCTCTACTGCGACATCTCATCCTTGCGACATCGTCAGAATGGCGCTCGGCGGTCCGAGACCCGAGTGTATGTTGGTGCCACTAGTAGGTGGGATCGTCCTCAATGAGAGCCACCTATTCTCCCCCGTGAGTCGTTCTTTTCACTCAGGCGCAGCCTGCGTTGTATATAAGGTTGGTAAAACCGACCAAACACCCCTCAGGTCCCTTCGCTCTACAGAGCCCTTAACTTGGTATCGTCAGCAGCCTTTTTACCTCATCGCTTCGGCGTGTTTCGAAAGCCTTCTGATAAGTATCCTGCAGGACTAGGCAATGCGGCCGGTAGCCCTTCTGCCGTCGGCAGGATGCCGAGGCACTTTGTAGAAGTGAATGAAATGGAGCATCCTGCCGAGACTTTCTGCATGTCACGCAGCGGGCGCTTTCCATGCCCGGAGTTGAAACCGGCTTCCATCGTCGTTGCCCGAATGCGTGGGGGCGTTGAATCCCACGCCTGTCGTTGCCACATTCCGGCTTGACCGACGGGCGCTAACGCGGGAACCGCTCCCCTTCTCCCATGTCAAGGGTGTCGTACGTTTCTCTTGTTTTCGGGGGCACTAAACTCAAAGTCCAAATATATCCGATCGTGCCAAGAGTTTTTTTTTTTGGCCCTTATCTTAATTTACTTAATTGACATGCACTGCAGGTAGGGGGCTGTGTTAAAGTCTAAACACGCTTCACAGGGTGATGTGCGGTACTGTATATGTCACAGCCCTTTGGCTTCCGATATACCGGAATGGTCAGTTCCGTCCGAAAAGGGAAATTTAGCGGTCACGCTTTTCCCTTGCCCGGCTTGGCAACGGCACATCTCACAATACATAAACAACAGGTCCCTTCCACTGCGTTTTTACATATATAAACCCTTCAATTGACAGAAAAATTCCTCCCTTTCCCTTCAAACGACCCCCCCAATCCCCCAAGTCGCACCCATTTTCACGTTCTTCCCAACGACCTAACTCACGATGTTCGTCAAGTCTCTCGCCGTCTTCTCAGCCCTCGCCGCTGTTCCTCTCGCTAGTGCAGTCGTGCACGAAGTTACCGTCGGAGGATCCGCCGGTCTCGTGTTCACTCCCAATCAAGTTACGGGTGCCGTTGAGGGAGACGTGATCCACTTCACCTTCCAAGCCACGAACCACACCGCTACCCAAAGCTCGTTCGATAACCCATGCCAGATGCTTCCCAAGGGCGGATTTGATACTGGCTTGTAAGCGTGTTGATTCCGATCTTCCAATGTGGACGCTTTTTGCTCACTGTGAGGACCTTGTTTTCGATAGCCAAGCTGTTGACGCTGCTGCCACTACTTTCCCGACTTACGATCTTCCCATCAACGGCGTAAGTTCTCTTCAACCGCTCGATGTAATCCTCATGTGCTAACGTGCCAAATATTTTCTTTAAAAAAAAAAGACCGATCCAGTTTGGGTGTACTGCGCACAGGCTGGTCACTGCCAAGCCGGAATGGTCTTTGCTGTGAACGCACCAACAACGGACAAGACTTTCGACCGCGTACGTCCTCGTTTTCAAGCTATTTCCATACACTGCATACCAAAATCTGACGATGCTTTTTTTTTAAATAGTTCATGGCAAACGCGATGGGAATGTCTTCGATGTCGATGTCGATGACCATGCCGATGAGCACCGGCTCGAGCGCGCCTACTGGTGCCGCTGCCACCGGCGCTGCGGCATCCACTCCCAGCTCCACCCATAATGCTGCTGGCCGTGCCATCGCCTCGATGAACTGGAAGGCCATGGGTGCCGTCGCTTTGGGTGTCTTGGCTGGTGCTGCTGTCGTCGTATAATCATCGTCACTTAGATTCCCCTGGCTTGTTATACCCTTGAGCTAGAGACTCTTTAGTTATTGTCTGGACTCTTGTTTTTTTATTTCGTATGGTAGAATGGGGACGATTTTGGCGAAGACATAACGAGCTCGAGACGACTTGGGGCAAAAAGCAAGGAAGCTGTTGGGTGCTCTGTCGCACGCGCCGAGAGAAACGAAAACACGTGAACGGTCCCAATCCAGTCCACACTCCAAACCTCACACTCTCCTTGCCATGTCCACCGACTCCTCCTCCTTCACCACCTTCCTCACCACAACCTTCCCAACCGAATACAAGTCTCCAGCCCCACCACGCCTCCAATCCTTATACTCCGACATCTCTCGACAAAAGCAGTCGAACCCGGAAGGATTCCAATCGAGCATCGGGTGGTGGACCAACGCGCTCGAAACGGTCGTTCGAAGGGGAAAGCAACCACAACCGCAAGCGGAAGATTACGTGGTCTTGCATGCGACGGATAAGCTTGCGGAGGCGTTGAGGTGGGAGAAGGTTGGGAGACCTATTGGACTGGGCGCTGTGCTGGTGAGTTATCCCATGGGCCCCTGAGTGGCAGGTTGACGTTTGGACTGACACCTTGCTACGCAGGAAGAGTTGGCAGCGAACAAGACTCTGATCGCATTACCGACGTTCCTCAAGTCCGCCGTATCGATACACTACCAGCCGAGCTTGGCCTACCGCGTCGCAGCGTTCGTCGTTGGCCGGCCGCTGTGGTGGGCGTTGTCCCAGCTGCCGTTCGTAGCGGACGACGGGTCCTCGTTGACGAGCGAACAGCGGTGGAAGAACTTTAAAGGGGATTACGTGGTGTTGTCTATCGTCAAGGTGCGGTATCTTTCTACCCTACTCCTAATGATGTGTACGAGGTTACTGAAGACAGTTGGGGCGTTATTTCGGGTGCAGCAAGCAGCAGACGCCATCATCGCTCGACAAAAGTCTAAACCACCGGGATTTACGGAATCGCTGTACACGCGACAGTCGTTCCAAGAGGAATTCGAATCCACTGCACTGAAGGGGGCCACGCTGTCCCAGCTCGATTTGGATGTGGTGTTGAAGTACTTGGAACGCGACGTACGGGTGGTTGTCGTGGAGAAGAACGTACGTTTTCTCACCCGACTTGTTTCGTTCTAATATGTAAAGTCTGACGAATGATTGGTGCATACAGGCTGTCAAGTTCGTCGACCCTGCTGATGCGGAAGCTATTGCGGAGGGCATCACGGAGGTGGACTACGGCGTGCTCGAGATGAAGACGACTCTGCAGAGGCTCGGGGAGCAGATATCAGAGATCGAGCGTCAAATTCAGGAGTAAGTTGGTCTGCTTTTTTACCTTTTTGCAAAATGCTTACCTTCTCTCCGCCGTCCTTTTTTGCCCAGACGTCTTGACAAGATTGGAGAGCATCTAAAACGAGGAAGCAAAACCATTGCGCTTTCGTACCTCCGTTCGAAGAAACAGCTTGAGGAGCTGTTGGCGAAGAGGCTCAATTCTCAGGAAACGCTGCAGACGGTGTTGAACAAGATTGAGAGCGCTGCTACTGAAGTCGAGGTGCGTGGAATGTTCAAGCATAATGTGATATTTCGCCCCACTAATTACTGTTTTGATTTTCAGATCATGAAAGCGTACGACACCTCTGCTCGAACGCTCCGCGCCGTACTGCAAAACCCGCTGCTACAGCAAGAATCCATCGAAGCGACCATGGAGCGGATGTCCGATGTACTGGCAGACCACAAGGAGATCGAAGACGCAATCAAGCTAGGCAACGATCTCGCCGCCAGCTCGGCCGGCGCGCCAGAGGCGGACGACGAAGAGCTCAAGGACGAACTTGAGATGCTGATCGAGGAGCAGAGAAAGGAAGAGGAAGAGGAGAAGGAGAAGGAGCGCGTGAGGTTGGAAGAGAAGCGAAAGGCCGAGGAGAAGGAACGGCGGGTGCGAGAGGAAGCGGAGAGGAAGCGAGAACGGGAGAGGAAGGCTAAGGAGGAAGCGGAGGTGTCGAGGCGGGAAGAGGAAGAGGTTCGACGCAAGTTGGAAGAGGTGCACGTCTCGCCGGCGGCTGACCCGAGAAAGGATTGGGAGAAGCGGTATGATGAAGCGCAGGTGGAGAAGACCGCTCAAGCTCTCCGTGACCGGGAAGCGGAGTTGAAGACGAGAGAACGGTGGGAGAAGGAGAGAGTAGCGGAGACTTAATTAGCTCGGTGACTCCTATTAGCTCCCCGTTCTTGGACATTGATATGAGGACATTTTTACACTATGCTAAGCGTGGCTTAGTTATTCGGTGTGCATTTGTCATGCTGTCTGACGCAACTCAGGGTCCAGTTGGAGGCCTTATCCCCAACTGTTGACATGTCCTCGGCGCGGTCATCGGCCCACCATAAATTTCGTTTTCTTTTTTTCCCTTCTCTCTCCCTCGGGCCTTGTATCTCTTTCCTCCTCCTCACCTACTGTCGCTACTTTTCACGCCCCCCTCCCGACTAATTCACATAATGCCAGCAAGACTACGAAAGAGAAGTACAAAATCACGATCGAGGGCAACCACTTCAAGCTCCAATTCATCCTCCACAACAGGTGGCAGTGACTCGGAGTCGTCAACCTCTGTTCACCAGGAGGAGGGGGAGAGGAGGAGATGCGATGTCTTGTCCCGGAATTCGTTGAAAATGAAGTTGGATACGAGTTCGATGCATATGCCTAGGATGAGCGGGATGACGGGGAAGACTTTGACGTGGGATACGATTCCAGATTGGATGAGGGATAACCAGGTGGGTTGCTCTTTCCTCTTGAACGGCGTTGGGAGCTTGTGCTGATTGCCTCCTTGGGTTGAAATGGGATTAGTACATTCGGTCGGGTTATCGAAGGTGCGTTGTTGGCAGTGTGCAAGGGGTCTTTAGTCGCGTGACCCCCGAATAGGAGGTTGACGCCCGGTCTCTTCTTTTCCTAGACAACAAAACTCTTGGAAAGGCTGTTTAGAATCTGTATTCGGTTGTAAGTGATATCCGGTCATCTATAATTTTGTGTTTGTCATTGACACACGCCGACACTTTTTTTTTCAGACTGGCACAACGAAACAGGTGGGCCTCGGAGTTGAATGTCGCTCGTCCCCCAAAGAAACGCGCGGGCTCGAAGGGACTCATCAATGGGCGCTCTCTTTTCACAGTGAACATCCAAACGCACTTATGGGGCGCGGTCTTCTTCGCGTGTCTGCTGGTCATCACCCTCAGCAAGACGATGCGCTCGCACTCCACCGTCACGTGGCACGACATCGCGGGCTTTGTGGTGTTCCTCCTCGCCGCGATCACTTGTTTGAGCTTTAGCGCGGTGTTCCATACGGCGAATTGCCATTCGTTCAAGGTATTTCCTGGGACGGCCATTCTTCATCATTTGAGATGGGAGTTGCTGATCGCAGGGCGGTTTTCTTTTCGTAAGGTTGCCAAGTCGTGTGTCATGTTTGATTATGCTGGGATTTTGGGTGCGACTTTTCTGATTTTACGCGCGGGAGATTATATATAGCTAACGACACGCTTCCAATTAGCTTTGATTGTAGGGTCGTTCTTCCCCTCTGTGTATTATGGCTTCTACTGTTACCCGGAATACCAACGGTTGTACCTCTGTTCGATCACATTGGCTGGGCTCGGTGCGTGTCAACCTTTCCACGCTCCTTCCCTCGGGCGTCCGCTAACCGATGCCCCATATACAACCCAATATAGGCGCAGCATACGTCGTCCTCACCCCATCGTACAACACCCCCCAATACCGATGGGCACGAACATCTGTATTCCTAGCTCTCGGCTTCACCGGACTCGTCCCCGTAACCCACGCGATCTTGCTTCATGGAATCAGCACGCTGAGATACGAGATGGGCATTACTTGGTTGCTCCTTAGTGGGGCGCTGTATACTTTTGGTGCTGTCTTATAGTGGGTTTCACGTCTCGCCAAAACATGCACCGAGAAGCGGATTTAAGCTAACCGTATCAACCCTTCCTTTTTCAGTGCCGCTCGTGTACCAGAACGGTTCTTCCCTGGAAGGCTCGACTACTTTGGGGCTAGTCATCAGGTGCGAAACGCTTTCCCCCCCGCCCGTGACAATCAAAAATTCTAAAATTATCTCCCTTCTCCAGCTCTTCCACATCAACGTACTACTCGCTGCAATCGCGCACTACGTTTCTATTTATACGGCCTACAACCACCAGCACGGAATCAACGGGGCGAGTTGCCCCGCTGCGACCTTGCCTTTACCGGACAGTCTGACCACGTGAGGACCGGGACTCGGGAAGGAGAACCCGATTTAGGGAAAGGGTTCTTTCGGATACCCGTAATTTATATTGGGGATATACCATACAACGGGTTTCAATTTTACTGGAGATCTGCTTCGTCGACGTCATTGTTTGAGCGTGCCCCCCGGCATATGGAGTCACTCCGAGTCCAACCTTTTTAAAGTTTTCAAGAACCACCAAAACAGGTGAAACCTGTCTGAGAGTCAAAGGAATCTTTCTTTGTTTGGGAACTGGTAATTAATTATAACGCGTCGATGCAGCGGCGTGAGAGCCCGCACCGGCCGAAAGAGACGCGACAAGTCCCCGAATCTCAGCGTGACTCCAAGACCTCCACGAGTCCAAATAGTCTCTCTCTCTCTCACCTCTTCTCTCTCAACATCACTCCCTCTATCCCTCTCCATTCGACACTGATACAGGAAAAAAACATGGAGGCTTTGAAACAAGTATTCGCTGATAAGCGGAAGGAGGTACGCTTCCCCCCCTCCCTCGGTGGAGCGAACCTGTATTACGGAGAGCTGAGTTCCTTTGCAGGGCGTTCCGGCTTTCGTGACTTTTGTAACGGCAGGTTTCCCAACCGTCGCTGACACCGTACCGATCCTCCTGGGCATGCAAGAAGGAGGGGCGGATGTCATCGAGTTGGGAATGCCGTTTAGCGACCCCATTGCCGACGGACCGGCTATTCAGGATAGCAATACCGTGAGTTTTCGGTATACATTCTCTGAGAGGGATGTTTGAGATGCTAACAAGGGGTGATAAAACCTAAGATCGCGTTGAATAATGGAGTCGGCTTCACCGAGACTTTACAAATCCTTCGAGACGCCCGGTCGAAGGGGCTGACCGTCCCTATTATTCTAATGGGTTCGTACGGCGTCTATTAGCTGCTTGATATACAAATTGCTGACAATGTAACGGGGATGTAGGGTACTACAACCCTATTCTCGCTTACGGGGAAGAGAAGGCCGTCAAGGACTCTCGCGAAGCTGGCGCTAATGGGTTCATCATGGTCGACTTGCCACCGGAAGAGGCGATTCGCTTCCGTTCGATTTGTGCTAAAGAGGAGTAGGTTTCCTTCTGGCTTGTACTTGCAAAGGCCATTTGTTGTGCTTGCTGACGAGGGGATCTTTAGTATTTCATACGTCCCTCTCGTAGCCCCCTCGACAACACTCAACCGAATCAAGTTCTTGGCATCTATTGCGGATAGCTTCATTTACATCGTATCAAGAGTGGGTTTCTATCTTTTCATGATGAATTCAAGACTAACTAACGCCCCGAACCTAAACGAATGACGTAGATGGGTACAACCGGCTCATCAGCAAAGCAAAAGCTCAACGCCGAAGTACCCAAACTCCTCTCCCGCGTTCGTGATTTCACCTCCGTCCCACTCGCGCTCGGATTCGGAGTCGCCACCCGAGAGCACTTTGAAGTCGTCGCCGAAGCAGGAGCAGATGGAGTCGTCGTGGGTAGCCGGATCGTCGCCGTCGTGAAAGAAGCTCCCCGGGACAAAGTCGCCGAGACCGTTCGAGACTACTGCGCCGAGCTCAGTCGGAAGGGACAGCCTCTGGCTGCACCCAGAGCGGCCGCCGCAGCGGCGGAATCCGGCGTCCCACCAGCTACATCCACCAACGAAGCAGGTCAACCGCTCGTCTCTCCGCCATTACCGATCCCGGCATCTGAAGGCCCCGCACCGTCGTCCAAGTTGCTAGCCGTAACTGAGCCCACGGTCCTTCCAGCACGGTTCGGCGAATTCGGCGGGCAGTACGTACCTGAAGCCCTTGTGGAGAGTTTGGCAGAGCTCGAAGAGGCGCACAAGACCGCGTTGGCGGATCCGGAGTTCTGGAAGGAGTTTGAGAGCTTTTATGGGTATATCAATCGGCCTTCGAGGTTGTATTTGGCGGAGAGGTTGACGGAGCATGCGGGTGGAGCGAAGATTTGGTTGAAGAGAGAGGATTTGTGGGTTGAGCCGAGGTTCGGTTCGAGAGTGAAGGAGTGTTGACCCTTGCACTTTTTTGATAGGAATCATACTGGTTCGCATAAGATCAACAACGCCATTGGCCAGGTACGCTGCAGGAATGAAGGGGAACAATTGAACCTGGCTCATACTGCAGCCTCTTGCAGATCCTTTTGGCTCGACGCATTGGCAAGACACGCATCATCGCCGAGACTGGTGCCGGCCAGCACGGTGTCGCGACGGCCACTGTCTGCGCACGGTTCGGCATGGAGTGCATCATCTACATGGGCGAGGAAGATTGTCGACGGCAGGCATTGAACGTCTTCCGTATCCGAATGTTGGGTGGCAAGGTGCGCTTCCAGCTGCTTCTTACTTCGCGTAACTTCACTCACAGAGAACGTATTTAGGTCGTCCCAGTGTCATCAGGATCAAAGACTCTTAAGGACGCTATCAACGAAGCCATGAGAGACTGGGTTACCAACCTCGCTAACACGCACTATCTCGTCGGTTCGGCCATCGGTCCACACCCGTTCCCGACAATCGTCAGAGACTACCAGCGCGTCATTGGCAGAGAGATCAAATCCCAGTTGGCCGAAGTTAGGCAGAAGCTGCCCGACGTCGTCGTCGCATGCGTCGGTGGGGGTAGCAACGCCATTGGTACCTTCTACGACTTCATCGGAGATAAGAATGTCCGACTCATTGGCGTCGAAGCTGGTGGAGAAGGTTAGTAGGCACAGGTGGAGCTTTATACAACCTTAACTCTGCTCTGAAACGTGACTTCTCTTCAGGTGTGGATACTGAAAAACACAGTGCAACACTCTCAGCAGGAACGCCTGGCGTTCTGCATGGAGTACGAACGTACCTCCTCCAATCGCCTGGCGGTCAAATCATCGAGACCCACTCGGTCAGTGCTGGCTTGGACTATCCAGGAGTGGGACCAGAGCACTCTTGGTTGAAGGACTCGGGTCGAGCTGAATATGTCGTCGCCACGGACGAGGACGCGTTGCGAGGCTTCAGGTTATGCACTCAGCTCGAGGGTATTATCCCTGGTACGTCGGCTCGATAGTGAACGACTCTGAGAAACTCGGACTGACGATCGGACTCAGCTTTGGAATCGGCTCATGCCGTCTGGGGAGGACTGCAAGTCGCCAAGACCCTCCCAAAGGACCAAGATGTCGTTATCGTATGTGCTTTGCTTTCTAAAGGCCGCAACTCGCTCTCTAACTGTCCCGCCTCCAAATAGTGCCTGTCTGGTCGTGGTGACAAGGACGTGGAACAAATCTCGCAACTTTTGCCAGGCAAATGGGCCGAGAAGCTCGACTGGCACATCTCCGCTTGAAAAGTGCGATAATGGGAAAAATTATCTCTCGTTGTATTAATCTATTGAGTGAAAATAAAATGCCATGTGCTGTGAACGCTTTGTTCCGATCATTTGTTCTGTTTCACTGGGATGCTGGAGAGTGGAGGGATACGAAGAGAATGATGCAAACTGTGGGAATTATGGCAGGGTCGTTTGAACGACGTTGACTATATGAGGAAAGTCGGCGTTCCGCGAGTCGACAATGGGTACAACATGCCTGACGCTGAACTGGTGCAACCAAGATCCTACGAATTTCTCCGCGGAACCTTTATAACGGTTCTTTTAAAGCTTGGCCATCTTTCCCTTTTATGGAAAAGCCTCTGTTCTTGGCTGCAGATCTGTGAGTCACTTCGAAGGGAACTGCACTGCCACGCGAACGATTTTTTCGTCTCACGACTACCTCGAGGACTTGGCGCACGCCGGACACTCGCTTCCAACATTCATGGCAACCATTGCTCCAAACGTTTTGAACCCAGTCGTATTCGAAGTCCCAGAACCACCGGAGGAGTTTGGGCAGGACGGCGGTAAATTCTACCGCAGTTACGACTCATTTGCGGAGGAAATCGACGAAGATTTGGTCAGCGGCCTGAAGGAGCAACTTGATGGACTGCTCGTATTCGTAAGTTTTCGACGCTCAACCCGTGAATTATAAATCGATGAGAGGTTATAACTGAAACCCTGCAGGCTGGTCTTTTTGCAGGAGTCAATTCCGCTTTCCTCGCCCTTACTCTTCCTCTCCTCTCGGCCGACCCTGCAGACGATACCAACGCCCTCCTGACACAGAATAATGCAATTCTGATGCAATTGGCAACGGGACGGAACGACAGCCTTCCGACCGATGTCGGTCTTCCTTCCTCCTCCTTCGCCCCCGCAAACAACGTCGTCACTGTCAACGTCTTGTTCTCTCTGAGCTTGACTTTCGCTCTCATTTCATCCTTCCTCGCAGTTCTAGGCCGACAATGGCTTGTCTACTACCGTAAGCGGAGCGGCGGCGGTCCTGACCGACAACGATGGGAGCAACTCAAGCGATACCTTGGGGCGGACCGGTGGCGACTGGAGCTCATCCTTGACGACATCCTTCCTTCCCTCTTACAAATCGGCCTCATTATCTTCTGCATCTCCCTCATCATTTACCTCAACAGCCTCAGTCCCATCGTCAGCAAAATCGTTGGAGTACCCATGTACGTGGGATTGGCGTTTTTCGTTGGGAGCGCATTGTGCACCATATGGGACCGGTTCTGTCCGTTTCATAGTCCACTCTCGCACTTACTCTCCTCAGTCGTGCGCTCCTTCATTCCAGTATCAGTATTTGCCAAGGACTTCTGGATCCTACGCCGCGGCTTCAGGTACCCCACAGATGTTAGGCGGGCCGCTCGCAATAGGCAGGAAGAGCGACGCACCAAGTTCAAAGAGTTGTTTTCCTCCATTTTCACCGACAGCTGGCTCCGCTTGCTGATCAAGGCGCGAGAAGAGGAGCCTCTGGAGTCCTTACAAATCATAGCCCTTCGGCGATTGATTTGTACATCTGAGGATCCAGCCACGCTTCTATCTACCGCAGCAAACATACTCACAATCAGCGACCCTAACCAACTTACCAAATTATGGGATGACGGGATCTTCAAGGAGCGCTTGCTCGATCTCTACAAAGGCTCAGCCGCTCGGACCCTGAAATTCCTCGGGAGGGGTAGGGTCGACCTCGCATCAGCCGTCAGACGACTGTATGCGGCCGCAACGACTCATTTCGTCTTCTACATCAACCTTGATGGACTTGAATTCCAATCCTTACTTTACTGTCTTCGTGACACGGAGGGATTCAGGGAATCGACTATCTGGATCCCCGAGGAAATGCCAAAAGACACTTCACAATTCTTCGTTCAAATGTCTCTCACCCTCTCTGTCATTTCCATTATCGACTTTATGCCTTCGGATGTGGAGATCCAAAACTTCTGCGGTTACCTTAGCACCTGTTCTGATGCTTTGATAAACCCGAACTGGAGGTTCCTCTCTCTCATCTGCTGGATCGTCTCTCAGCTCCCAAGGGTTCAGGATATCAATCACGGGGATCTCGAATCCATGAGAAAGGTGGTCACAGGGTGAGTAAAGGGGGTTTTGATGGATTTTCGGGGTGGTCCCACTGATCCGATATACCGTGACATACGTAGAGACACGATCACCTCCCTCGAAAGCATTGATCGGGCGTTTAGCATCATCTCAGAAGGAAAAAGCGTTCATACCCTCGAATCGGATAGGGTTATGATCAACTTAATGCGGTGTACAAGTCAGGTTGTGGCGGATGAATGCCCGCATCCCGACTTACGGCTGGACCAGATCTTGAAGATTCTCCAACATGCAGAGAGATTCCTACGGAGTGCAAGCTGTTCAAGAGAAGTAAGGATTATTGTTGAGAAGATAAGAAAGGATACGGTTAGGAAATTCATGAGGATCTGTTTCACGACGCCCCAACCGGGGCGAAAGGTCGCCGAGTACGCTTTAATTGATGATATCCCTTTTGAACAGTTAATGATACCGTCTCTCTTTGGCAGTATATCCGAAGACGTCTTTGAAGCCCTTATATATCTTTTCATGTCGCTACGAGACCCTCGCAAAACGCGATTCACGTACTCGGAGGATACGGAAGCCCTCCGCGTGTTCACGCCACTGGTTAAGGAAATACTGTCGGACACGATCACCTGGAGGTGGGAGGATGAGTTTCACGCCGATAGATTTGACCGGTGCCCTGTGACCCTACGCCAGATGCTTGACGGGGTGGGTGGAAGTTGGGACGAATTTAGGTTGGATGTGGAACAAATGGGTGCCATTCAAAGAACGGAGGTTCGTCTCGTCATCTATTCAGACGTCTTTTACACTTGCTTAGCCATGAAATGTTTTTCAGAACAACCTCAGGCGAATCCGGGATCCAGAAAGCCGTTGGTGTCATTGGCAGGAGCGACCAAGGGGCGGCTACTAGGGTGGAGGCATGGAATGTCCAGGCGTTTGTATGTGTATAATATTTAAAGATTGAAACGCGCAGCTCTCAATTCCATTTCTTCTACTCACTGTCGTGGGTTCACACACGATGAATCTCGCCGAGACGGAAGGTGAATGTGATCCTCTTCCTTTTGTCTTCTCGTAGCAGGAGGTCGAAGATATTATTCTGTCAAATCTTCAGAAAAGCCAAATTCGGCTGATCCGGATGGAGGGTTTGAAACGAAACTTTTTGGGCTGTCATCACATCCAAGCCTCAGACGGCCCTGAACTTTGGCGCGTTCCGCGACCTTTTTTTTCTTTCCCGCGACGTTGCTTTTCCTCTCCCTCTCCCTCTCCCTCTCTCTTGCTTTTCGTACTTCCACACTACACCACAGTATGGAAAGATTTCTCGCTACTCCCGAACTTCGATACTCTGTATTCACTTTTTTGAGATCAATGGACTTGTTCAACTGCGCTCAAGTCTGTAAAAGCTGGAAAGACGACGCCCTCAACGTGCGTTGGCGCTATTGCAGTGTAGGAATGCGGCAGTTGATGGGCCAACTGGCACCGATGGAAGAAGAGGAGGAACATGACTACGATGTGAGTTTTTCTACGAGTAACGGTGCGGTTTCGCTTACTCGATTGAATGCTCCAGTGTGACTACCTGGTTGTGAGTCGTATTCGGCGCTTTCTTGCAGTGGACCTTTGGGTGCTAAGGGTTCATAATTGTGGTGTAGTATAACAGACTCCAGACCAGTTTAGAGGAGTTCGATAAGGACCGGTGGCAGACATTCCTACGCTTGACGAGCAAGGTCCAGGTCTTATCCAATTCGACCTTCCTCCTACACGAAGACTCCGTCGAGCTCGTGAAGGAGCTCATAGCCACTTACGGAGGACCGCTTTTCCCGAACCTGCGGAGGTTCAACATCTCTGGCGACTCGAAAATCCCACCCGTGATCGCCTTCAGCCTTGTTCCTGGTTTAACGTCAGTCATGATAGATGGCATGGAACCTCCTAGCGGTGACGACGGATTCGAGGAGATATTGGCGCTGGTGTCCGAAAACTGCAAGGGCATTAAGAACCTGGAGCTACATCCGGATTGCGCCGAGTCCGCCCCCTCGTTCAGCGCGTTCCCCGAGTTAAGGACGCTGACCTATTGGTCTGGACCGCTCTCCGTAGAGTCGTGGAGTTCGCTTGCGAGCTGTAAAAATCTCGCGGAGCTAAAACTCTTTTTCCCCGACCTCGGCGAAGTGGAGGAAGACTCGCTCGCGGAGGACTTGGAGTTTGGTGCCCTGAGGCAACTTGACATCTTTAGGATGGACAAGCAAGCTGTTATTGCGCTGCTTGATGGCACGAGGATGCCTCTGTTGCACACTCTGCGGTTAGAGGAAGTCGAGTTCACGGAGGATGAGAGGAAGGACTTGACCGATCGTCTTAAGGCTCGGTGCCTTGCTCTGAAGCGGATCGACTTCGTCTCGAAGGCGAAATAGAAACAGGATTTAGTTGTACTTATGTAACTAGCAGATATAGCATGCAATGCTGGGAAACACCTTGATTGCATGCTGTTTATGAGCGACAACATAGACATCCCCACCGTTTCTCGGGCTCCAAGTATGTAACATTAAAAGATGTAAACACGCAGTTTCCGATACCATTCCTTCCACTCACTGTCGCCGGCTCACACAAGACGGATCTCTCCGAGATGGAGGGTTCGTGATTTTCTTTCTTTGAATTGTCTCCTCATAGAAGGGAGCCGAACATATTCTGTCAAATCAGATAAATTTGCAGAAAACCTAAACTCGGTTGATCCGGATGGAGGTCTCTGAGAAATGAAATCTTCTGGGGTGTCATCACATCCAAACCTCAGACGTCATGGCCTTGAACTTTGGCGCGTTCCGCGACCTTTTTTTTTTTTCTTCCGATCTTGCTTTTCCTCTCCCCTCGCTTTGCTTTTCGTGCTTCCGCAACACACCACACTATGGAAAAGTGTCTCGCTACTCCCGAACTTCGATACTCTGTATTCACCTTTCTGAGATCAATGGACTTGTTCAACTGCGCTCAAGTCTGTAAAAGCTGGAAAGATGACGCCCTCCACGTGCGTTGGCGCTATTGCAGTGTAGGAATGCGGCAGTTGATGGGCCAACTGGCACCGATGGAAGAAGAGGAAGAATATGCCTACTATGTGAGTCGTATTCGGCACTTTCTTGCAGTGGACCTTTGGGTGCTAAGGGCTTATAATCGTGGTGTAGTACAACAGACTCCAGACCAGTTTAGAGGAGTTCGATAAGGACCGGTGGCAGACATTCCTACGCTTGACGAGCAAGGTCCAGGTCTTATCCAT
>WSUB01000102.1:0-43067 GCA_019633425.1 Tulasnella sp. 424 | reverse complement strand
AGACCAGTTTAGAGGAGTTCGATAAGGACCGGTGGCAGACATTCCTACGCTTGACGAGCAAGGTCCAGGTCTTATCCATTTCGACCTTCCTCCTACACAGAGACTCCGTCGAGCTTGTGAAGGAGCTCATAGCCACTTACGGAGGACCGCTTTTCCCGAACCTGCGGAGGTTCGACATATATGGCGACTGGAGAATGCCACCCATGATCGCCTTCAGCCTTGTTCCTGGTCTGACGTCAGTCATGATAGATGGCATGGAACCTCATAGCGACTACGACGGATTCGAGGAGATATTGGCGCTCGTGTCCGAAAGCTGCAAGGGTATTCAAGACCTGGAGCTACGTCCAAAATCCGCCTTGTTCGCCCCCTCGTTCAGCGTGTTCCCCGAGCTAAGCACGCTGACCTATTGGTCTGGACCGCTCTTCGTAGAGTCGTGGAATTCGCTTGCGAGCTGCAAAAATCTCGCGGAGCTAAAACTCTTATTCCCCGACCTCTGCGAAGTGGCGGAAGACTTGCTCGAGGAGGACTTGGAGTTCGGTGCCCTGAAGCAGCTTTACATCTTTGGGATGGACAAGCAAACTGCTGTTGCGCTGCTTGGTGGGACAAGGATGCCCGTGTTGCACACTTTGCGGTTAGAGGAAGTCGAGTTCACGGAAGAGGAGAAGAAAGACTTTACGGAGAACCTCAAGGCTCGGTGCCCTGCTCTGAAGCGGATCGACTTTGTCTCAAAGGCGAATGAAAAAACAAGATTTGCTTGTATTTAACTAGCAGTTACCGCATGCAATGCTCGTAAAACACCTTGACTTGAATGCTTTTTGATCTTCGACGACCCCATGCAACGACATGCATATGGCGGCTCCCGGGCCGAGACGGGTCGGAACAACTGAAAGGGGAAAATAGGTTGACCGTGGGAGAGGTGGACCCTGTGCTGAGGGTCTTGGATGCTTAACCTGGTCAAAATTTCAACGAATCGTGGTCATCGCCTTCCCTCATTCTTTTTAACCAGTGAGTTCACCCGGTACAAAAAAAAAACAGTCTGCGAGGGCATTATACCTAACCGTAGCAATGTTCCAGTGTGCGGCGTACTCGGTCTCTTACTCCACGACCAGGACGGTCAGGCAGCTCCAGAGATATGCGAAGGACTCAGCCTCCTGCAGCACCGAGGCCAGGACGCCTGCGGTATCGTGACCTGCGGTGCAAAGGGAAGGTTGAACCAGTGCAAAGCCAATGGGATGGTTAGAGACGTTTTCGACCCGAACAGCTTGAGCACGTTGGTTGGTGCGATGGGCATTGGCCACGGTAAGTCATCAATATTGTTGTGAAGGCGAACTCGACGTTGATGGTCGTACTTGCAGTCAGGTACCCGACAGCAGGCTCTTCAGCACACTCTGAAGCCCAACCGTTCTACGTCAACTCCCCGTACGGTATCGTTTTTGCTCACGTACGTTCTCGCTTCCGTTTCCGTTTTCGCCCCTACGACCCCCCTGACATTGGACGCTCCCGTCGATATTGGCCACAGAATGGCAACCTCATCAACACCGCCGACCTCAAATTCTTCCTCGACCATGAGGCGCACCGTCACATCAATACCGACAGCGATTCTGAGCTCCTTCTCAACATCTTTGCCAACAATCTCCAAAAGACTGGCAAGTTCCGCATCAACGAGGAAGACATCTTCACGGCTATCGGCGACCTGATGCACCAATGCAAAGGTGCCTATGCGTGTGTGGCCATGCTGGCTGGCTTCGGCATCATCGCGTTTAGAGACCCGAATGGGATCCGCCCGGTGGGGATGGGAAGGCGGAGAACCCCGAATGGGGGTTACGATTGCATCGTCGCCAGCGAGAGCGTGGTCGCGGACGCCGGTGGGTTTGGGGAGTGGGAGGATGTCAGGGCTGGTGAGTGACGCATTCGCATGGCCTTTTACGGAGGCCTTTGCTCTGACACACCGATGTTTAGGCGAGGCGATCATCATCACCCGTTCTTCCGTCAGCCGACGACACCTCGTTCCGGACAGGACGTTCGCACCGGATATCTTTGAATACGTCTACTTTGCACGACCGGATTCCGTATTGGACGGCGTCAGCGTGTATCGCAGTCGGATGGCTATGGGCGAGAACCTCGCTGCCGAGGTGGAACGCGTTCTGAAGGAGAAGGACATCAAGGTCGATGTGGTCATCCCGGTACCCGATACTAGTCGGGTATCAGCGTTGGAGTTGGCGCAGAGGTTAGGCCTCCCTTACCGAGAAGGATTCGTGAAGAACCGATACGTTGGGCGAACTTTCATCATGCCGGGCCAGCAGATGCGGTGCGTCTTTTACAATTCGTCAGCAGCGTGTGGTATAGTGCGGCTGACCTCGCGCGACTCTGCAGAAAGAAAAACGTTCGGAGAAAGCTGAACGCTATGGCACTCGAATTTGCTAACAAAGTCGTCCTGCTCGTCGACGGTACGTTCTCATGCGCTCCCCACTCGGGTATTCACAGGACCCACAGACTGCAAATTTTCACCCTAGATTCAATCGTCCGAGGAACGACGTCCAAGGAGATTATCCAAATGGCCAAGGATGTCGGTGCCAAAAAAGTCATCTTCGCATCCTGCGCTCCACCTATTCGGTACTCCAACGTTTACGGTATCGACATGCCGTCCCGCAACGAACTCGTCGCGTACGAGCGCTCAGAGGACGAAATCGCCAAAGCTCTCGGCGCCGACGTCGTCATCTACCAAACTCTTCCTGACCTCGTCAAATCTGTAACTCAATTCAACCCCGGTCTCACTCGGTTCGACTGCAGCGTTTTCGACGGCGTTTATGTGACGGGCGACGTTCAAGAAGAGTACTTTGCGCACTTGGAGCAGTTGAGGAACGACAGTGCCAAGATCAAGCAGATGTCCAAGGGGATGTCGCTCCCGCCGGAGGAAGTTGCGTCACTTGATAATGATCATGCAAGAGGAAGGATAATCAACGGTACGAACGGCGTGAATGGAGGACCGTATGAGGTTCACGAGGAGCCTCTCGGGTGCTCGGGCCCGATGAACGGTGCGGATGATACGGTCGGGCTGTACAACAGTTGGAGCGTGGCGGCGAGCTCGAAGTCCCGGGAACGGTCCCAAGGGCGGAGCGACATCGGGGGACTCAGCAATTTTCGCACCTTCAGCACGTAGAGGTTATGGTAATTATCTGGTGTTGGGGGCGGTCGGTTTGTCGTTGCTCTCGGTCGCGCTTTCGAAGGCTTGGTTTTAGATTCACCAGTGTACAGTACTGTAGTAGTCGTTTTGGAATAATAAATAGGTTGGGATGATGCGAGGCATGGGAAGTTTCTACTCTTCTTCGTCAGATGCTTCGTCTGCTTCGTCCCTTTCTGCGTCTCGCTGTTGGGCGTTGATTTGTGCTGAGAGGTCGTCTGGCGTTCCTTGCTGAGCGGCCATTCGTTTTCCTGTGAAGAGGTATGGTTTGGCTTAGGGGATATTCACAGCGGAGCGACGTCTGCTATGCTTACGGATAAGGAGGTGGATGGACTCTGCAGTTTTGCGTTCGAGGCGAGAGAGTTTCTTTTCTAAATTTCGTTTTAGGTCCCAGTTCGGGCGTTTCGGCGCGATGTTGAATAGGTCCTAAGTGCAACGTAAAAAGTGTCAATGAGAAGAGGAGTAGCATTGAAAGGATATATCACGCACCAGCTCCTGGTTTCTTCGCTCTTCATCCTCTGCGATGATTTTCTCAGCGAGTCCCTTGACTTGGTTTTCAACAGTGTCTTGTTGTTCTTCCCCAGCGGTATGCTTTCGTAGTGTTCGTGTTTCTGGGTCAAAATTCCGTTGACGAAAGCGGAATGGTTCCTTCCTGCAAAAGATCTCTTTTCGTCACATGTTCTGAATGGGCGGGTCGTTTTTGGGACAAGACTTACGACCGTTCCCCGCCCTCCTCGACGTCCTGTCCGAGTTTCCTTCTTCGAAGTGCAATAAGACGTTCCTTCCGTGCTTCAGAAGCGCTCTCCAGTGAGTTCACGGCAGTGGTCATGTTGTGTGGTGGTGGTTGCGAAAGGGCTGCAGTGGTGGCGAACACGGTTTGCTCGGGTTGTTTTGCCGTGTCTCCGTCATCCCACTCTTGACTGGCGAACCCCGAGGCACTTCTACTACACTCAATCTACTCTACACCCGCTTATTTTATTCTTTGACAAGGAATGAGATCATGGCCGACGACTCCATTTCGGTTGTCTCAAGCTCGCGTCCAACCTCACCTAGTCCCAGCAACCCAGCAGAAAACGACAGCGTAGGCCCACTCCCCAGTCGGCGAGCTGCTCCTGGACCATACCGCTTTCACTGGGATCCAACTGCTTCAAGACGACAGGGCCCTCCGAGCGTATCAGAGGGAACGGAGAGCAGATTAGACTTTTCGTTGGATGTGGCACCTAGCAAGATCGAGTCGATATTTGATACGGCTTCGGGGTCGACGGCATTGCCGCAGACCTGGAGCTCTTCCCAGCATGGGTTTAATGGTGAGTTATACCGATGCTACTGTTCCCTTGCTTCCTTCGGACTCATCTCACTCTTAGCGATCTCAACCGTCCTGAACAATCCTCATTCAAAGCCAAATCCCCTGAAGTCCAGCCATGCACCCATATTTAGCGGTCCCCATCCTGATCTTCCACGACTGCGGAGGAAGGACTTCGACCCTTACCTCAAGGCGATCGGACCAGAATGGCAAAGGTTCCAGGATAACCAACGCGCTCGCGAGCTCGCTGAAGAACGAGGGGATGAAGCCTTCTCGCCGAAACTGGGGACGAACAACGACGACGCGTCAACGTCCACGCCAAGACTGCCTAAGAAACCTCCACCACCACCACTTGACCTCGTCCCACAAATATACTTTGAGGCGGACTTCAACCTAGGAGATGTGAGAACGTTTGCAGCTGTGACCGCACAGCCGGATGGAGAGGGAGGTGCTTCGGAGGACCAGTCTGTCAATCAAGACCTCCAGGATCAGTTATCGCAACATCTCGATATCGTAGAGCAGCACCTCACGATTGAAGTTCAAGCGAGGTCGTCGTCTTTCTTCGCTGCTCTGTCAAACCTGCAATCCTTGCAAGCTGAGGGTGCGGAATGCCTGACGCGAATCGGCAACTTGCGACAGCAGCTTGTTGAGGTGGACGAAAAGCAGGCTAAACGCGGTCTCCACATCACCCGCCTCACCAAGAAGCGAGACAACCTTCGCGTCGTTTCAGAAGGCGTCGAAGCCATCCACGCAGTGGGAGAGTCGATCAGCCTGATGAAGAACTTGGTCGTCACGGGAGAATACTTTGAAGCCCTGGCTATGATCGAAGATTTAGGATCCATGTTTGACAAGCCTTCACAAGAAACTCCTTCAGCCCCATCAACCGATACCTCACCACCAAAACCTCGACATCGCGTTCAACTACCTCTCGCATCGATTTCCGCATTAGCATCCCTCCCTTCCAGTCTCCAAGAACTATCAAAATCGATCGCTACTTCTCTTTCCACCGACCTTGTAGTCCTCCTTCGCACTGATCTCGTACGAGACCAGGTTACGGGCACCCCGGACCCGCCGGAGATCACCATTACGGAAAGAATAAGCCCCTTACTCCAAGGCCTGGTGAAAACTGGAGGCATTGAGCACGCTATAAACGCTTACCAAGAGATCGTACTGGCTGAGATCAAGGCTTGCGTGCGGAAGGTTAGTTTTACCGTTTCATGCAAATGAGGACAGTTCCCGGGTTGATAGGTTGACCAAGGTCATTGGATTCAGCATCTACCCAAATCCGAGTGGGACGAAGACGAACTCGCTTCGGAGGGTTCCGCAACGCACAAGTACGTCGACAATGGCACTAGACGCTTCAGAGTCTCATTTTTTCTTCCAGCCCTCGGGACGTCAGTGAATTATCGCACGAAGAGTTTAAAGTCTTGGCGAAGACGATGTACTCGACCCTTCTCGCGCGGATAAATACCGTGGCATCCCATATCACGGTGATCACTTCCGCCATCTCAACATTGATCCCATCTTCCGAGGATCCTCATGCCGACCCACCGAGCCCGACGCTCCTCACGCTACTATCCATAACGACCGAACTGGCCAACGCACGTGCCTCCAGGGTCCTTTCGCTACGGTCCGCCCAACATTCCCAATTGCCGTTACAATCCTTCCTCGAAATCTTCAACTTGTCATGGAGCTTCGTCGTCAAGTGTGAGGTTCTTGCTAGACGGATGATCGTTGGACTGCGAGGAGTGGTAGTTGGCCAGGCCAAGACGTGGCTGTCGACGTTCCATGCTGAAAGGACGACGCGGTTAGCCAGGGCTGTCGAAGAGGAGGTTTGGGCGCAGGTCGAAGTCTCTGCGACAAGTCAGAGAGTGGTGGATTTGATCGTTGATGCCGCTGTGGGGAATCCCGAGGAGCTGATTTTGAGGACCGGACCGGACCCTTTCTCGGAAACACCTCAGGCAAACGGCGTGCCGAATGGCCATCCGGATGGAACGAATGGCACCGCCACAGCTTCAGATAAACCCGCCGCAAAGTTATTGAAAATCGAAGAGCGCAACTACTTTGTTGTAGCTGCTACCATGGAAGTGCTCGAGCTGCTTGTGGACTACCTCAAGGTCATCGTCAACATGCCTCTTTTGACGACGGATGCGATGAGCAGGATAATTGAGTACCTCAAGGTCAGTCGTTGAGATGACTAGAGCTGTGGAATCGTCCCTTAGTCCCCTTCCCCGCTCTAGGCTTTCAACTCGCGGACTTGTCAGGTGGTCTTGGGAGCTGGGGCTATGCGATCAGCCGGGCTAAAGAACATTACCGCCAAGCATTTAGGTTCGTCTTCGGGATCGGCTCCAGCCTAATACGAAGCTTCCTCTGATACAATCTATTTTAGCCCTCGCATCTCAATCACTGTCGATCATGATTGCGCTAGTGCCCTACATCCGGGAAACGCTTCGTCGGCATCTTAACCCCAAGCAGGCGGTCATTCTGGTCGAATTTGACAAGCTGAAGCGGGTACGTCCTGACTTGCACCTCACGGCCAATTTACCTTGGGCTAATAGGTGTGCTGGATAGGACTATCAAGAGCACCAGAATGAAATCCATGCGAAACTCATCGCTATCATGGGTGATCGATTGTCCGTGCACTGCAAGTCTCTTTCCGTGAGTAACCGATTCTTCGCATACACTCGAATACCCGCTGAGAGACGGATATCTGCTAGGAAATCCAATGGGATATACCCCCTGTGAAGGCAGGGCCGAACAGCTACATGGAAGTCCTAGTCAAGGAGACAGTGACCTTACACAAAGTCCTGTCCAAGTATTTGGCAGAACAGTCGGTCGAGGTTCGCAACTGAGTGGTTATGATTAGTGAAGACACCGGCGCTGAATCGCTCTGTTTCTCCAGCTCATCATGACCCAGGTATTCGCCGCCGTCAATCACCGGCTGTCGGAGGAGTACGGCAAGATCGAATTGCCCAGTCAGGAGGCAAAGACTCGGTACGTCGATTGTTTCATCTTTTAAGTGCCACAAACCGACCACGTTCATCACAGTTTATTAACGGATGCCAAGTACTTGCACGAGAAGCTGTCAAATCTCAAGGGCGTAAATCTTCCGAGCTCAATGCTTGAGACGGTTGTAATGGAGAAATCGGTCCCTCGGAAAGGTTCGGCGTTCCCTATTCGCCGAGCAACGACAATGCCAAGTCCCGCCGAAGGTGTTGCTCGACGTCCTAGTGGTGTTGGAAGCCCTCTAGCCAACGGTTCCGGGAGTCCAAATACTATCCGGATGGGATCGCGACCTGGAACGCCGACCGTGCATTCCCTTCTAGCGGGGGGACGATCTTCACCAAGTCCCAGTCCTATGCCCACCCCTCCCGTAGGTGCTGGGCCATACGAGACTGGAGGTTTACGTTCTCCCATCTCCGGCACACCGCGTGGGTCACCCAGAGGCAGTCCAAGAGGGTCGCCCTTGGCTTCCCCAAGGATGGGTTCTGGCGCCACCTTGGCTCCTCAAGGACGACCGACCGCCCCACCACTGCAGGTGCAGGGACTCCAAAGGCTACAAGAGAGCCTTCAGTCGCCTGATTCTATTCAACCTCCTCTCACACCCCCGAAGGATCGAAAATACCTTGGATTGGGGCTTGCTATGGATCGAGAAACCTCCCCGCCAGATTCATCTGCTTCTCCAGAGAAAGCCTCGACGGAAGCCCTGGTGAATGGGACTGTAGAATTACCATCTTTACCTCCGACGTAATTTGTAATTTGGTGGCTCTTTCTTTGCAAACTGATTCTCTATCCATATTTTGGCCCCTAAGCGGACTGAGTTGACCAATCGGGCCAATATGCCCATCAGGCCAGTAGTGAGAGTTAAGGTGAACTGACACATGAAGCAATCCCGTTACTTTTATGCACCCAGCATCTACCGCAAAGCCGATCTGACAGAGGGACGATATCGAAAAAGTCCAACATTATTACATAAGCAACGTGAACTTTGACTGGTCGGGGGGAATCGAACTGCTCCTCACCAGTTCCCCATCACCACACTTTGCCATGACTACGCCTGTCGATCTTTTTAAGCTCCTGGCAAGGACCACTGTTGAGCACCTTCCAACCATCGTGATGAATCCAAGTAACTCGACATGTCCTTACGCCCCCTCACCCCCCCTGCCTGCGGCTACAATCCGCTATGTACACCTTCGCTCTAATTCCGACCTTCCTCAAATGCTTTATAATTCCCTCGAAGCTTTTCTCTCGGGTTTAGGCATCCAAGATCTCGACATGGAGGAATTAACGCACGCAAGTAGATACATCCCGCACGTCCTCCACGAGTCGCGCAGACAAACTTTGTCGAATGAGGACTCTGTTCACGACTCTTTCAGAGAAACGGTCTTCAAGACTGCTCAAGTCATCTGCGCCGTCATGAATACAGATGTTCAATACGATAAGGGGCCTCAATTTCCAAACGTCGGACCGGGCAAGGCTCTTAAAGTCAATGGAGAAACGATCGCAATATTGGAACACAAAAGTCCTGCGGTGGCCGCCCGACACTTTCCAGAGATCGTTACGCTAGGAATAAATCAAGAACGACTCGATCTCCGCGACCGCACAACCGATGCGCACAGCATCCTCTCCAAGGTACGGGCTACGGTGTACCTGGTAACGATGCGACGACATCTGATCAGATCCTAATATGAGCAGTTGGCTTTAACGCTACTTTCAGCGCAGCTAGAGTATGGCGTTCTCCATAGCGCGGAATCATATAATTTCCTTAGAATCGTTCGCGACAATAACCAGGCTTGGCACTTCATGATTTCCGACATTCTTCGGCTCACTGACCGCGACACACCTATAATTCCCCTTATCGTATCCCTCATCCTCCACGCTCGAAGAGACGGTCAGGCATTACCCTCTCTTCCATTCGAGATCCCAACAGTCATCACGGATGACACCCAAGCGCCCACTGCGACTGGCGATTCCACGTCTGGCATTCCAGACAACGGCTCAGCGCACTACGCGACTCAGGACGAAGGCGTGGCCGCTCTTGAGGGCACCTCCTCAAGCGACACTGCCCACACCGTCAGATCGTTCGGGTATTACTGGGTACCAAAGAAAATGAACGAGTCTGCCCTTGCTACTTTACTCGAAACGGTAAGGGAAGTCCTTCGATAATAGCCCGTCCACTCAACTAAGTACCTTAACACGTCAGTTAGGTCGCATTCCATTGTGTTAGAAGCTATATCCATATTCCACCGACATCTGGCAGCCAACTCGCCAGGGAGATTCTTTGGTTTGGGGAGAGCTTGCGGCAGACAATTCTAATAACCAAAGCATTGATTGCCTATTGCCTAGTGAACAGTACACTTCTCCACCCTCCCAGCCACTTCATCCTTTTGGACTTCGACTTGATTCAAACGCTGGGCAAGAGGCAAAGGGATGGGCTTTCAGGGGCAGCATAACTGGTCTTCCCGATATCCGCCTTGTTGCCAAACTTGTTTCGGCGCATCAGATGTCTCAAGAGCTGGCGATCTGGAGACGACTTCGACCTATTGCTGGGATCAAAGTCCCAGGGTTATACGGAGCATATGTCTTTGACGACGGGCCTCAAGACGGGCAGCGAGGTCTTTTGCTCCAACAGGATGCCGGCCAGAGTCTCATAACGTATGGATCATTGGATCTTCAACAAAGGCAGGCAGTCACAGCTTATTGAAGTTTGATGGCCTTTATAATAATTTGCTGCACTTTGTTGTACTTCTAGATGGGAATTGTTCCGCGCTGCATTAAGCATCCACTCCGCTGGCGTAGTCCACCGCGACATTAGACCACCAAACGTCGCCGTTGCGGAGGACGGTCACGTGATGATTATCGACTTCGACCAAGCAGAGGATCACGAGTGTCCTGGAGAGATGTACTGCGGGGAGCTCAGGTACCTCAAATCCCAACTCGGTCTTCCGCCCGTCAGAGAACAACCAAAACCCAATAACGACCGCTTCAAAGGCTCGTTGACTCAGGAGGGCGGGATGGAACGTCCCGCCTCCGCATAGTTCGCTTCTTGTACCCACTGAATAGAATTTTTCAACACTTTGGATATCTTATTCTTATTCTAGGTACCCACACCCGAGACAACGTCTGAATGTGACGCTTGACTATCTTCGCTGGATTGACATGGTGACAAATCGACGTGCGAGATTCATCTCGCTCCGAAGCTAGATCTGCAAGTGACATCCTGGCTAGGGTTTCAGGCTGGTTCGACTATCCTCAAGTCTCTGAAGATAATCATTTTTTACATTGTAGGATTGTGTGATTACCCGTCTGGGTAACTCCTTCCCCATCTGCCTCGAAACCAGCAAGCTTACCCCGGTAATATCACACTTCTGAATAACTCTCAGCTTCGCGGTAAACAATTTGTCATCCCCTCCAGCATCACATTCAATGAACCCTCGTATCACTCAATTTCTTCCTTGCCTACACTTGTCCGTACAGTACCTGAGAGTCGAGTTTTCGAGCTCAAGATGGGATGGGGCGGGATTTTCCGCGGATCCGGCGCGAGGCCGAGTGTGGCTGTACCCCAGTCACCGCCGCGCGGGCTCCCCAACCCTCGCTTTCGTCCATCCTCCACCCTCCCAGTTAGACAATCAAAGCGAGAAAAAAAAACACCCTCCTCGAGATCAAAGACACCTCAGCGACCGTTCTCAATGAACGCTACTACTCAAACCCCCTTAAACGCTCCCGTCTTCGAAGTTCCTGACCCAACTGAGGAGTTTGGTCAAGACGGCGGCAAATTCTACCGTTGCTATGATACCCTGGCAGATGAAATAGACGAAGATATGGTGAAAGGACTGAAGGAGCAACTCGATGGAATGTTAATTTTCGTGAGTAATAAATTTCCGTATGTCAACGGTCTCTCCTAAGTACACCGCACCCAATATACAGGCTGGTCTTTTCGCAGGGGTCAATTCCGCATTCCTTGCCCTCACCCTTCCTCTCTTGTCCGCCGACCCCGCCGACGACACTAACGCCTTGCTCGCCCAAACCAACGCAATTCTAATCCAATTGGTCACAGGGAGGAACGACGGCCTTCCCACCAGTGCCGCACTTCCTTCCACCGAGTTCTCCCCGTCTGGCAACATCTTCGCTATCAACGCGCTCTTCTCGTTGAGCCTGGCATTTGCAATTATCTCCTCTTTCCTGGCAGTCCTGGGTCGACAGTGGCTCGTCTACTATCACAAGCGTAGTGGGGGTGGTCCAGACCGGCAACGGTGGGAACAGCTCAAGCGGTACCTCGGAGCCGAACGATGGCAGCTTGAGCCCATTCTGGACGACGTCCTTCCATCTCTCCTGCAAACTGGTCTCATCATTTTCTGCGTATCACTCCTCCTCTACCTTCACCACCTCAGCCCCGCAATATCCATTCTTGCCGGAATACCTATGCAGATTGGTATCGCTTTTTTCATCGGCAGCGCACTCTGCACCATCTGGGACAAGTTCTGTCCGTTCCATAGTCCCCTTTCACACATGCTCTTCTGGAGTGCACGCAAGATACCCTCAGCCCTGGATACAGTCAAGAGGGTGAAGTGGGACAAGATCAGCTCCTTTTCTCTCAAACCGCTGCTGGATGTATTAATCCACAGTCGAGTGGAGGAAAGCCCCGAGTCCCTGCAGGTCATCGCTCTTCAACGAGCCATTTGTACATCCGATGACCCACTAACTCTTATGAGTGCTACGGCAAACATCTTCGGGATAACATCTGTCGCCCAAATGGAGCAACTATGGAGTGATGGGGCGTTTCGGGAGCGTTTCTTTGGCCAATTACGAGATTCATATTCCCGAGGGTTGCAACTCCGAGGCCAAGATCAGACCGGTTTTGCAACGGCGGTCCAGCGGCTGTACTGCGCTGCCGCGACCCACTGCATTATGCTTCTCGACATTGGATGGAACGAATTTGGTGACTTCAGAGATGCGGTATACACTGTCCAGGAAACATCGGTGTTGGTTCCGGGTGAACAAATCCTGGACTCTCCGACTTGCCTGATTCGAAGCACCCTCTCATTTTCTATCCTTCAGTTCTATACATATGTTCCATCCTCAGAGACCATCAATAGCTTTCACAATCACCTAGTGATATGCTCTAATGGCCAGAATAATCAAGACTGGAAGTTCCTCTGTGTTCTCTCCTTCATCATTTCGCGCCTCCCTCGTTTGTACACCATCGGATCGTCGACACTTGGATCTTTTCGGAAGGCATACAGAGGGTCAGTAAATTATGCATAGAAGAATACTTTCCGAGTGTGATGACATGCGATTCGGCTCTAATAGGGACACAGAACATGCCGCTGTGACACTTACGGAAGCATTCAATGTTTTGGTTGGACCACAGTCTGGCAATAGTCCTGAATTGGATCATATCCTGATTCATATGCTACAATATGTCGACCAAATGATCACTGGCAACCAGACCCCCATGGAACGCAAGTTCACCCTATTAGAAATCTGCGAACCTCTACTGCAAAGGCCTCAGCTCCCGGAAGCAGTTCGAGAGATTATAAAGAAGATTCGGTCCAACTTAGCACAAGCTTGGGAGCGAGAGTGCGAGATTTGGGCGACAAAAGAGGAGTACGTTGGCTGGCGATGACTGTTCGAGTCGAGTTGACCAGTCTTCCCTCCCCTTAGTATCCCAACAGGGCTCTTTGATATGCTAAGCCATTATCTCCAAGAGGTCCGGACCACCTATAAAACCGATCTTGCATGCGATGAATCAATCACAGTTCTGCGAACATTCGGTTTACCCACTCGTAAGCTATTCTCCCACAACCCATTTGCCTGGGAAGACCGGTGGGCGATGCGCGGAAAGCGTAACGAGTTCCGCAGCATGTACAACGAATTCGTGATGGAGGTTGACGCTCTCTCTCACCGGATCCAGGTACGAAATCTCCCACTCGAGATCTCATATATATTGACCGGTAGCCATAGAATCATGCGAGGCGTGTTCGAGATCCGGACGAACGTTGGTGCCATTGGCAAGAGCAGTCAACATCGATCAGGGTCTTGTATGATCTTCCGTAAGTCGTCATTCTCGTTAAACAAAGCTAGTGCGGGACATCTCAGTCAGGTCATGTGCTTTACATAGTCCCGACTCTCATTGGTCAGGCTGGGTATGAAGTCTTGATTTGATTGGTCCTGCTGCGTCTCTGGGAACGGGGGAAGAGTTATTCTGATGTACTACTTCTTGTCCTCGTTTGGGACTTTGTCCGCCGTGTTAATACCCCCCCCCCCCTCCCTTTTTTTTCTACTATACTGAATCGCTCAGGTACGAATGCACGTGGTAGGCGCATTATAACGCTTCTTCGTGCATGCTTTAAAGTGCCCAACACGCGCACGACCTCGCTGCACTTCCTCAGTTTTCTCAAATCGGCTTGTTTCCGTTCTTGTACCCTGTCAGCCCTTTTTGGAGTATGTTGGTACCAATGCTTTCTCGCCGAGGATGGCTTGGCGCTGGCGGGTGATCCGAAGAAGAAAAATGCACGTCCTGGTGGGACGAAGGCTAACTCGCTTCTGGGGTTTCCGCGACGCACAAAGTATGTTGACGCCGTCGACGCTTGCTCAGTCATTTTGCTTATGATCCTATTTATTCTCGCTAAGTCACGATGAGGCTCGAGCATAAACTGGTATTTGAATGGGTCTTTTCTACCGCAGTGAGTTGATAAGTGAGAAGGGAACATCTGGACGCGGCGGTGTCTTCATTCCGTGCGCTCCGCTGGATCCTAAACAGCACATCCTCCAAAGAACCACATGTCACAGACGTATGTACAATCTCAAAGTGTGATAACGATAACTATCGTTGCTCTGGTTTTGGAAGAACACAAAAAAGGACCTGCGGGACAACGAGAATAGCTAAGAGTAATGGGTAAAAGAACGCTATCGTTCCATCATCATCAACACCGTCGGTCAAAGTATGCTCGGCTCGTAGAGAAATACTAAAAGGAAAGACAAAATCCCGTTATAATAATGCTGATTCCCCTTCCCTCCACAAAAAGAAGAAAACCGGTAATCGTTCAGCGCCTCGAAGAGAATATGGGAACGAGGATCGGAAGGAGGGAGAATAAGGAAAGTTGGACATTACTAACCCTGAATGACGTAGAACATCGCCGGGATGGACCACTTCTAGCAGTCCAGGCTCAACGCTTTCTCGCCAAGATTCCGAAACCACTTCATCAATCGACTGGTCGAGCGCACGAGGGAAGGTGGGGAGGCGGTAGCAGCCGTGCGCTTGGATTTGGCGAGCATCGCGTATTCGGCGTTCAGATGAGTGGGTACGGAGGAGGTGGCATTCTACCAGTGTCTGAATCGGCGCGGAGAAGAGCGATGAAGGGCTTTCCTGGAGATTTATCATTCGAGGAGTTCTCCCAGGTCGTCCGCTCTTGCGGAGTAGGTCTTGGACGGGCCGGTCGATACGCAGGAATAGTGCATCATGATGGTTAAACCGGCATTTTGAAGGGCAAGCGTGACAAGTTCGATCAATTGGGAGGTTTGGAGTGGGGGGATGCGGCGCGTGAGGGAGGCTAAAGCGGGATGAGCCGGGTGGTCAGCAATGCAATTTCCACTATTTTCTTGTAACCGCATACTACGACTTACGAGACGTATTGCAGAGGCACTGCATACAGCTTAGGCACAGGATATGGTTTAGGAGCAACAGGAGCATGGGCTAGAGGTGCTCCCGAGAGCGAACTCTCCTTTAACGCTTTTGTCAAGAGACTTCGCTACTGTTCGTCGTGGCTTGCGGCTGAGGGGAATGAGAGCGATGGTGAAGCTCGCTGGCTGGAGAGGACAGGAATTCGAGATGAGGTTCATCTGGAGCGTGTCACGCAGTATAATGTAGAGAATATTAGGGCCATGGGTCGAAGAGCAAGATGGAGGTGAGCAACAAGCAAGCGGATGAGTCAGTTAACGGGCTTGTGAGACGACCTGGATCGCCTCCGTCGAAGAACAGACCTGAGATACGCCACGATAGTCAACGTTGAAGGGGTGATGATGAGAGGGAGCAAGTGGACAGTCTCGCGTTTAAGGATTGAAGTACATGGCGCGCCGTTTGCGTCATTATCTCCGATTACGACCGCCGGCCTCCGATCGAAATGCCCCTCTCGGCGACCATGAACGACAATCGCACACTATGTAAAGATCTAAAATGAGCCCAAAATTTCCGTTGGAAGAAATGTGAAATGTGAAATGAGCAATGTGAAATGAGCAAGAGTGATTCTCAGTAGCTCTTGTTCTAACGGGATCGACATGGCGCGTGCGCGAAACCCACCTCACGATCCCTCTTATATGGTTTGGGTACTAGCTATTATGAGCCCTCCCAAGTCTCGTAAGACAACTGTCGCCAGCAGAAGACTCACCTCGGCATTCCTACACGGCTGAATAACCCAGCATCCGTCTCAATTGATCTGGGCCCTCAAAATGAAATGCACAGCCTTGATGAACTCTTCCCCTGCAAGGCTGCAACCTCACACCCAATTGATTGCAACCTGTTCTTTCGGATCGTTCAGCTACTTTCTTGCCAGCAATGGTGTGTACAGCTCTTGAGAGTCGAGTTTTCGGTTGTTCGGTTGTGAATAGCTCAAGAATAGACGGGGCGGGAAATTCCGAGGCGCGAAGTGGCTTTCGGTGCAGCGCCGCGTGGGTGCCGTCAAGCCCCAATCGTCGCACATGGCCAAAATCATCATAATGGGAGGTCGGAAACACAAAAGAAATGAACTCATCCGGCTAATCCCCTTTGTTCGGGAATAAACAGATTGGAGCTTTTTTTCTCGTTCCGGAGTAGGAGATGGTAACGCAGGTTTTCGTAAGACCCCTGTGGGATCCTCGAACAGCCCATCCAGCAAGCATCCTATGCGTCGTGTAGGTTCGATGAGGGGATAATCGCAAATCCATGCTCTGAAAGTGTACGGAGAGGGGTTGGGACATTCCCACTGCATTTCTTCCTCCTTATTATGTTGGATCCGCCTCTGTCGCTTTCATCCATTCCTCCCCCTCCCCTCACAGCAAGAAAAACAGATCCTCCTCATATTCATATCGAAGGCACCTCTGCAATCGTTCTCAATGAACACTACCGCACAAAACCCCCTAAATGCTCCCGTCTTCGAAATCCCCGAACCGACGGAGGAGTTCGGTCAAGACGGCGGCAAATTCTACCGCTGCTACGATGCCATCGCAGATGAAATAGACGAAGATATGGTGAAAGGACTAAAGGAGCAGCTCGACGGAATGCTAACTTTCGTGAGTAATGCATTTTCAATACGCTAATAGTCACTAAGTGCACGATACCCGATATATAGGCTGGTCTTTTCGCAGGGGTCAATTCCGCATTCCTTGCCCTTACTCTTCCCCTCTTGTCCGCCGACCCCGCCGACGACACTAACGCCTTGCTTACCCAAAGCAATGCGATCCTAATCCAATTGGCCAGCGGGAGGAACGACAGCGTTCCAACCAACTCCGTACTGCCTTCCGCCGAGTTCTCCCCTGCCGCCAAGATCTTCGCGGTCAACGCGCTCTTCTCATTGAGCCTGGCATTTGCAATTATCTCCTCTTTCCTGGCAGTTCTAGGTCGACAGTGGCTCGTCTACTACCGCAAGCGTAGTGGGGGTGGTCCCGACCGACAGCGGTGGGAACAGCTTAAGCGGTATCTCGGAGCTGAACGGTGGCAGCTCGAGGCCGTCTTGGACGATGTTCTTCCGTCTCTTCTGCAGATCGGTCTCATCATTTTCTGCGTATCACTCGTCCTCTACCTTCACCACCTCAGCCCTACAATCTCCGTTCTCGTTGGAATACCATTTTATGTTGGCCTCGCATTTTTCATTGGCAGCGCACTCTGCACTCGCTGGGACAAGTTTTGTCCGTTCCACAGTCCCCTTTCACACATGCTTTTCTGGAGTGCACGCAAGATACCTTCAGCTCTGAGCATGGTGAGGAGGCTGAAGTGGAAGCAGATCAGCTCATTTTCTCTCAAACCGCTGCTGGATGTGTTAATCCACGGCCGCGTGGAGGAAAGCCCCGAGTCCCTCCATGTCATCGCTCTCCAACGAGCCATCTGTACATCCGATGACTCGGTAACTCATATTAGCGCTACAGCAAATATCTTCGCGATCACAACTGTCGCCCAAATGGAGCAACTATGGAGTGATGGGGCATTTCGGGAGCGTTTCCATGATCAGCTACGAAATTCATATTCCCGGGGGTTGCAACTTCGAGGTCAAGATCCGGTCAATTTTGCAACGGCCGTTCAGAGGCTGTACTGCGCTGCCGCGGCTCACTGTATTCTTCTCCTTGATCTCAAGTGGGATGAGCTTCGTGACTTCAGAAATGCGATACTGGCTGTGCAGGAAACAGCAGTCTTGGTTCCGGGTCCACAAATTCTGAAATCTTCAGCTTGCCTGATTCGAAGCACCCTCGCATTTTCGATAATCCAGTTCAATACGTATCTTCCATCCTTGGAGTCCAGTAATATCCTCAAGAATCACTTAGTAATCTGCTCTAACGGCCCGGAACATCAAGACTGGAAGTTCCTCTGCATCTTCTCCTTCATCGCTTCCCCCCTTCATGCTCCGCGTTGGCGCGTCAGGTCGGATCCTCTTAAGAAGGCGTATAGAGGGCAAGTAAATCATGCAGAGATAAATCATTTCCGGGTGGGCTGACATTGCGCTTCGGTACCAATAGGGACACAGAACAAGCCGCCGTGACGCTGAGGGACGCATTCGACGTTTTGGTTGGGCCAGAGTCTAGGGACTGCCCTGAATCTGGTCCTATTCTGATCAACATGTTACAATATATTGGCCAAATGATCAATGGTGACCGTACTCCCATGGAACGCAAGTTTGCCTTATTAGAAATCTGCGAACATGTTCTGCAGAGTATTTGGGTCGCGGAAGCAGTACGACAGATTATACGGAAGATTCGGTCTGACTTGGCACAAGTTTGGGAGCTAGAGTGCGAGGTTCGGGCGGACAAAAAAGAGTACGTTGGCTGGCGATGACTATTTGACTCCAGTTGACCCACCTGTCCTGCTCTTTAGTGCCCCAGCATGCCTTTTTGATATGGTAGTCCATTATTTCCAAAAGGCTCGGACCACCCATCAAGCTGACCTTGATGAATCTGTCTCGCTTCTGCAAACATTTGGTCCACCCATTCATAAGGTTTTCCTTCATAGTCCATATAACTGGAAGGAACGGAAGCCAATACGTAGAAAGCGTAAAGAATTTCGCGACATCTACAACGAATTCGTGATGGAGGTCGATGCTCTCTCTCGCCGGAGCCAGGTTCGCCTTTCCTCCGGTCGAGAAGTCTCATATTGCTGACCCTTCCCCTCAGAATAATGCGAGGCGTGTTCGAGATCCAAACGAACATTGGTGCCATTGGCAAGAGCAGCCAGCGTCGATCAGGGATTTGTATTCTCTTCCGTAAGCCATCATTCTCGCTTAACAAAACTAGTGCCCGATGACTTAGTTAGGCCATGTGTTTCTGTAGACCCGACGGCCCTGGTACCGGGTGGACCTTCGGTATCGTTCTCGAATGGAATTGATCCTACTCCATCTGGGGCAACGAAGGGAGAGCTGCTGGCTATACCACTTCATATCTGGACTTGGTGGGCTAGATAATAGGCCCCACTTCGTTTTTTCCCCCTTTCCTTTTTTGCTTTACCGAATCGCTCACGTACGCATGCATGTCACAAGCTTGTTAGAACGTTTCTTCACTCGTGTTTCAATGTGCCCAACAAGCGCATACCACGGCACTTCCCACCTGCCCTTCCTCATCTTGTTAAATCAGTTTGATTCTATTCTCGCCTTCTGTTGGTCCTATTTGTATGTTAAGACGAATGCTCATAAAATATCTTCAGCTGTGGGTAAGTGACACCTCGGACTATTCTAGATCTCCCAAACATTAAGGCTCGTGCGAGACCGCAGCAATTAGGAGTTTGTAACAACCAGTGGTCTATGAATCGGGTCCCCGAATGAATGAGGTTATTCAAGAGGGCACGAATGTCTAAGATTTCAGCAAGGAAAACAGGGAGCGGAAAGAAAGATCATAAAACACAATCGAGGAAAGGTTAGAAACTATATGTCACAGACATATTCACAACGTCGAAGTGTTATGACGATAACTATCGTGGCCTTGGCTTTGGCAGAACGCAGCAAGGCAACAAGAATAGCTAAGAGTAACGCGTTAAAAACACGGTCGTTCCATCATCATCATCGGCACCGCCGGTCCAACTATGAGCAAAAAGGCTTGCCTCGTAGAGAAAGTAGCCGAAAGAGAACAAAACAAATCCCGCAATCATATTGCTGATCGCCCTGGTTCCAACAAAATAAGAAAACCGGTACCGTTCATCACCTCGAGGACGATCCGAACATCTCACTTCCAGCCGAGCCGTAGCTCCTATTCCCATCCGATCTTGCTATTCCAGTCATGCCAAGGCTAGCGTTCGACATATCCCGGCTAGGAGATTTAGATGTATGGAGTGACGCCCGTACGGTGGAGGGGTTCCGTTTACTCTTGGATGAAGTGTTCGAAGGACGGCTGATGGAGCCTTTTAAGAGCCGAAGCGATCGGTCTGAGCATGGATAGAGGGGATTCTTCTTTGGGTACATGTCACCGAGGACGGTTGGCTCGGGTCGACGGGTGATCCGGGGACGTTGGCCGACTTGCGTCCACTGCCCTTCAACGAGAGAGACGACAGCTTAGCCCTCATGCCCGACCCTTCTTCCCCGCCCAACTTCTCGTGAACGACCCCACTAAGCTTCTCCGCTGCAGGTAGGTTATAGAACCATGTGGCGGCCGGGACGATGCTCGACCTAACGGCGAATGGAACCGTGATGCTGAAATCGAAGAGGGCGACGGAGGCGAGGAACGGCCTGGTGGTGATTAAACTCGTCGCGAACCCTTTCATGATGTTGTTGGCGTATTTGGTGGCCGCGGCGGTGACCAGCGCTCCGAACACCTGCATGAGGAGCGTAGCGGAAGCCCATCCGCCAAATTTCTCGACCAAATTCCAGAACCACCCGCCGGAAGATGGTGATGTCGAGCTTCCGGAGGATAATACGGGGACGAGGGTTGGAAGGGGGGTGAATAAGGAAAAGTTGGACATTGCGAACCCGTAGGTAAGATTGCGATCTTTTGAGAACCATCTCAAAGTAGACTCCTGCTAGATCGGACGTAACGCAGGCGGAAGAAACAGCCAAGAATCCCTTGAGAGGGTTCATGACGTGCTTCACGACCGAATCTCCACCACTGCTACCACTGTGCGCCGTAGCACCTGTTTGGATCTGCACAGCGTCAAATCTGATCGCCAGTCCCGTTACTTGACGGTGCTCAACCGCTTCTTTAACATCGACACGCTGAACCCGGCCGTGGCGAGGACCTTCATCTGGTACGTCGCTTAGAACGTAGCGACGCCTAAGCCGCGACGAACTGCAGGTTGTTTTGAATGACGTAACGGTCGCAGGGATAGACAGCTTCCAGCGGTCTACTTGTCGGCCAGGCTTTCTAAACCGCCCAATCAATCGACCGGTCGAACGCACGGGGGAAGGTGGACTGCGACCCCGCGCTTAGATCTGGCGAGCAATGTGTCTTCGGCTTCGGAGCGGTGGGTCTGGAGCTGGTGGCGATTGGCGTTCTGCCGGTTTCTGGTTCAGTGCGGAGAGGAGCGATGAAGAGGGAGATGAATCCTTTGAGGAGGTCGTTGAGAAGGACTGCGGCTCCCGTAGAGTAGACCTTGGACGGGTCGGGAGATACGCGTGAATAGTGCTAAGGCGGCATTTTGAATGGGGAGCATGGCGAGTCTGATTAATTGCGAGGTTTGAATCAGAGTGATGTGGTGTGCGAGCAAGGCGGAAGTGGATGAGGCGGGCGGTCAGCAATGCAATTTCCGACATGTTTCGTCGCCGTCGAACCACGACACCCCCAACTTACACGCGTATTTCAACGGCATTCCAAATAGCTGGCGCGCGGGATTTGGTCCAGGAGAAATAGGAGCTTGAGCCGGAGTTGCTACTGAGAGCGAGGCCTCATCTATGGCTTTTTCAACGAGCCGCCTTGGCTCTCATTCATCACGCCTTGAAGCTGAGGGAATTGAGAGCGATGGTGAAGCTCACTGGCTGGTGAAGACGGGGGGGTTGAGATGTAGGTCACTCTACAGCGAGGCCCGTAGTATGAGGAGAGATGGATGTGTGTGCATGCGCGAGAGTTCTTTGAATTTAGACTGCACACAAGCTGTCTGTCTTAAGGACACCAAGGTACAGTTCCGACACCCGTTACGCAGAGGTAAGGTAGACGGAGGGCGAAATATTGTACTCCAAGACATGCGGAAAGGTTGGGGCGGGCACGAAGGCTTTAGGATTTGGATTTGGGGTGTGGAAGTGGTAAGCATCTGCAAGAGAGCGGAGTTAACGGACCTATGCACGAGGCGGCGACCCTGAAATTCGCATTTCCACAGCCCTTCCAGTCTCCAATAACTCTCCAAATCGATAGCTGCTTCTCTTTCCGCCGACCTTGTGAATCTTCTTTGCAGCACATGGTAGGCTGATAGCTTTCTCCCTCCACCCT
This sequence comes from Tulasnella sp. 424, assembly GCA_019633425.1. Classification (NCBI taxonomy): domain Eukaryota; kingdom Fungi; phylum Basidiomycota; class Agaricomycetes; order Cantharellales; family Tulasnellaceae; genus Tulasnella; species Tulasnella sp. 424. The sequence continues at coordinate 20,997 of WSUB01000102.1, read as the reverse complement.
GCGACAATGCATCCCTCTCCCCGTCCCCGTGTCGTTCCCAGCTGTACCATCCCAGTCCTCTCAAATCAGTGGGTTACTGTTACCGTAGCCAGTGAGTTCTATCTGCAGTATATTTCGATGAGTTGATCGGAGATGTCTTGAGCTACTGGCGGCCGACGCGCCAAACTTGAATCACCTCACTCTCCGGTGGCTGCCAATGGTACCTATGTCAATAGCAGACTTGAATAATAAAGAGCTCATCTCTAACATCATATTCAACACAATGCACTATCCTCGCTCTTATATATCCCTCAGTTAGTTCCTGGCCGAACCTCCTTCGGGAGAGTCGGGTTCTCGGACAAAGATCGGACGCGGCGGGGATTTCCGGCGCGAGGGCCGCTAGCGGGCAATTCGACGATCGCCGTGGTTGCCAGCAAGCTCCTATTAATATTCTCGCTTTCGTCCATCTTCCACCCCTCCCCCTTCAGCAAGGAAAACACACCCTCCTTAAGATCAAAGGGCCCTTAGCGACCGTTTTCAATGAACGCTGCCGCTCAAAACCCTTTAAACGCTCCCGTCTTCGAAATTCCTGACCCAACCGAGGAGTTTGGTCAGGACGGCGGCAAATTCTACCGTTGTTACGATGCCCTCGCAGACGAAATAGACGAAGATATGGTGAATGGACTCAAGGAGCAACTGGATGGAATGCTAATTTTCGTGAGTCGTAGATTTTCCACGTGTCAACGGTCTTCTAATATATAAGTGCACGACACCCAGGCTGGTCTTTTCGCTGGAGTCAATACCGCGTTCCTTGCCCTCACCCTTCCTCTACTATCCGCCGACCCCGCTGACGACACCAACGCTTTACTCGCCCAAAACAACGCGATTCTAATCCAGTTGGTCACAGGGAGGAACGACACCGTTCCCACCAATTCCGCACTTCCTTCCACAGAGTTCTCCCCTGGCACCAACATCTTCGCTATCAACGCACTCTTCTCGTTGAGTCTAGCATTTGCAGTCATCTCCTCCTTCCTGGCCGTTCTGGGCCGACAGTGGCTAGTCTACTACCGCAAGCGGAGTGGAGGTGGCCCAGACCGACAGCGGTGGGAACAGCTCAAGCGATACCTCGGTGCCGAACGGTGGCAGCTTGAACCCATCTTGGACGATGTCCTTCCGTCTCTCCTCCAAATCGGTCTCATCATTTTCTGCATCTCACTCGTCCTTTACCTTCACCTCCTCAGCCCAACAATATCAATTCTGGTCGGAATTCCCTTGTACATCGGTCTCGCATTTTTCATCGGCAGCGCACTCTGCACTATCCGGGACAAGTTCTGTCCGTTCTACAGTCCTCTTTCTCACATGCTCTTCTGGAGCGCACGGAAAATACCCCCAGCTTTAGGCAGGGTCAAGGGGTTGAAGTGGGACCAGATCAGGACCTTTTCTCTCAAACCGTTACTGGATACATTTAACCATAGCCGAGTTGAGGAATCCCTGGAATCCCTCCGGGTCATCGCGCTCCAGCGAGCCATTTGTACATCCGATGACCCGCTAACTCATATTAACGCTACAGCAAACATCTTCGGGATCACAACTGTCGCCCAAATGAAGCAGCTATGTGGTGATCAGGAATTCCGGGAACACTTCCTTGGCCAAGTACAAAATTCATATTCCCTGGGGTTGCAACTACGCGGTCAAGATCAGGTCGATTTTGCAACGGACGTCCAGCGGCTGTACTGCGCTGCCGCGACCCACTGTATTCTTCTGCTGGACGATGGATGGTCTGACGTTCGTGACTTCAGAAATGCGGTGCGCGCCGTGCAGGAAACATCGGTGTTGGTTCCCGGTCCACAAATTCTGAACTCTCCGGCTTGCCTGATTCGAAGCACCCTCGCATTCTCGATACTCCAGTTCTATGCGTACAATCCCCCCTCCGAGATCATCAATATCTTCCGCAATCACCTAGTGATCTGCTCTAGCAGCCAGAAACATCAAGATTGGAAGTTCCTTTGCGTCTTCTCCTTCATCGTTTCCAACCTTCGTAGCTTGGAAGAAATTCCATCCAGGACAATCGGTTCTTTTCGGAAGGCATATAGAGGGTCCGTTCAATCACTGAGAGATGATACCTTGCCGAGTGGGCTAACAATATACTTCGGTTCCAATAGGGATGAAGAACATGCCGCCATGATGTTTAGGAAGGCATTCGATATTTTGGTCGAACCAGATCCTGGGAACCGTCTTGACCTTGACCAGATCCTGATCAACATGCTCCAATATGTCAACCAAATGATCACTGGGGACCGCACTCACATGGAGCGCAAGTTCACCCTATTGAAACTCTGTGAACCTGTTCTGCAAGATCCTCGGCTCCCGGAAGCAGCTCGAGAAATCATACGGGAGATCCGATTCAACTTGGCACAAGTTTGGGGGCGAGAGTGCGAAGTCTGGGCAAAATCGAAGTAAGTTGGCTGGCGATGGTGGTTTGGATGGATTTGATCAACCTTCCCTCCTTTTCAGGATTCCAACACGGCTCTTTGATGTGATAAGCAATTATTTCCAAAATGCCCGGACCACTTATCAAGCCGACGTCGTGTGGGATGAATCGGTCACCGTTCTGCGAACATTTGGTCCGCCCACTCATAAGCTTTTCTCTCATCACCCATTTCGCTGGGAAGAACGGAACGTGATACGCGAAAAGCGCGAAGATTTCCGCAACATGTTTAACGAGTTTGTGGTGGAGGTTGACGCGCTCTCTCACCGGAACCAGGTTCGAATTTCCTCCATTTGAGATACCTCATATGTCCTGAACTTTTCCCTCAGAATCGCGCGAGGCGTGTTCGAGATCCGGACGAACGTTGGTGCCATTGGCAAGAGCAGTCAGCGTCTATTAGGGTCTTGTATTCTCTTCCGTAAGTCATTCGCGTTAAACAAGGTCAGGGCACGATAGCTTAATCATGCCATGTGCCTCCATAGCCCCGACTCTCCTTATTCCGCCTGGGAAGACGATAACTGGTCTCTGTGATCCTGCTCCGGCTCGAGGAACGAAGGAAGAGCGATTCAGCTGGACCACTTATTATCCCCTACTTCGTACGCCATATTAATGGGCCTCATTCCGTCACTTCTTCCTTTACCGCTTCGCACACATATGCACCCAGATGGCAGGTGGATTATAACCTTCCTTCGCCCAGGCTTTAAAGTGTCCAACGCGCACGACACGGCATATCCTACCCGCCCTTTGCCATTCTACACAAAATCAGTTATTTCTCTTCTCATGCTTTTGTCGGTCCTGTTTGTATGTTGGGGCAAACTCCATGGATACTAGGTCCCAAATGAACCTACTATTGGCGTTGCAGAATGTTAAAAAAATATCTTGGCCGGAGCGATTCTCAGCAGCTCTTGTTCAAGCATGAACGACGTGCCAAACGTGAACGCACGTGCACCCCACTTTTAGGTGACCGCCGATGGTATATAGTCGGGCCAAGCTTGGGTGCCTAGCTGAGTTGGGCACCGCAGGTCTCGTAAAGCGACCATCGCCAGTAGATGACCTACTTCGGCATTATTGCGGGTCTGAATAACCCGTAACACCCGCCGCACACAATACAGGCCTTGAGACCGAAAACGAAGTCATCTCCAACATCACGTTCGGCGAATTACAATCTGTCGGTTTATTCCTGGGTGTTCCTCATACAGCTGTTGAGAGTCGGCTTCTCGGACGCAAGTAGCTCAAGGCCGGACTCCGGTGCGGGGAATGCCGGCGGGATCCAGGGGCCGAGCGTGGCTGTGCCCTCGCTTTATGAATCATCTCTCATCCATCCCAGCAAGAAAGACACAACCTTCTTGATATCAAAGGCATCTCAGTAACGGCTTTTAATGAACGCGACAGCTCAAAATCCCCTAAACCCTCCGGTCTTCGAAATTCCCGACCCCACGAAAGAGTTCGGTCAAGACGGCGGCAAATTCTACCGCTGCTACGATGCTCTCGCAGATGAAATAGACGACGATATGGTGAAAGGGCTGAAGGAGCAACTCGACGGAATGCTAATTTTTGTGAGTGTTGAATTTTCCGTATGCCAACGGTCTCCTAAGTGCACGTCGATATAAAGGCTGGTCTTTTCGCAGGAGTCAATACCGCATTCCTTGCACTCACCCTTCCTCTCTTGTCTGCCGACCCCGCCGACGACACCAACGCCTTGCTCGCTCAAAATAATGCAATTCTAATCCATTTGGTCACAGGGGGGAATGGCAGCGTTCCCCTCCATTCCGCACTTCCTTCCGCGGAGTTCTCCCCTTCCGGAAACATCTTCGCGATCAACGCGCTCTTCTCGTTGAGTCTAGCATTTGCAATTATCTCCTCCTTCCTGGCGGTTCTGGGTCGACAATGGTTAGTCTATTATCGCAAGCGTAGTGGTGGCGGTCCAGACCGAGAGCGGTGGGAGCAGCTCAAGCGGTACCTCGGAGCCGAACGGTGGCGGCTTGAGCCCATCTTGGATGATGTCCTTCCGTCTCTCCTCCAAATCGGTCTCATCATTTTCTGCGTATCGCTCCTCCTTTACCTTCACCACCTCAGCCCCCCAATCTCCAGTCTTGTCGGAGGACCCTTGTACGTTAGTCTCGCATTTTTCATCGGCAGCGCACTCTGCACTATCCGGGACAATTTTTGTCCGTTCCACAGTCCCCTTTCACACATGCTCTTCTGGAGCGCACGCAAGATTCCTTCAGCTTTAGGCACGGTCAAGAGGCTGAAGTGGGACCAGATCAGCTCGTTTTCTCTCAGACCATTGCTGGATGTATTAACCCACGGTCGAGTTGAGGAATCCCTCGAGTCCCTCGAGGTCATTGCGCTTCAACGGGCCATTTGTACATCTGATGACCCGCTAACTCATATCAGCGCTACAGCAAACATTTTTGGGATCACAACTGTCACTCAAATGGAGCAATTATGGAGTGATAGAGCATTTCGGGAGCGCTTCCTTGACCAATTACGAAATTCGTATTCCCGGGGGTTGCAAGTTCGAGGTCAAGATCAGGTCAATTTTGCAACGGCCCTCCAGCGACTGTACTGCGCTGCCGTGACCCACTGCATTCTTCTTCTTGACATTGGATGGTACAACTTGCCATTGCTTGACTTCAAAGCTGCGGTCCGCGCCGTTCAGGAAACATCAATCCTGCTTCCCAGTCTACAAATTCTGAACTCTCCGGCTTGCCTAATTCGAAGCACCCTCGCGTTTTCGATACTCCAGTTCTATACATATTACCCGACCTCCGAGACCATCAATAGCTTCTGCAATTACCTGGTGATCTGCTCTCGCGGGCAGAAACATCAAGACTGGAAGTTCCTCTGCGTCCTCTCCTTCATCGTTTCCAACATTCCTGATTTGGCACGCCTCGGACTCGACACAATTGATTCTTTTCGGAAGGCATATAGAGGGTACGTCAATCATGAATAGATGGGCTCCTTCCGAGTGGGCTGACAATACGCTTCGGTTCCAATAGGGACGCAGAACATGCCACTGTGACACTAAGGAAGGCATTTGAGGTTCTCATTGGACCAGAGTCTACCAACCGCCCCGAATTTGATCATATCTTGATCAACATGCTACAATATATTGACCAAATGATCACTGGTGCCCACACTCACATCGAACGCAAGTTCACCCTATTAGAAATCTGCGAACCTGTTTTACGGAGCTCTCGGGCCCCGAAAGCGGCGCGAGAGAGCATAAGGCAGATTCGGCTTGACTTGGCACAAATTTGGGAGCGGGAGTGTGAGGTCAGGGTGACAAAAGGCCGGTACGTTAGCTGACAATGACTGTTTGACTTGAGTTTATCAACCTTTCCTGCTTTTTAGCATTCCAACATCTCTCCTTGATATGCTAAACCATTATTTCCAAAAAGTCCGAACCACTTATCAAACAGACCTTGAATGCGATGAATCAGTCACACTTCTGCAAACATTTGGTCCACCAACTCGGAAGCTTTTCTCTCATGAACCATTTGACTGGAATGAACGGATGGTGATACGGGAAAAGCGTAAAGTGTTCCGCGGTATGTTCAACGAGTTCGTGAAGGAAGTTGATGCTCTCTCTCACCGGAGCCAGGTTCGAACTTCCTCCATTGGAGATATCTTATATTTCCTGACCCTTCCCCTCAGAATCAAGCGCGGCGTGCTCGAGATCCGGACGAGCGTTGGTGCCATTGGCAAGAGCAGTCAGCGTCGATCAGGGATTTGTATTTTCTTTCGTAAGTCGTCATCCTCGTTAATCAAGGCCAGTGCACGGTGACTCAATTACGTCATGTGCTCTATGTAGCCCCGACTCCTGTTATTCCGACTGGGAAGAAGATAGCTGGTTTCCGTGATCCTGCTCCGTTTCTGGGAACGAAGGAAAAGCTATTCAGCTGGACCACTTCTTGTCCCATTCTTCGTGCGCCGTATTAATAGGACTCATTCCGTCTTTTTCTGATTTACCGAATCGCCTACACATACACCCATGTAGCAGGTGTATCATAGAGTTTCTTCGCCCCTGCTTTAAAGTGCCCAACACGCGCAAGACATGGCACTTCCCACCCGCCCTTTGGAAGTTTGCCCAAATCTGTTCATTTCTCCTCTCATGTTCTGTCAGTCTTGTCTGTATGCTGCGACAAATCTAACAAAATGCTTCAGCTAATGGTGGTTGACAGGTCGGAATACCTGGCTTGAGCTCGCGTACTTCGCGTGGGGCCTCGCCAAATAGGAGCTCATAACAGCCAACACTCTAGGATCGGGATCCCCGAGTCAGTGAGATGATTTACAAGGCCACGACTTGTCTAAGATTTCACAATGAAAAATGGCGAACAGAAAGGAAAAGAAGATCATAAAACACATTCGAAAGTTCAAAACTATATGTCACAGACTATGTACAATCTCGAAGCGTTATAATGATCACTATCATTGCCCTGGTTTTTTTAGCAGAAATAGCTAAGAGTTACGCGTACAAACACTATCGTTCCATCATTATCAACATCGTCGGTCGAACTAATCGTGGCTCGTAGAGAAATATGAAAGAAAAGACAAAAGTCCCGATATAATAAGGCTGATTCCCCTCCCCTCTACAAAAGGAAAGAAACCCCGTCATTGTTCAGCGCCTCGAAGAAGACCCGTACCTCTCGCTTCCTACTGACCACGAGCTACGGTGTCCATCCGATCATGACATTCCAGTCATGGCAAGCCCAGCGTTTGACTGATTCCGGCTCGGAGATTTACACGTGTAGAGTGACGCCTGAACCAGTACGGTTGAGCGAGGGCTCCCCAGTTACGACGGGGAAGTATCCGCCTTGACCGTTGAATGAAGAGCTTGAAGGAAGGCTGACGAAGCCTTTGACGGCGGAAGCGATTGATCCTGGCGTGGGGGAAGGGGACTTCTTCTTTGGGTTCCTGTCACTGAGGATGGGTTCGCTCGAGTCAATGGGTGATTCGGGGATGTTGGCGGACTCGCGTCCACTGCCTGTTGACGTACGGCCCGAGCGGACCCTTAAGGTTCGCGGAGGCGTGGGTGCTAATTAGAATAAAGTACCGACGGGTTAAGCCCTCGGTGAAATGTGCCAATAAGGAATTACCCTTTATGGGAATTCCCTTTTCTTTCTACTTTCTTTAGATAAACTGTAAAAGCGCGAACGACCTATAAAAGGCGTTCGCTTCGTAGTATTTGAATATTATCATCAATTCTCATTATATCTACGAGTACACGAATATCTACCCGTCCTCCACTGCTCAACACTGCCCTTCAACGAACACTTCGCTAGGCGTGAAACTTCCTAGGCTTCTCCGCGGCAGACTGATCGTAGAACCACGTGGCAGCGAGGGCGATGCTGGACGCGACGACAAACGGAACCGTGATGCTGAAGTTGAAGAGGGCGACGGAGGCGAGGAGCGAGATGATAATGCTCAAGCTCGTCGCGAAACTCTTCATGATTTTGTCGGCGTATTTGATGACCACGGCGGTAAAACACCTACATCAGGGCGCCCATCCACCGAAGTTCTCGAACAAGATCCAGAACCACCTACCGCAAGATGCTGATGTCGAGTGTCCGGAGAAGAATACGGGGACGAATGCCAGGGAGGAAGAATAGGGAAAGTTGGACGTTGCGGACCCACAGGTCGGATTGAGATCCTTTGAGAACCATCTCGAAGCAGACCGGACGTAACGCAGGAGGAAGAAACGCCCAAGAATCCTTTCAAGGGGTTCACGACATGTTCCACGATCGACTCTCCACCGCTGCTACCACCGTGCGCCGCCTGTTTAAACCTGCACGACTCCAACTCCGACCGCCAATCCAAAAAGCTAAGCCATTTCACGCTGCTTAAGCGCTTCCTCAACATCAGGACGCTGAACCCGTCCGTGGTGAGGATCTTCATCTGGTACGTCACTTGGAACGTCGCCATGTCCAAATTCGAAGCGGCGACTAACAGCAAGTTGTTTTGAATGACATATAAGATCGGCGTGGACAGATTCCAGCAGTCTGGCCTAAACACCTCTCGACCTAGCTTCCGGAACCAACCGACTGGTCGAGAGTATGTGGGAAGTCGAGGAGGCGGCTACGACCGCGCGCTTGGATTTGGCGAGCAAGGTGTATTCGGCTTTAGAAGTGGTAGAAATGGAGGTGGTAGCGATTTGCGTTCTGTCGATATTTGGTTCGTTGCGGAGGAGGGCCATGAAGAGGGAATGGATCATTTGAGGAGTTTGTCGAAGAGGCACGCCGGTCCTGCGAACTAGGTCTCGGACAGGCGGTAGTTACGCGTGTATAGTGCACTATGATAGCTAAAGCGCTATATTTGAGGGCAGGCGGGATGTGTCCAATCAATTAGGAAGGTGGGAGTGATGCGGTGGATGAGCGAGGCAAAAGCGTGCCGAGGCGGGCGGTCAGCATTGTAATTTCCGCCATTTTTTCGTCGCCGCAGGCTACGGCGCCCCGACTTACGACATGTATTTCAAAGACATTCCAAACAGCTTGGGCACAGGATCCGGTTTAGGAGAAACAGGTGGCTGAGTTGGAGTTGCCCCCGAGAGCGAGCCCTGATCACGACTTTTCAAGAGACTTTGCTATCGTTCATGGTAACCTAAGGCTGAGGGGAAGGAGAGTGATGGTAAAGCTCGCTGGAGAGGATGGGGATTCAACATGGAGGTCACTCTAGAGCGAGGTCCCCAGTATAAGTGAGAGAATTGGGACATGGGTAGAAGGGAGGATGGGGGTCAGCGGTAAGCGAGCGGAGACGGCAGTTAACGAACCTGTGAGACGACCTGGGTAACCTCCGCCGAGGAACAGACCCGAGAGATGCAATGATAGTCGACATTGAAAGGGCTGCGATGAGAGGAGCAAGTGGACAGTGTTGCAGAGTGTTGCGCTTAAGGGTTGAAGGTGGCACGGTAGAAGAATATGGCGCGCCCGATCTCCGATTCTAATTACAGAGTTTTTCAGAAGAAACTGGAAGGCGCGCTCCACACCTGGGTGGGGGGGTCGGGCTGTGTGACCGTTTGTCACACCCTCAAAGCGAGGCACCAGCGATGCACCTCTCGCCCTCTTACTCTTTTCTTCGACCATCCTTCGACCATGTCGCCTCACCTTTCCCCTCATGAGAGTCTTTGGAATAGCTTGTACTCTTGTAAACGCTCTCACCAAGGCAGGAAGCCCAAATTCCGATTCTGGACGGCCTAAGCTAGCGCCTTCGGCCTTCTCTTATCAGCACGGCCATCAGTCCGCATCAAAACCAACATTCCTGCTGCCTTCACATTGCCAAAGTGCGTGCCAGTCCCGTCCATCAACTCAGGGAGTGTTTAGAAACGCAAATATCCTCTAAAAATATATGGTACCCATCGCTGTTGGTGGGCGAGCTCCACCTATTTCAATGATGATTGACTCACTTCTGCCTATTGCAGCGATGCCGACCTTTGCGCCTCTCCGCTACCCGATGGGCACCGAGTGTTGGAGTAGATGGCGGCCTGTCCTAAGTGTCGTCATTTCAGGGAAGTTAGAAAGGTATAAATTCGAGGCGGTTGCGGAAGACAATGCTCAAGCAAACTCCTTCGCCAGATCTCTCCTCTCATTTGTCTACACATAGCTACCTTCTGAATTCAATCTACACATCTACATTCGAATTACATCTCTAAAATGGACGATCTTGCTGCTGCCGCCCTTATGTCTCTCATGTCTGGCGACCCTCCGCCCGCCCATCCGCCCGCCCATCCGCCCGCCCAGTCGTCAAAGGAAAATCAACCTCCGTCTTTATTGGGAGCGACCGCACTTCCCGTCACTACCAAGAAGTCTTCGAAGGCATCAACTATTCCGGCCAAGCGCCCTCTTGGTGAGACTCAGATCCACAGTCTTCAATCCGAAGGGAACGGAGATGAAGCCATAGAAGGTCCCATGCGCTCCTCTTGTAAGTCCACTACAGTACTGTACCACCATTATGTTCATACTAACGATAAGGTGATTGGTAGCCCATTCAGTCTCGGTGGAGTCCATCGTATTCTGGACTCCTAATAACGACCCGAAGCCAGACCCGAAGCGCGCAAAGAATCCTTCCACATCGAAGCGAGCCAGCGAACGAAAGGGACGCATGATGGAACTTCCAGAGGCACGGGATGAACTAGTTGAGCAGCTCATGAAACTACATGCTCTAACTGGGTATACGGTTACAAGCGAGGGGCCTCCGTTTCGAGTTTGCACTGCGAAAACGTAAGTTCTCCACAATCATCTATTCTGCCTCCACGGTACTCACCATTAGGCGATTGGTGTCTTAGGGATATGAGAGACGAGTCAAGTGGAATTCTTGTTACGGACGACGATGACTGGGCTTTTGTTTTCGCCGATATCCGCAAGGATAGGAAGCCGAAGGTCTACTTTATGCTCAATCTCGATGAATGGGTACAAATGGGCTTTAGGGCGAAGAAGGTCAGTTTAGAATTGGTATGTCATGTGTTCTTTTGTGAACTGACGAATATCCTTCAGAGTGTCAGGGAACAGCCCGATAGCGGGCTTGAGGGTGGTGCTCGAGATGACGGGCCCAGCAATACCACTGTGGCCTCTGATCGCCCACTATCTTCTGTTGGAATATGTTGCTCAATTTCATAGTTATTCTCAATTGATTATACTAACTGATTTTCATAGAAGCCAACTATGGCCTCCTTTCCGCAGTCGGAGCAGGATCAAGGACCCGTGGCCGCTCAAATCATGGCCACAAACGCATGCATCCCTTGCAAAGGCTCCTGCTATGTCGACAAGGATGGTGTTCATATCCCGGTTACACCCGTTCGATTGAAAATATGGACAATAGCCAAGGTACGTGTTGGAAATTGGTTCTAGTGGCTGCGACCTCAGCTCATGACATGCGCCCAGATGGACGGCAAAGCGTCCTGGACAGAGCCTCCCAATCATGAAGCCTTCGACTCGGCAACAATTAGAGGGTCCGGCATTGGTGTGAAGACCACTCGGACCATGAAGGCCCAGCCAAATATCACGGTTAACATGCTGCTGCCGCCGCCACCACCTCAGCCACAACCTGAAAATCCTACCAGTCAGCAGTTACTTCAGTGGATGCTTGCAGCCCAGGGCCCGATGTATAGCCCCCTTCCACCTTATCCTGCATTCCCACCCCCCCACCAAGACTTCCTTTTGAAGATTACCGCAACGGGGCTTTGCCGGAATCCTTTATGCCGATGTCTCAACCTAGACCCGAACACTATCCCCCGCCGCCCCCATCCCCACCAGCGCTACGCGCTCTGCCGGCACAGCCGCCTTTTGAGGGGCTACCGCCACTTGATCTCCGTAACGGCACCACTCTGCCTTCATTTCCGGAGCAATGGGGGGCTTGTGTCGACGAGTTTGAAGAACAACTCAAGAAGTTCGGATGGAGTATCAAGCTTCAAGAGCTTCAAGGCTTGCGCGATGTGGGAGAAGAATTCAACAGCCTTATGGACGTCATACTTCTCGATGACAAGGAGCTTATGGAGGTCACTGGACTCGATGAACGCGATGCAAGCAACTTCCGAGACCTCTTGCAGGGTCACAAGTGGCTTGCCTTTCAGAGGAAGGAGCGGTTTATAATGCGGGAGAACCAAGTACGGATGGAAGAACACGTCATGGCTATGGAGGCATGGAGGCGTGAGTTTGGAACCTACTACCGTTGGTTGGAGGAGATGGAAACACGAAACCGAAGGCACTGGACGATTTCCTCACGATGGTGGATATCTTCTCTTGGTTCTTTTTTTCAAATTTGAAGTACAAAAATACAAGTGAATGTTACTCATAACCTGCGCTAGTGTACCATCCTTGCGCATCCTCCTTTGTTACTCGAGCCAAGCCTTCGCGAATTAGCGACATTCGAGCCTCCTTGCCCACTGCAAGAGCTTCATTTCTCCGAAGGAAAGCCTTGACAGCCGAAAAGGATTCCTCAATAGGATTTAGATCAGGAGAATAGGGTGGGAGGTACTTGAGAATGGCACCTACGCATAAGTCGTCAGCCTGTAGATAAAGGGAAAGCAGACGGTTCAATACTCACCAGTCGACTCAACCAACTCCCTGATCGCCTCCCCGTGATGGATGGTCGCATTGTCCATCACCAAGATACTTCGAGAGTGAGGCCAGGGGTTGAGCTTGTAGAGCTAGGAATCCGATTGAGGCTCGTCTAAGTAGGAATCAAGGAGGAGACTTACCACATGCTCTTTCACAAAGGTGACAAACCGCTCCCGAGTGACATTGCCCTGCAGAATATCTACTGTGAGGATCCCGTCCAATGATAGAAGAGGAATAACGGACACTCTTTCTCCTTGTCCAAATGGCTTTGTACTAACGCAAGGCTCACCGTGACGTGCCCAACCCCTCTTACGGAAGAAGTCCCCTGGTTTGACGCCGGATTCATCCACAAACAGGAATCAATCAGCAGGGATGCCCGCAATAGAGAGGCGGTAGGTAGCATGAAGCACTGGATTGCGCTGAGCAGCGATTGCGGAAACGGTCTTATTGGTATATCCTGTTCGCGTCATTGTGCGGTAAATCGTGCTCATTGACAGCTCCACTCCGTGTTTCTCGATGACTGTATCCCGAACTTCATCCACAAAGACCGTCTTTCTTGACTGCATTGTTGTGATAGTCGTGTTGACTGCTGATCTCCCAAGTATTCTGGACTTGCCGCGACCATCTGGTTTGTTATTTTGAACGGAACCGGTTTTCTCGTGATGCGCAAGGATGGAGTAAACAGTAGAGGAGCTGCACCCTAGAAGCTGGGTTATCTCAAGGACGGATTTACCATCTTGCCTCCAGCGCACAACTGAGATACGCTCGCAGAGGGAAAGGTGAGGCGACATGGTCGAAGGATGGTCGAAGAAAAGAGTAAGAGGGCGAGAGGTGCATCGCTGGTGCCTCGCTTTGAGGGTGTGACAAACGGTCACACAGCCCGACCCCCCCACCCAGGTGTGGAGCGCGCCTTCCAGTTTCTTCTGAAAAACTCTGTACGACTGCCAACCCCAGATCAAAACTCCCTCTCGAAGACCATGAGTGGGAATGCGTATTGCGGCCCCTGATGCAATCCTACATACTTATGTTAAGATCTAAAATCAACCCAATATTGGCGTTGGGGGGAATTTGGAAAATGCCTGAGCCGGAGTGAATCTCAGCCGAGGATCGACATGCAAAACCCACCTCCCTCTTGGGTGAGCGCTACTGATATAAAGGCCAGGTTTTGGGGACAAGCTGGTTCGAGCACTCAAGGTCTCGTAAGTCGACCATAGCCAGGAGAAGACTCACTTGGGCATTCTTACACGTCTGAATAACCGAGCATCTACTTCAAAGAATGACAACGGATCCATCCCTTCCAAGGCTGCAACGCCAATTGCCGCCTGCTCTCTCGGATGATATCACCCAGCTTCTCCCTTGCCAATGAATATGTGTACGGTTCCTGAGAGTCGAGTTTCCGGAAGTGGGTGTGGAGCTCAAAGTCGGACGGGCCGGGAATTCCGACGCGAGGGCCATTGTGGCACCGCCACGTGGGTGCCGCCAAACCCCAACCATGTACACATCACAATCGAAACACAAAGGAAATGAACCCATCCCGCTATTCCCCTTTGTTCGGGAGTAAACAGTTTTGAGCTCTTTCGTTCCGGAGTAGTAGGAGATGATTACGCAGGGTTCCGTAAGACTCTGGAGATCCACATAGAGCCCATCCAGCAAGCATCGGAGGAATTCCTATGCGTTGTGTACACGTAGGTCCGAATTACTAAATTGAGAAGCATAATCGCAAATCAATGCTCTGAAAGTGTACGGAGGGGGTTGGGTCATTTTCTTCCCCTCCTATTATGTTGGATCCGGCTCTGTATACCATCGCTTTCATCCATCCTCAACCTCGTCCCCCCACAGCAAGAAAACCCCATCCTCCTCAGCTTGATATCAAGGGCACTTCAGTAACCGTTTCCAATGAACGCTACCACTCAAAACCCCCTAAACGCTCCCCTCTTTGAAGTCCCAGACCCGACAGAAGAGTTTGGGCAAGACGGCGGCAAATTCTACCGCAGCTATGATGCCCTCGCCGATGAAATAGACGAAGATATGGTGAAAGGCCTAAAAGAGCAGCTTGACGGAATGCTAATTTTTGTGAGTAATGAATTTTCGTATGTCAACGGTCTCCTAAGTGCACGACACCTGATATACATAGGCTGGTCTTTTCGCGGCTGTCAATACCGCATTCCTTGCCCTCACCCTTCCTCTCTTGTCTGCCGACCCCGCTGACGACACTAACGCCTTGCTCGCCCAAACCAATGCAATTCTAATCCAATTGGCCACCGGGAGGAACGACAGCGTTCCGACCAATTCCGCACTTCCTTCTGTGGGGTTCTCCCCTGCCGGCAACATCTTCGCGATCAATGCGCTCTTCTCGTCGAGCCTAGCATTTGCAATTATCTCCTCCTTCCTGGCAGTTCTAGGTCGACAGTGGCTAGTCTACTACCGCAAGCGTAGTGGGGGTGGTCCAGACCGCCAGCGGTGGGACCAGCTCAAGCGGTACCTCGGAGCCGAACGGTGGCACCTTGAGCCCATTTTGGACGATGTCCTTCCGTCTCTCCTCCAAATCGGTCTCATCATTTTCTGCGTATCACTCCTCCTCTACCTTCACCACCTCAGCCCCACGATTTCCATTCTTGTTGGAGTACCCTTGTATGTTGGTCTCGCTTTCTTCATCGGCAGCGCACTCTGCACCACCTGGGACAAGTTTTGTCCGTTTCACAGTCCCCTTTCCCACATGCTCTTCTGGAGCGCACGCAAGATCTCCTCAGCCCTGCGCACGGTCAAAGGCCTGAAGTGGGACCAGATCAGCTCATTTTCTCTCAAATCGTGGCTTTCCATATTGACACACGGTCGAGCGGAGGAAAGCCACGAGACCCTTCAGGCCGTCGCGCTCCAACGGGCTATTTGTACATCCGATGACCCACTAACTCTCCTCAGTGCGACGGCAAACATCTTTAGTATCACAACTGTCACCCAAATGGAGCAACTATGGAGTGATAGGGTGTTTTGGGAGCGTTTCCTGGACCAATTCCGAAATTCATATGCCCGAGGGCTGCAACTCCAAGGTCAAGATCGGGTCAATTTTGCGGAGGGAGTGCGACGCCTGTACTGCGCTGCCGTGGCCCACATTGTGCTTCTTCTCAATATCCAATGGGACGACCTTCCTCCTGGCGTTACAGCTGATTTCAAAACACCTGGCCATTCCCACATTCTACATGTCTAAATGACAAAGTGCATTTGGATCATTTCTCGCTCATTTCCCCACCAATTCACTTCATACCAGATCGCATGTACTCGTATGAGCAGGCTTCAGGGAACGATAGGCATTTATGCGACCTACAATGTGGTTTAGAATTTATCGCTGAGATTGCCCCCATGGCACGGATTTTGAGGATTTCAGAACACTTGGTCAAGTATCTGCTACCAAAGCAGACTCATGTCTTTTGTATGAGTATAATTTAGTGTCCTCCGATGAATTTTATGCTCCCTTCTCCCAAATTTATGGTGTTCTGAGTTGCAGAACATATTTACAGACAAGCAAAAGAGCTAGATTTAGGCTAGTACGACCTTCAGCAACTCCTCCTATGCCCTATTCCCTATTTAATGCTGATAAAAATAGCTTGGTGGGAGCTTGAACCGATTGGCACAGCAGGGATTTGGCAAATGGTCAAATGCCGTTAGGGGAGGGCAAGTATTCAAGGGGAACACACAATATGCTTTGAGAGAATGAAAACTGAGCTGTGCCCTCGCTATTACCTATCTGAGCTTATCTAAGCTTGGATGAGGTGAAAAGGTGGAGAAATGGTGAAGAACTAGGCCAAATGGTGCTGGGTCGCGTAGGCGTGTAGAATGTGGGAATGGCCAGGTGTTTTGAAATCAGCTGTAAAGCTGCGATACAAGCTGTCCAGGAAACATCAGTCTTGGTTCCCGGCCCACAAATTCTGAACTCTCCCACTTGCCTGATTCGAACCACCCTCGCATTTTCGATAATCAAGTTCTCTACGTATTTCCCGTCTGCCGAGACCGTTCAGAGCTTCTTCAATTACCTGGTGGTCTGTTGTAAGACCCAGAAACATCAAGACTGGAAGTTTTTCTGCGTCCTCTCCTCCATCATTTTCTACCTTCCTCGTCTGAAGGCCAGCAGACCCACAGTTGATTCCTTTCAGAAAGCATATAGGGGGTTCGTGGAATCATGAATAGATGATTTTTTTTTCAATGGGGCTGACCATGTGCTTCGATTCCAATAGGGATGTAGAACATGCCACCATGATGCTGAGTGAGGCATTCAATCTTTTGATGGGAATAGTAAGCTATGCTTGGTCCGGGACAGCCCCAGCAAAATATGATACCGAATGGTCTGGCCTTGATCATATCCTGATTATAGCTGACCAATGGCCAAGTCGCGGAGTCACACGGATGAGTCTGAGCTCAGGAGGTTCGGGGGTTTGGCAAGATCGGATTCCAGAGATCTCTTGCCGGTCCCCGAGGGGACCAGCTCAAGCCACTGGGGAAGGCGTGATGGGAAGGACCGGAGGTTTGGGATTCAGAGCGGAGTGCTGGGCCAAATGGAGGAGTGAAGAGAGGTGAAGAAGGCGGTTTTGGGGTACATCGATGTAAAGTTTGTAGGCGTCGCTTCGCCAGCGGCCAAGTAGTTGGATTTCGTGTTTGGAATAGCCGGCAGCGGCAGCTGCCGATGCTGCACCGCGCCTAAAACTGTGCCCGGAGTACAAGGACCCGTCATAGCCTGCCCGGGTGAGGCATTCCCGTATGCGCTTGATGCAGCTACCCCTTGTGAGTGGAGTGCCGGTGCTGGGGAGGGAGAAGAGAGGGCTGTCGGGG
This sequence comes from Tulasnella sp. 424, assembly GCA_019633425.1. Classification (NCBI taxonomy): domain Eukaryota; kingdom Fungi; phylum Basidiomycota; class Agaricomycetes; order Cantharellales; family Tulasnellaceae; genus Tulasnella; species Tulasnella sp. 424. Next base: position 3,654 of record WSUB01000102.1, on the reverse strand, counting down.
TTGCCAGGTTGCTGGGTGAAGAGCCATTGGAGGGCGGACACTGGGCAAGTACAGTGTGGGACGGGGATTCATGTCAACCCTCATTTTTACGAATTTTGCCCTCAAACACAAATTCTACTAAGTAAATATACCCTATTCTGAATCAAAAACGCCATATCCTCGCAAAGGGTGTAATTACGTAATCACGTGGCCAAATTGCTCATTCGTCAACGATTTTCTACCTCGCCAGGTCCTTCCCTTTTGCAAGCTCCTTGGCATCCCGTTCCTTCATCTTTTCCTCTGCTTGAATTAGATCTATTTTTGTGATTGCTCGATGTGACTTGTATTGCTTGACGGCATACTCCGCTAACAGGCCCGTAGCTCCTTCCCGATATGCACTCATGTAGCGATACACTCGGCGGAAGAACTTCCGTATTGTCATCAATGGGCAAGCATCGAGGGCCTCGTGCACCAGCTTGAGAGCGGTGCGGAAGTCGCCGTTAGATCTTTCCCTGAAATACCGTTTGGCCCATCCCCAATACATCTCGATGGGGTTAAGCTCCGGATGGAACTTTGGGAGGAAAAGGCACACATGACCTGCCTCCTCGATAACCTCCAATCAAATGTAAGCTGCCGGCGAAGCTCTGAGAAGCCGGGAGGACCCGACTTACCTTTTCGAGAAATGACTTCTCGTTCTTGAAATCATCTTGAAGTGATAAGATCCGCTGCATGCAACAGTCCTTCGGGCGAGTTTCCTCCTCTTCCTCTGTATCGTCTCCCTCGTCTTCACCCTCAATTAGAGCCTCTTCAGCTGGACTAAGGCCTTCGATTTGGGGCTTCCTGGATCTCAACGCTTTGCAGTCTTTGCAGACACCGACAATCTTTTCGTCGGGCCTGACCAAACCCCGCTCCTCAAGGATCACTCGCATCCCCTTCGGCTGTCCAGCGTATTTGACATACTTGTGACTCAATGGTAATGTTTCTGGAAACTGCATCGACTGAGACTGGCCACCCAATCCGTGCGGGTTGCTCTGTGGGATAGCAGTGTCGTGCATGTGGGCCTGCTTGCCACCCGGGTTAACATTCATTTTAGTAACTGTTAGGGCATCCTTTGCAAGCGAATTGTGAGCGGATGAGTTGTCGAAGATGAAAACGTATTTCTTGTTAGGATAAAGCGCTTGGAGCATCCGTAGTACGGCCTTGAGCTGGTGGAGTCAATTGTCGCCGTTCAGGCGGCAAAGTTGCCGTTCTATCAGTCTCTATCATGGCAAGTACTCCTCAAAATACATCTAACGTACCTGAGTAATCATTTGCTCCATGTTCCAGTAGGAATCCCCGGTGGCCTTGCTTGTGGGACAAATGACTATCCGCGCATGATCGGGCAGCCGCTCGCTTTCGGGTAGCGACAGCTGCGCCCTCCGGAGTTCTTCTGTGAGTACAATATGCCCAGTCTCTTCGATAATAAAGTCTGAGACCATTATTAGACGGCCCTTGTCTTTCTTCTTGAGCACTTGCTCTCCCGGTTTAAGCCAGTACTCGCTCTGGTGATCATTTGCGTGGAAAGAACTTTCATCGTGAAATATGACGATGTGTTCCACCTCTCCTGAGCCCAGCAATGGTGGTATTGCCTCCATTTTATCGCCGTCACCGTAAACTGTTATGAGTCTTAATCCAGGGTCACATGTGTCAATTTCGAACGCCACTCATGCCGACCTCCCACAACCACACCGACCTTTCATATGACAGCATTTCCGCCAGAAACTCTGTCCGTCTCTTTTGTACATCTGGCCTTTCGTGCCCATCCCAATAAACCCCCTTCTTGTGTCTCGATCTTCGGTATCCCAGTCGGTACAGCCAGCGGCGGGCACCCCGCAGACTTAAGTGGGTCTTCTCAACGCTTCCAGGCTCCAGTGATGGAAGGAGGATGCCGTTAACTTGTCTTTGAAGAAGAAGAGGGGTCACCTGTGTGGAGGGATCGATCCTTAGTATAAATTTTAAGTCTCTGGAATGTTGCACGCACTTGGCCGGGCTTCAAAGTTCGGAGCCATCTTTGGATCCCAAGGGAAATGTCCTCATGGTCCAAAAGAGATTTCCCTCGGCTTCTCTTGCCTCGAAGGCTAGGCTTGAGTGAATTGGTTCGCTCGAAGTAGCGAGCCTGGCTGCAGAGCACTCGTGCAAATGCTGGACCTCGCCGGCGGGCTCGAGCTGCTCGCAAGGCTGCCGCACCACGGCCTTGACGTCCAACCCATGCGTAGAAGTCGGACAGTGCGGCGAAGAGCACTTCTGAAGAATAGTCTTGCCGTTTCCGGGCCTTTTTAAGTCCTTCTTCAGCCAGCGCTTCCAGTTCTCGCCATGACAGCCGCTGGGATGACTCCTCTGTCACAACATCCACCCACTCCGCAACCGCATTGTCCTCCAGTTCCTGGCTCTCCAGCTCTTTTGAGTCAGCATTTGTGCCCTCCTTGTCCGAGCCGATGCTTTCCGAAGCCGAAGGCGGGTCTTCAAGCTCAGGTCCTGGACTGCGGCGGGCTTGCCGTGAGTCGTCCATCTCCATGCGGTCCCCTCTCGCTTCACATGGGTTTGATGTTTCTCCTGGATTGACAGTTATAGCTCCAACTTCTATGTCCGCCATCTCCGTGTCTGAAGGGATTGCAATGGACCTGTGACGCTTCTGCCGGGAGTGGATCTCGGAGTCTGAATCAGAGCCGCTTGAGACCTCCGTTGGTTCCTCTGATGTACTTGGTTGGGAATTACGCTTGAAAAAGCTTTCAATCGTAAGTTGGCGCTTTCTTTCGGTCGTTATTTGTCGTTCCTGGGATTTGAGACGCTCTAATCCCTTCTGCAATGCGGTTGCTGGTAGCCCGGTCAGCTCCGCTTCGCCTCTGAGCTGTTTTGCCTTCCTGCGAATGGAGCGAGATGCAAGGCTTCCTCCTTGTCGATATGGCCCCCTTTTTATGCCTGCTTTGTCCATCTGGCCATCTAGAGTGGCCTCTGCAGCCCGAATGGCTCGTTTCCGAAGGTCCTCCGCCCACTTTTCGCTCTTTTGCCTAACCCGACGCTCCCCACGTGTTTCAGGTGTCCCAAACGTAGCCTTGGCCCGCCCTAAATATGCTTCTTCATCGCTTGAACTCTCCTCCATTGAGCCATTGTACTCTGAATAAGCGGCAAAATCACTGTCTTGAAGGTTTTCACTGTTGGCGGATTCCATGCTTTCGGTTTCTGATGCCAAATCGTCCTCCAGATCGGTATTGAAACTTGCAACAAATTGGCCGGTGAAGTCTCGAGGCCTGACGCGTCTATCATTACGCTTTCTTTGAGGCATTAGGATGGATGAGTTAGTCAAAAATGGCAGGACCCTGGTTTACGTAATCGGACGTGGCCAAATTCGGCCGACACCAAGCACTCAACATATGATTGAAGAAAGTACTCCAGCCAATCGTTAAAGTATTCAAAAAGAAGCTATATACACGAACTCCGAGAGAAAATCGCTGAGAATCGGGGGAGCCTTAGCCAACAGAAAGTGACGCGTGGGATTTGTCGTGAATCCCTGTCCCACACTGTAGCGGTGGCTGGGGCTGCGGAGATGAGAATCGTGACACCCTTGCGGAACGGGTCGGTCTTGGATGAGGGAAGCGTGAGCTGAAGGTGGGTGGCATCGTCAATGGATGGGGTAAA